>JAFMSR010000015.1:11291589-11618721 GCA_022818135.1 Saxidomus purpurata
AACAAATTAACACGCTGAAACATATCCTAATTCAAATCACATCTGAAAGTTTCTTGCGTATGATGAATTTCCATCATATTCTCTTGAGCTGGTGTGACCTTTGACCTTGCCTCACTAAGTGCGACCTCTAAGCTGAAGCAACTTAAATTGTGACCTTTAGCTAAGGTAACCTTAGGTAGGAATTCTTAAGTTATGATATTTATAGGTCTGACTTCTCAGCTAAGGTAACCATAGTAACTGTTGTCATCTCTCAGCTGAGGTAATTACAGGCATGATACCCAAGTTAATTACAGTTTTAACCTCTGAACTGAAGTAACCAGCTGGTGAACTCAAAGCAGTATCTACAAGCCAGAAGCAGGCCATCTTCACGCAGGTATTGATATATGGTTAACAGTTGCATATATCACAGACATTGATTTCTGTATAATTTACGAATACAGGAATGACTGTTGACATTGTACAACTATTCTGCAACCAATCTTTGCATGACTACGTGTAGAAGAGAAAGTTGTATTGAAATTCATCTAAAAATCAATGTTTTTTATCCCAGAAAGCTTGTGTATATCACTTTATATTCAGGACATCAAGAATATGAATGAAAAAGCTGCGAGGAAGTTATATATAAATTAAACACTGAGTTTAAAAAACGAAACAGGGGAAAGTTTGAAGACAGCAGACAGCCGAATTCAGGGGTAGTATCAAAGTGACAAAATGATGAAACATTTGTCGACAAACACATACTCAGGCACGATTGTTAATTGCTCATTACCAGCTATTACCTTCTGCCGAGCCTGTTTAAAACAAAGACCTCATGTTATGTTTTCAAAATCCTTGGTGCATACACTTTCAATGGCATCTCAATTTTCCCAAGGGTGACCATCAATACTAGTACACAGTAATCAGTTTAACCAAGATCTAATTTTGTGAAAATTTGAATTCATTTATTGGTAAATTCTAGGCGTTCAATCATGGTCGGAACTTTCTTGTTACGTAACCAATGTACGTAACAATGTCACGACCTCTGACCAAATAACAACACCTGAAACTAGAATTCCATGTAAAACACTTTCACCTGCTGAAGGAAACTGTTAACAATGAAAAGTTTTAATAACCAATGTATGAACAGTTGAGTTTTAATACACTCTAAGCAAGATCTAAATGTTTTATTGCAGTGCTAAGGTCATATCTGAGAAACACACAAGTTGTTACTCATACCTATGCAAAACTGAGAGTGTCAACTATTAACACTTAAAGTTTGCGAGCAAAAATGCTTAATTTACCCATACCATATAGGCATATAGACTGTGCAGTAGGAGTATACAAAACCATTTGCATCAATCTGGTCAATGCATTATGATATATTATGAACTTCTCTGGTGTCAAGAAAGATGTTTGTTCCAAATATATTCCTCCATCTTTCAAAGTGGACAGTGCTTGTTCCAAATCTACTGATCTATCTTTCAAAGTGGACAGTGCTTGTTCCAAATCTACTGATCTATCTTTCAAATTGAACAGTGCTTGTTCCAAATCTACTGATCTATCTTGCAAATTGAACAGTGCTTGTTCCAAATCTACTGATCTATCTTTCAAATTGGACAGTGCTTGTTCCAAATGTACTGATCTATCTTTCAAATTGGACAGTGCTTGTTCCAAATGTACTGATCTATCTTTCAAAATGGACAGTGCTTGTTCCAAATGTACTGATCTATCTTTCAAATTGGACAGTGCTTGTTCCAAATGTACTGATCTATCTTTCAAATTGGACAGTGCTTGTTCCAAATGTACTGATCTATCTTTCAAATTGGACAGTGCTTGTTCCAAATGTACTGATCTATCTTTCAAATTGGATAGTGCTTGTTCCAAATCTACTGATTTATCTTTCAAACTGGATAGTGCTTGTTCCAAATCTACTGATCTATCTTTCAAATTGGACAGTATCAGTATTTGTTGTTTTTAAACAAATTTATTTACTGTCCATTGTTCCAAATCAACTGATCTCTTACAAATTTTATCTACTTGTTCTCAAGATCCACTGATCTATCTCAAATTGAGGCATTTGCATTTACTGATCTGTGTTTATTGGACAGTCTTGAACCAACTACTATCCCAATTGGACAGTGGTTTGGTAATGAACCCGGGATCTTCAATTGACAGTATCCTGAGGTGAACGTTGTTACCACTGTACTCTCTTCATGGCAAACAAGCTTACAACTATTTATTGTTCTCAAGTTAAGACTGAAAACCACTCAAAATTTATTGACTGTTAAGCAAACATCAGACTCATTTATCAGCAGTGCAGTAAAATTAAGCAAGCTTTCCTTTAACCTTGAAAAGTTCTTATTATCTGCAAGTGACTGACAAAGTACTCATTTGTTATTGCAGTTGAACAATGAATAGTAAATCCAGTGAAGTACTGTTAAATAACCGTTTCTCTAAACTGGAAATTTTCAAGTTTCAGAATGTCATAAACTTATGTTTTCCTTGAAATAATTTACCACTAATAATTTTAACAGTTCACACATAATGCAGTTGCACCAGATTTTTGCAGATGAATTTGAAAATACATGTAATCTATTTACAGTTAGCTGTTTATATACGAGTAGTCAAACCACTGGTTGCATACATCTCGGCTGTAAAATACAGAGCAAGTCATTCAAACTTTGATATCGCTCCCTTCAAACCCAACTACATGCCAGATAAATGGAAGAAAGTCCTTTAAATATTAGGTATTTGCGTACAAATAGACTTGTATTTAGAGGTCTAATAAAAATCATCGAAAAGTTCACTTTTGTCACAAATGTAATATTTGACATCACAATTCAAATATTTAGAAACAGATATGTCTAGTTTTACAAAAACAATTGCAATTATTACCATGACCATTACCAGGTCACTCATTTGCATTTGTTTCTTGTAGCAGTTAACAACGGCTAACACAATCTAACTTGAAACTGAACAGGTCCATTTTAAAACAATTAGCCAAGTAAGGGCAATCTATGTGTCCAAGAACTTGGCAAATTAAATATCAGACAATTACAATTTCTTCTATAAATCTTCATCTAAAAGTGAATTATATGAAAATTTAGATTTTGCTTATAAATCCATATGTTGACACTAATGCAATTTTCTTACTTCATTTTCCTTTACTTTTAACAAAACAACTAAATATTTCAATTTTTCAAATATCCATACATAATGACTTTCTTAAGAAGTGTATTTTTTTAAGGTTTCACACTTTCTAATACTGATGCTTCCAATAGCTAATTTAAAACTGGGGGGCAGAAAATATCCATTTAAAAGCTGTTGGCTGTTTGAAGGAAACCGTATCAAGATACATTGAAATATCCATTGGTGCAATCCCGCCCCATCACCTCCAATACACACCTTGTGTTGCTGTCCTAATTCCAGCGACATAGTGATATCCTTGTAAGCACGGTAAACAATGTCCGGTACCAGTGCTAAGACGACCAGTACCAGCTCCGCCAACCAGACTGTACCTGATGTTAAAACCATGTTCCAGGTGCGAAACAGGTAGTTATGGTCACTAAAGAATTCTCTGAAAAATTAGTGCAATATTTAATAACTCTAGCTCTGAAAATGACGCTTTTGTACAATCATGAACAGAATTTTCTGAAATATTTTTGTTTTCTCTAGTGAATCTAACTGTAAGTATTCAAATGATGCACATTCAGTTTAATAGCCAGTGTTTCTGAATCATTGACATATTTTCTTGGAGTTAACATTCTTACTCAACACGTATGTTCAAGCTGGCAGTTTACAACTGTACCCCCCTGGATACCAGACTCCAATGCTAAAGAAACTGCCAACTTTTACATAAAGCCAAGGGAAAGAACAATGTCCTATCAGTCAAGGTGTTATTTCTGTCAAATGAGCAACCTTAGATGAAATGATGGCAGAACCTCAGCAGATACTATTACATGGTCCATGCATTTGAACAAAAAACAAACAAGATTGTCTGTTACGGGAAGGGGAAGGGGGGGGGGGCTTACGGCCACAGAACAGTGTTGTAGACAGCTGTACCAACAAAGTAGGCAAATGCTGAGAAGGCAAAGCTGATCCAGATAGGTGCAGACCAGTAATAGATGGATAAACATAGCTGTAATACACAACAATCAATTTATTTTCTAGCTTAATCTTTTTTTACAGCAATATTCTTTGAAAATTGTGATTACTTAAGTTTAAATGGTGTGTTTCATTTTGTATTTTTTCCAATCTTATAGCTTTTCACAACACATATTAACTGGTACAGATATTGACAAAGCTTTGATATTGCTAGCATATACAAGCACTACCTTGTACGGCAATTAAACTAATAAACTGTAAAACATAAAAAAAACACAAAAAAAACTTTCTTTCACAAATAAACTTTGATGTAATGACTCTCCCTAAACCCACCATGATAGTGGTCCTTGTCCTGCTTGTTCTTATAACAAGAATCCATGTCACAAACAGGTGATTTCTTCCTACGCATTTACCTTAAATTATTTTAACTGCAGGTATTTTGATGAAATGTATTTGAGTTTGGACATGATCAACACGTATCTAAAAATAAACATGTATGACATAATCATGATATTAACAGATCTTTTATAAACACAGGACAGGAAAATAGGTTATAGTTTGGTATGCAGCAAAATGATTGTCAAAATCATATCCTACCTTTAAACAAACTGTAACTAGGCAACCAAGGTACACAATAGAACCAAATGACCAGTTTCCAATCATCTGTAAACAAAACACAGCATGTATTTACAAGAAATAAAGAAGTAAAACATAACCATATCAAGCCTCAAGTTGGTATCGTCCAGAAATAAACATGTTTTAAAGTGCTAAACACCTAACTTTAATACAAATCAAACCTGTATACACTTGGAAAAAGTTAGAAGTTACACTTTCTTTGACATCAATGAAAGGGAGTGGGTAACATCATGTCAGTATTTTTATATTAATTTGTTTACTCCCAATTGTGAAACACGTTTCTTTAACTTGAATGAATCACCTTCGACACTCACTCAAGATATAATCAACCTAAGAGAAAGAGAGCGAGAGAGAGAGAGACAATGTGGAATTATTGTGTCTTGCTGGAGGACATTACCACTACATGGCATTGGTTGGGTTATAACTCTGGACCCTCCCATTGAGAGGCAACACACTACCACTGTGCCATGTACATGTATTGTGTACATGGTATCTTGTCAATTATTTGGAACACCTCCATATTTAAATGGGTTAAAGCTTGGAAGCTAATTATAATGTCAAATGGGACACAAGTCACACATCAAAACTTAAATAAGGCATACATATATACACTGCAATAAGTACCTGATATGCAAGACTCGCATGTGTTATATATGAATGAATGAATAGAGAACTTACTTTTCCATCTGAGAATAATGAACATTCCTCCCCTAGTAGAAACAATGAACCAAAAAACATAACAGAACAGTGCCACAGACCTGGAAGTATAATGTTAAGAACTTAGTATTGGTTTGTCATTTTAAACAGACAAAATGGCAGTATCATCTACATAACATTTAATACGAAAACCCTTGAAATACATTACAAACTTTTGCAAACAGTAGTAAGATATTTAATTTCACATATTAACTTTTTGAAACCTATATACATCTATCATTATTTACTGTAGAATACAATGTCTGAGGCTTAACAGACTGAAGTCATTCCAAAATTGCAACTGACACTATAACCATATCTAGCAAAGCATTAATTTATAAAAATTCTCACTCAAATTTCCAGTTTATTGCATGGGTCATGAACAGTTGAAAACACCAAGCTATCACAATTTTCTATCCATAGCCTTGTAAGTTAGGAGCAAGGATTAAAATAATGCAAAAAATGTTAACATGAAACTTGAATACCTCTGGACTGCTTATAAAATACTGTTGGGAGGAAATACATGTACAACTTCCTCTATTAAGAGGACATTTAGGCCAAGATCAAGGATTCTCCTATTACAACAAAAGTAAACAATCTCACCTGTGCCATTCCACAGAATAAAGTTTCCAGTGGACATATTTTCATTTTTCGAGATTTTCCTGTAAACAAAACCAAATTCACGCTATCTACATGTACATGTATACAATGAAAAAAGTTACGCACTCAAACCATGAAACGACAATACATTTGTCCTTGCAGATTTTAAACTGGATGTAAAATCATCTTGAGATGGTAGATATTGCTCTTTGGTACCTTTGAGGAAATATGGAGAGCGCAAAAATTAGGAAAGAGAAGAGAAAGATGGACAGAAAGTAATGCAGGGGAAAATCAACATGCCCATATTGTAACTGGAAAGTTGTAATACTGTATTGTTTGACCATAAAGTACGCTTGAGAAAAAGCCTGGACAATTATTTGATTGTATTGATGCTCAGGCTGTGACTGAAAAGCTGATAAATTGCCATCTTTTTCAGGCGTCGACAGTACTACAATTTGTGCAAAACAAGTACAAAAATAACATCCTGAAACAAATATGCCACAACTACATCAGAGCAGAATGAGTACTTACTTATAAAGTTTTGGATTTCCCAAGAGAAGACTTGGTTTCAAATGCTGCTCAAAAATGCCATACATCAGTATGGGGAATGCGGTAAACACCATGTTGAAATTCATTAAATACCAACTCTCGTACAACGTCTGAAATTTTAAAGATAAAAATGAACTTCTACATCACAATTCTGCACATAAACGTCCTCTTGTTAAGTAACAATATTGAACTGATTCTCGATTTTTTTCCCAGTTTTGGAATCTAGGCAATGATGATTTGGAGCTAAAAAAGCGTTATATATTATCCTACAGATATATCTGTGTCTAGGCTTTCGACACAACCGCCGTTGCATTGATGAGGGATTGTCTTGAATATGCCATAAACTACAATGTATTTATAAAAGCAGTTGTATACATTGTATGAAGAGTTAAAAAAGAAAAAAAAAAAAAAAAGAAAAAAAACAAAAGCAACAAGTCTTGAGACTAGCACATTTCTGTTACTGGTACATCACTAGGCCTTTACTTGCATTTACCAACATCATCAAATAAAACAAATTACGAAAACTGGCAACAGTTTCCATAAGAAAATTGTGCTCTCTGACAGGCTGTTAAAACCTACATGATTATCTCAGAAAGCTCTATGGCATAATGTTTTGAAAGTCATTCCGGCCGACTTACCTGTTCTGAGAATGCAGAGAAGAAAGTGTAGAACAACTGGGCAGTTATAAATGCTACATTCTGAAAACAAAATTTTACAGTTTAGATTTTTAGGCTAAACATGTTGCAGTATCAACTGGAAACGTGGAGATTGAATGAAAAAATAGCCAAGTTGAGCAGTAAATCTGCACCTATGCCTATACAGACAACACAAATTCACATGTGAAATAATTTAAAAACATTTTTCATTAAAAATATAGTTATAGTGAATCATATCAGAAGTACAACATTTTGTTGTTTAAGGAAGCTGCTATCTACATGTATTACGATGATGTAACTGAAGTAGTTTCTACTCCACCTATAATTCCAACCGCGGTGGTACCAATCAATAGGTGTAACTCATTACCAATAATCAGCAAAAAGTCATAGCACTAGATACCATGTGACACGTCAATAAACTGCACCCCAGTATGTAATTGTCCAATTCATAACTATTTTATTCAAAATAAACTGAGTCAGTATATAGACACTGGGGTTTTCCATATTTTTCTTGTGGTAAGGTCATTATTACTAAATAATTACCTATATTAAAGTACAGACTATTTCTTTTTAAATATTCTCAAATGATAAAACATTTATTAGTCATATTCTAATCGTATAGAGGTACTGTATATACCTTGTAGAAGAAGTACTGAACAAGATTAGCAATCCTGACATAGTAGAAGTGTCCGTGGACATGAAGAGCTTTCCTGAGGAAGCGGAATCTAGCGAAGGCGTAGTCACTGTTCCTCACAGCTTGACGTCCTTCCTTGCCCATCAGCCCTTCAACAAAACAATTCATTTTTCAATGCTTAGTGTAACCAATTAAATTTATACTATATACAAATCGCTCTTGAGACTCACCCCAGACGGATTCAACCCCAAGAGACAATTGTGACAATATTATTGTCATATTTTGTGCTTAATATGGGATAAGTTCATAACTTACACCTTTTTTTTCACACTGAACTGTGTACTTGCACCTAATCTTTAGTCCTGTCTTTGTAAATGGTAAACGGCATGATCATGCTGCACAGCCCTAGCATGCCAATGTTAACTTTTCTGTCATTGGCATAATCATTATTTCCCTTAATGAAACACTAGCTGTATACAACGAACGTGAGAATACAGTATGTACATGTAGTTCACCCGCTAAAATGACTATCTCCGCACTTCTTGTATCAACTTACACAGAATTAAAAATGTATATATGAAAAAACAAAAACAAAAACAAGTTCAGAAACTTCTAAAAATTAATTTCTTTGTTTACCCAAACATGCTCTGCAAGTAAATGATGACAGTTATTTATACGGAGGAAGTAAAACCCATGACACATGTCTCACTGAGCTGCCCTTACAGCTAAACAACAAACTCAATGTATTTTCTTTTAAAGAACAGCTGATCTTCGGTTTGTTGATCTTGACAGTTCAGCAAGACAGATAGTATATTAAATGAAAGGTGTATTTAACAGAGAATTAAAATACATGTATCATCATACAGAGAAATAAAATACCAACTCACCAAGTCCAACATGTGCTTCTTCTATCATACTGACATCGTTGGCACCGTCCCCTATGGCAGCAGTGACTGGATTACTTTTGGAATTCTTTATCAACTTCACAATCTATAAACCACAGAAAATGAATTTTGTTTTATATACAATAAAACAGCACCGCCAGCATGAAAAATCTTAAAAGTTATAATACCCTTCAAAATATCAGTAGTGAGTTATGGCTACAAAATATGCTGAAAATATTTCAACAGTCTTGAATTCATATTTAATTTATACTAATTATATATTTTAGCTCGATTGTGAAGAAAGCTTTGAGCTTATCGAGTCACTCTCGAGTCACTCTCGAGTCACTCTCGAGTCTGCTCCCTAAAAAAACCAGTACAGTAGCTGTTGTCATGTGCAGAATTCATATTGAAAAGCAAACATTAGCTAAAACACAACTTTTGTGAATAAAGCCTGTTTTGTAAAAGAACATAAGAGAAAAGATACTAAGGGCCATAATCCTAGTAACCCACTAACAATATGTCAGTTGCAGGGTTGAATTGCCTTGCAGGAGTAAATATCCTACTGTTGAGTGTTTTCTAACTCGTAAAATTATTGTTAACATGTGAAGTTAAGTCTTAACTGTAACAATGCTGGATGCAAATGATATGGCCTTTGGATCAGTGCAAACGGCATTGTGTGCGTCATGATCGCAACTATTTCTCTCTGCCAATAAAGTCTTCACTATAACATCCATGATTAATTGAAAATGCAAACTTAACTAAATGATGGATTAGTGTTATATTTAGAAATTTAGCAGGTAAGTGCATTTTATTCAGCCTACCTAGTTCAAATTCTCAAACGTTATCTCAGATGCTGTGTATTGGGACACACAGCACAGACGTCAGCATGTTTAGACAGAGATCACAAGTAATCCATGCACCCAGACAAATTACGCAAATGAGGGCCATGTATGACAAGAGCAAATTTCACACTGGTGACGACTTGCTGGATTTTCTAAACTGAAGACAATATGAACAAAAACTTAAGTCTGTTCTATGAAAAGCATATGTGAATACTAATACAGGTACAGTTGGCTCTCAGTATATCAAACTATTAACCCACTAACAATTTAAGTTGAAGAAATTCTAAGGTCCGTCAAATTGCCCTTTAAGTATGTAAATTAACCCTATTTTTAGACAAATTTGACATATTAAGACTCGGTTGTAAAGGGATTATTGTCCCGCCAATAACAATGTGAAGTGTATTACACTCTTAAGTGTAACAATGCTGGATGCAAACTGATCAAAGGCCTGTGGAGGTCAAAGCAAGGGTGAGCAGTTGATCAGACAAATTAATGTGTCGTAATGATTGTTGTTTGTTTTTCATGGATTTACTTTAATTGCCGGTACTACTGCAATTAAAAATGATGAAAAAACACCCACTTTAAAGACTTAATTTATTAAGGTCAAACTGATAATAGTGTTTTATATAAAAAATTTTTAGAAATTTCGAAGGAATACATCAGTCTGTAAATTTTGTTTTGTGTTAGACTCTTATGTTTAGAATATTTGAATGTGGTGACATCCGGTTCAAGCACAGATTTCACTTTCCCCGGAGCACTTTGAGACAAAGAAGATTCTGATATTATCTAAGGGCTGTTTTGGTATATGCAAAAATAGAACGTTATTAAAATTGTTCCAATGTTTCAGGGAAAAATTTGCATCAATAAAATAAATACAAATATTGTCTGTCTTGAAACCGGGGAATTTTGTAAACTAATGACAATATAGTAAAAAAAAGCCCCTCCTACTTATTCAAGTCTGTTCTATGAAGTAAAAGGTCTGGTCCCTTGAAATTCGAGATAACAAGGTACTATATACATGTATATGCAATGGATAAAATTAGAAAATTAATACTATTTTAATTTGTTTGAAGCTGAAAGTTTACAAGATATTTCAGCTTAGATTAATTCTCAAGATAAAAGTTCTACTATTATGACCGCCCTCAATATTAAGACCAGACATTTCAGAACCAAATGCTCGATTTCATAGTAAAAATGTCTCACTAATAAGACCGATTCATTAATAAGACCACTTTATACTGGATCCAAGGTTGGTCTCAATACAGAAACTTTACTGTACTACCAATAATCTACCAAGCAATTTGAAGAAATGAGATAAAACAACAGTTTACTCTCAATCATTAACAGCAGTTCCTTTATATATAAAGAGATAACAATCTAAAACAATCTGTGAAATGGCATGGCAAATACATTACTCACATAAGGGAATGTTTGCGAATAAGTTCAGCACAATCCAAACTGGATGTTTGTTGAGTAATTTTCAATTCAATCATTTCCCGTGAGAAATGTCCCGCAGAATGACTAATGTTGATGGCAGTTTCTTCCTTGTCACCAGTCAGCACCCACACCTAAGTAGTACATGTACAAGAGAAACTAAAATACAATATTATCATCTTTCAGTGGGGGTTTAAAATTTACTTTAACAATATTTCAGTTTTTCAGAGATGGGTAGTTTACCTCTCCATCATTCCTGGGAAGAACCAGAAATTTTGATCATCAACTGTGACAGTCACACTTAGAACAATGGTTACATACAAACATGAACACTGAAGGTATCATGGATTTTTTAATATACATCATGAATCAGACAAGCCACAGCTATCCAAGCACATTTTGCATGTCATACCGTCATGTTACTTTTATAAACCTTGTAGATTTTTATTCATGTTATGTAACATTCCAGAAGAACTATAAGTTCAGATTCTTTGAAATTTGGATTGTTTCTGTGACAAGGCATTTGAGTTCTCACGATTCATAACAAAATTTCATAGCCGACACTTATTTGTTCATATAATACTGAAACCAAGTTGAAACAAACCATTTACATGAATATGTATTTTCAGGAAAATAACCACTTTATTGCAGAGAAAAATTCTTTCTATTAATCTTCAAGTTTCCTATTCAACATAATAAACTGTTCTCAAAATAAACAAAGACTGCACCTCTATATTCTGAATTATAAAACTATACTCAAATACAAAAAATATCACCTTAATACCAGAAACTTGTAGGGCCTGTATGGTTTCTGGGACCTCCTCTTGCAGTTTATCCTCCACAGCTGTTGCCCCTAGCAACTGGAAATCTCTTTCAACAAAATCAAATGCTTCTGCCAGCTGAAACAATATTCAAACTTCAGTTAAATTTAAACTTAAAAATGATTTAAGCTACTGCCACTTAAAATGACTGTTTCCTGAAATTCTGGCCAGTATGTGTGCCAAAAGAAGGGAATGTGGATGCAAACCTCTGCAGCTGTAGATGGGATTTGAACTTGCCACCTATGGGCTGAAAGTAACCTTTCATCATATACTACACCAGTAAATCTAGATCTTACATTATTTTCTTTGGGTTTAAGCCCTTTCCAACAGTATTTCATTTATTTCAGGGGCACAGTTTACCTAACCATCAATCGTCAGAAGGACCAGTACTAGACCCCTATCCTCCATTAGAAAATGTCAACTTTCTCGCATAAGGAGAAATGTTCAATAGCATGGCTTGAATCCATGACTATTAAATTAAATTAAGTCAGTAAATTACATTTATTTCGAGAAAACATACTTAACCAAAGAGGTGGCTGAATCGTGTTATAAAGGACATCAAGCACATATCTTTTATCATAGCAGCTTTTTTAAACAAAATTAATCTTTTATCAAAATTGCTACTTAACTGAATCTGAATCAACTTAACATTTGCTGAAACTAACTTCAAAAGACAACAGTTTAAAAGCATTGTTACAATATTTAATGTAATGCTTACTTAGAGTTAGTATACTATACCACATGCATATACTCTTCAAAGACAAAGTATATTTCCATCATTGGTAATTTCAAATCTCTTAATTTCTGAAAAGTCACAATGCAATCACCTTTTGGCTCCTGTCCCGCAGGGATTTTCTGGCATCTGACAACATCTGATCAAACTTGGTGAATTCTTCCGGTTCCAGGCGTCTCATGGCAAGTACAAGTGTCCTCAACCCCAGCTGTAAAATAATTTCATCTATTCATAATCTTGGTAAAGTCCTTTTTGATGATTTTACACTGTTGAAGATATCCAATAAATCAGTTTGCTCATGGCCAAATACACTTATGGCCAAATACAGTAATTTAAGTGCAAAAACAGGCCACACCCTTCACTATGATTAACTGGTATGTTTAAACAAGAAAGGTGAAACAAATGACAAGCAAGTAAACCTACCACAGCATATTCGTTGACATGCATAAGAGTGCTGGACTTGTCCCCTTCAATCACCCTGTCCAGAATGGAAATTTCTGCTCCTTTACATAACAAATATATCTCACCTGAAACAAAAAACCATATTAAAGTCCCAGGAGCACAATTACAAGTAGCTCTCATTTATCCAAGTTTTAATGTTGGAAATCTCGTTCTGTACTATCACACTCATTAACTTTCACTTGCTCTGTACTATCACACTTCTTTACTAACCACACTCGTTCTGTACTATCACACTTCTTTACTTACCAGACTTGTTCTGTACTATCACACTTCTTTACTCACCACACTTGTTCTGTACTATCACACTTCTTTACTTACCACACTTGTTCTGTACTATCACACTTTTTTACTTACCACCTCGTTCTGTACTATCACACTTTTTTTTACTTACCACACGTGTTCTGTACTATCACACTTCTTAGCTTACCACACTCATTCTGTACTATCACATGTCTTAGCTTACCACACTCGTTCTGTACTATCACACATCTGGACTTACCATTCTTGCACTTCTTTACTATCATTCTCACGTTTCCTGTTGGATCAAACTCTTAGGATTATCAGCTTATTCGTACTATCACACATCTGAACTTACCTTCTATACTTGTCATTGTCAGTCCCGTGAATAACAACGCCAAATCTAAACAAACAAAGTGATTCAAACTTTAATGCATGCTAAGAGTTTCTGTTTATATACATCAGATGAAAACTACCTCTAAAATGTCATTGTAGTCACAGCTGGTTCAAATTACGCCAAATCTAAACATTCAAAGTGTTATTCCATCATTTAATGCATACTGAGAGATTTGGTTTATATATATAACAAGATAAAGGTGACAGAGGCTCCACCACCACACAAGAATTAATACGGAATTCAGTATCTGCATGTTCCAGGCAGTTATTTCTATACCCAGAGCACATATTAGCATAACTTACTACCTCAATGGTTTAACTGATTGCACAGTATATACATATCACTTACTAAGACATGTCATACTCTCTACACAATTATTCCTTCCCTTCAAATAACTGATATGTTTGTTGTTGGGTTTTAATGGCCATCTCAACAGAATTAAGATGAAAAGTATATTTAGGTAGGCAGTTAACCTAACCAGCCTACCTAAGAAAGGACAAGTAATAGACACTCACTCCTCCCTAAATAACAGCCAACTTTCTCACAAATTTAAAGTAGTCAGATATATAACTAGGCTCAAACCCATGACTGTCAATCTGTAACAGGTTAAGCGGTTCAAAGTCAGTGCTCTCTACACAACTGGTGAAACAAAAGGTACCTTCTACATGCTTCAACAAAAGCCTTCTCATCCGGGGATGAGGCTTGGTACTCGTAGTCGAATCCACCGTAGCTATACATGGTGGAGGCTCCGAGCTCCTGGGCCTGCGGATGATCCACGCGTACACTGTGACACAGGACAAGCACAGTAAGGAAGGTCTCCATCTCTTCCTGTAGAATACATTGTATATCTCCAAATTAACATGACGGTAAATATGGTCATTTTCGCAAGATGAAACATTTCACAATTTGTGACAAGACGGATCTACCTGGATTAGCGAATTTGAAATTGTAAAAGCAGAATTCTGTAATAGCAAAGCTATGTGAAATTTGCCACTCATTAGGTTTTTAAATTAGCTATGTTGGAAATTCACTACATGAAACAGTTTCCCAATAGGTCCTCATTTGGCAAGTAAAAACAATCTTTGTTTGTACATACATTAAGGTATACAAGTGTAAAAAAATATGGCAAAATATTTAGACATGAATTTATCTTTTCATATACCTAAAAAGAATCTAATTAGCTGGGTAGGTATTTTAAACTTCCCTTGAACATTAAAGAGAATGATAGTAAGTTGTTAATACATGTATCTATAAGGTACAAATCTAGTAAACTGATTGGGTGACGGAATAAATAAAGAAAGAATGGCAACATTTTGAGTATAAATTAACATGGAAAATGATTATTATAATATGTTATGATGATATAATTATCTGTCGTTAAAATATCAAGCATTAATGCAGGGAGAAAAATATACGCCATACTTAACACTCACAAATGGTGGTACTTTGGGCTGTATCAAAAATAACAAACATAACAAAACGCATTCAAGTACCTGAATGAGCTTTAACAATGACATCATTTCCTACCTCTCATCCAAGAAATAAAGCCCACAAGTCATGAAATAATATCCAGTCTAGCAGTGATCAATAATCATCTAATAAACAATGATTTGGAGTTCTGATGCACAGTGATGCACAGCAATTAACCACAAATGCTTGACTGACAAAGAGTCATTTTAGTTTATACTAATTTATCTATTCTCGATTGTGAAACAAGTTCTTACAACTTAAATTAATCTCACTATGACCATTCAGATAAATCAACCTTTAGCAATGTGGAATTATTTGTGTCTTGCCTAAGGACACTACCAACATGGCTATGGTAGGGAGTCATTTTGATTCTAACTGACCAGATATTACAAAAGGTAAATAAATGCAATATACTATTTTCTATGTGGATATTTATTCAACATCATGCAGCACAATGAGACTTCATTTTGACTGCATATCAAAATCCCACATTGTTTATAGCAGAATAAAACATAATTTTTTCTACTCTTTAAAGTATAGACACAATATCAGTCATATGCCTCTCTGTATTGGACTACTTCAAGTCATTCTTTTATGTTTGCTTCTTTTAAAATCTTGCATATTCACCAATGTGGTGATAACATGTGCTGTAACATGTGGCGATTTGCATTTATAATTTCAGGCTTAAATAATATAATGTGTCAATTGTCATTTATCTAACCACACAAGATACAAAAAGTACCAATAACAAAATTTTAGATACATATTCACATGAGATGTCATTTTTAACTCTCAGAAAGTTATGATGTATCATATAAGTTGATGTCAAAACCCAGTCTTTTTCATATGGACTATAAATTAAAACGGTATTTACTATTAGCATCAATTACATTTACAAACAAAATTTTAGTTTTTGGTAAAGTCTGAAAACCACGTAAAACTTTCACAATTTGCCTCTTTAATAATACAATTGTTTCCAACTGTAGGCAACGTCCAGCGGGGGGGGAGGAAAATATGGTAGCTTAGGGTTGTCAAAATTAATTTTTCAAATATAGATGGTGAAAAAAATACCATAGTATATCTATAACCTATCACTGGAAAATACAACAAAAACAGTGATGCTTGTCATATGACAATGTTCACTGTAGAATAGACTGGCATTCAGTCCTTACATTTACTATTTCTTGCTCAATTAACTCCCTTTGCTGCCAAAAAATGTAAGATGATCACGCCCTTTCATCAGATATCAGCCAGAAAATATTTTGTTTATCAAATAATAAAAATATCTTATCATCTAGCCTGGTGGCGAGGCTAACTGTAGAAGTATACACAAGTAAATGTAACAGTGCCTAGAAATTAAATTAACGAACATACGATACACGTTTATGAATCATGCAGAGATCTTACACTAAGAAGGGGTATGGGAGTGGGGTCATTCCCGGCGGGGGAAGTCTCACACAGCATTCCTCCAAGTTCTTCGTATCTTTTACCATTTATGGAACACATTCTAAACTCCATGTCGTTCTCTGTTAATGTTCCCGTCTTGTCTGTGAAAAGGTACTCCACCTGCAACAAAACACAATGTATACTGCCTGGGTGTTCACTTTGATTGCAATACCTTCTTACAAAATTTTATCGCCTTACTTTTAAATAGAATCAGAGTTCTTTTTACTGTTTCAAGTATGGAAGTGCAAATATTTTAAGAAATAGGTCAACACCCAATACTGAACCTGTTTTAATATGCATACCCTCTTTTTTCCTGCTTTCTTTTAAGCAGATCAGACAGAAGAATTTATGTTCTGCTACTTGTTTAATGCCATTTTTGATAGCCTTATATCTATATACAAGCTGGTAGTTCACAGGACCATTGTTCCTGTTAAGGACTTGTACTTTACTCCCGTCCTATGTATGAAACTGCCAACTGTCTTACATGAAAAGTCAGGTGGGTAGCAGGGCTAGAACCCATGACCTAATCAGTGAGTGATATTACATATCAGTGCTTTAAACCTATACATAACTTAACAAAAACAGATAACTTAATCAGCCAAAAGCCACATGATTACAAGTCAGGTGACTTATGACCACTTGACCAAAATGACAGATCCTAACAGGAAAATCTTGTTTCCAAGTGCCCAATAAAAATAACGCACAGAGCAGTAAGGTAAATGTGACATAATGGCATAGGGCCATACCTGTCCTAATTCTTCATTTAAATCTGATGTATTCGCCTTCGCACGTTCATTGGTTTTGGGGTCATACATATCTACATCCAAGCTAAAAAATATGGACCCAACAAACTTTTGCAATTCTGAAAAAGATATTGTATAACAATTACATATAAAACTACATTACACTACTGAACTTTACCGAAAATAAAAACAAACAGTATAACGTAGGTGGGTTATCAAATATTCATTAGGATAGTCAAGAAAAGTATTTTCTGTAAACTATCACAGAACTAAAACAAATACTCAGATTACTTTAGATTTTTGGTATTAAATATTAAATCTTCTATGCCATTCTTAAAATCATGAAACTGGTCTATTATTAACATTCTGGGCCAAATTATTTTTCATAGAATTTCTTGAAACTCTGAAATAAAAATCATGTGTGACCTGCTTAATCTTGAATTATGTGCCCTTGTAAATCAGAAAATATAACACAAGAGCTGTCTCGACTTTTTTAGTGCTTGCCAATAAAACAAAACTTTGACAGTTAAGGGCACACAAAATTTTAACTAGGAATTTCTAAGTACAAATCAAGAAACATTTTCACAGAGTTATCTTCTTTTGCTTACAGATAGGTCTCATGATGGTACATAAGTACTCCAACTTTCAAAGTAATAACTCAAATGGTTAAGTCACAAGTGGACAAGAATGAAAATTTTAACTGAGTTTCTAAGTCAAAAAGGGCCACAATTCAAATAAAATCCTTGACAGAACTACCTTCTCCTGCCCATGTTTGGGGATCATGATGGCAAACAAGTATTTCAACTTTCAAATTAATATCTCAAACAGTTTAGTCAAAAAGTGGACTGGTATGAAAAACTTAACCAAGATTCTAAGTCGATAAAGGGCCTTAATTTTTAAAACAAATCCCTGACAGAGTTACCTTCTCTTGCCTACAGATGGGGGTAATGATGTAAACAAGCATTCAAAGTTTCAAAGCAATATCTCAAAGGGTTAAGGCAATAAGTGGATTTTACCCATATTCAAGTATTTTCAAGTCAAAAAGGGGCATAATTCTGTCAAAAATCTTGACAGAGTTATGTACTCTTGTCTGTTGACGTAGGTCATGATGGTAAACAAGTATGATTAGTTTCAAAGAAATACCTCTAATGGTTTTGAAATAAAGCGAGGTGGTACAAAAAACTTAACCAAGCTCAATACACTTTCTAAGTCCAAAAAGGGCCATAATTCTGTCAAAAACCTTGACAGAGTTATGTACTCTTGTCTGTAGATGGAGGTTATGATGGTAAACAAGTATGGTAAGTTTCAAAGCCATACCTCTAATACTTTTGAAATAAAGTGGGGTGGTACGAAAAACTTAACCAAGGTGTGACACCAACACTGACGCCGGGGCGAGTAGGATAGCTTCCCTTTTCTTTGAAAAGTCTAGCTAAAAATGCTGTGTTGGACAGCAGTTAATTCAAAATCAAGGCCGCCAACATATGATTTATATTTCAGATTTCTGTTTCAAACTTGATTCTCAGTCAAAATGCCAAGTCTGAAGATACTCCAAGAAAGGACAAATTTTCGGCATGGAAAAAATCTCTCTCCCTCTCCCCACTTAAACTACAGCTACCCCAAATAGGGCTTAAAAGAAAGTTGACCTACCTATAGTAACATACAATGATATTGGAATGACATAGTTATACAACACAATGTAAGCAAGGAAGTCCTCCAGTACCCGTCGAACCTGAAAAAAACAAACATCTCTCATTCTAATCACTTTGTCAAGGTTATTTTTAAAAAGTCTGAAAGAACAATCCATATTTTACATTGTATATCGATTCAAGCTGAAATGTTAAAAAATACTTATTGTATCACAGTAAGGGACTGAGCCCTTTGAATTGGAAATCTGAAATGCATGCTCTGGAAGTGTTCATTTACTGTTTTACAACATACAAGCCCTGCTGTGTGAAAACCCAAAAGTAGGTCAGAATAGATCCTGATCAGTCGGTATGTCTACAAAGTCTGATCTAAATCCACACTGTTCCCTGATCCATCACAGGGCAACCCATTATTATTGTACATGTATTCATTAAAAATACACTTCTTTCTTTGCTTTTGATAATGACTATAAAGTCAAAACCTGTCTGAATAAACTAACAACTATCTAGAGAATAACACTGTAAACTGGTTAGTGTTAGTGTGACAAACTTTTCGTGATTTGTGAGCATACCATTCTCGTACGTCCAGAGCATTTGTTACATAATTTCATGAAATTTGTCTGAAAGGTTGGCAAACCACTGGTGCATGAGGATGTGAGCATACAGACTAACTGCGAATTTTATATTCCTGAAAGGAGAATTCTCTAATTGTTAATCTTTGTGAAATGAATCTTTTGCGATATTTTTAAATAAGCGAAGTTGGAAATTCGCAAAAATTAACTTATCGCGAATTTTACCCAATTTAAATTAACCTGCAGACTATTCCATTCAATAGAAATGAAATGCCCCCTCTCTGCTGGTCTTTATTGGAAGGGAGATTGTTCACACAGGCTCACTTATGAATGTAAAAATGGTTTGTTTTCGCACAATTGGAAAAATTTATAAATGCTCTCAATTACTTACCGTGACTTGAGCATCAATTTCTATTTGTGGAACATACCAAGGCTGACCAATCTTTGGTCTGAACACATACCAGTACTTCATACACGTAGAGAAAACAGACTCACACAGTAATATCACAAGAAATATCAGTAGAAAGGTGTTCATACGTCTGAAATACACAAGAATAAACTTGATACTTTTGCATCAAGTCAGGTTCAAAAGAAATTCATTTATTTACAGGTACACAGTTTGCATAACTATCATTCTTGGGAAAAACCAGCAGTACTAATAAACTCCCATCTGCCATATTAAGAACGTGCTATTTAACTTTCTCACCCGAGTTCAGTTGCAGAGCTCAAACCCATTACCAGGTTGTTTTTAATTAGTGATCTTACCCACTCATCATTAAAGTGGGTAGAACAAATACTTACTGCTCATATAATTTCATATATTTATAACATACTTCCTCACGGTAAAATAATTGAAATGGGCCAAAACAGTGAGAGGGCCGGTCATATATCACTTTAGAAATAATGAATGTCTCCCTGTATTTTATTTATAGAATAATATATGGCGGAGCAGGGCCTTGAAGCCCGGTGGATAATGAGGTTGCGCAAATCCCTACCCGGCCCTCCCCGCTTGGCTCTTTTTTCTTCCTTTTGGTTGATGTTGTCTGTATTGGTTTGGAGAGGAGATGTGGCCGAGCAGGGCCTGTAAGTGATAATCGCCCCGGTAATGGAATAATAGCCCAAGGGCAATTATTACATACCCGGGCGATTATCACTTACAGGCCCTGCTTAGTCATTTATTTTTCTGTATAATACATTATGTGTTTCCCATTTGTCAACTTATTCCACAAGAATCAAACTGACTTGCCCCAACCATGGCTTAAAAGCGAGTTAGGCCTATCAATAAGTCCATGCTCATTCAACTTAAATATAACATGTAGTATAAAGATATGTGTTCTTGGCTATATATTATTATGTATTTTATGTCTGTTTGTTTTCAACTGTTGTAAGTCAATCTAACTTGGCACTACATAGAAAAAACATATTTCTTGGAAGACGGAATTCAAATATAAACAATATATCATTCTTAATCAACATTTTCTTTATGTCGCTCTTGGTTTTCATCATTGATTTATATTTCACTTTCTCTGAAGTTGTGTTTCTTCTTCGGTAACATGGCGATTCACGACAGGCTTTTTGACTATATTATCATCTAAATCAAATGTTCTGTTTAGTGTACTTTCAGTGTCAGCCATGTTTTTGTTGTCAAATTACATCCCGCTTGCACGTGCACGTTTTCCTGGGGCAGTAATGCGAAAACAGCACTGCATGTGCAGGGCAAAAACCTCATATTACTTCGGGAGGATGGATAAAATATTTTTTCTCTATACAAAAGTGCTACTCTATATAGGAACATATGTATTATTCAAAGATAAAATATAGGAACACTTCATTATTTTGATTCTTAACACGGTATTTTCTTTGAAAACTATCTCAAACTTTATTATATCTAATACACTGGCTATTTGTAACCAATGACTTTAACTTTCTGATCTCTGACCTTCGGCATACTGCAAAATGCTTAACAATACACAATGCTTAAAATTAGGTGAACTAAGTTTAATATAATGTCTACAAAATTGATTATGCTCATTGCTACCATACATAATCCAAATTCCATAGATTTTTTTAAAGTCTGAAATTGGAAATGTATCATTTCAGTATTTATGCTTAAAAAAATTGCCCCCAGAAATAAGCTGCAATGGTCAAACAAGAAAAATGTGCATTTTCCGTCTCTTTGCCAAAAATATTAAGGTGGGTCAGGCTGCAGGGGTCTTTTTATTTTGCTTTTTTTGGCTCTGAAACACTTGAAAAATTGTTTTTAATCATTTTCTTATACAAAAATTTAAGTCTACTCAGCAGAAAAGGTTTAGGTCAGTCAGGGGACTCGATATACACAACACTTTCAACCTAAGCAAATGTGTAAGCAATATATACTATATGTATAAAACGCAGTGTAAGCAACAATAAAAGACATTCTTGAACTTGCAATATCTCCAAACATACTGATACGCAAAACTATTGCATCGAAGAGGCATCTGGCAAAATCCTTCTCTTGCACAAGTTATTTTTATGTAAAGCATTAAAAAAAATTATGAAAAAGTACCTCTCAACACGAGAAAACTTGGTCGTCTTTGCTTTGGAATTCAAGGCCATTTTAGTTTCTTGGCCCGTATATATGGCACATCCTGCAAACATTGTACATGGCTAATTGTAAAAAAGCAAAATATACTTTTATAAAATGTCATTACCATGCTTATCATTCTTATGGTCATCTATATCGTAATCAGCATGAGCGATATTATCAGAAGCAGCAGTAGAAGATGCAGCATATAAATCGTCTAAATCATGCACGTGTCTCAATTTTTTCACTTAGAAAAAAAATGTGTGCAGATAAAAATGTCTTTCTGGGCCTCATTTTTTCAGTTTCAGCTAGAGAAAAGTAAAAAATAATCCCACTAGTCCACACTGTAGTAAATCTATCAATTATTTCCAGAGAACTTTGAATCTGCAAGGTGATGAATTTGCAAAGGACAGCTCTTGCAGAAATACTCAGAAATAAAGTTCTCGCAAATATTAAATGATTTACAATACACACAATGTATGTGCACAGTGACTGTCTTCAATATGTACAAGCAGTTTAAAGATTGGCTAAAATCAAGCTGAAACATAACCCGTCAACTGCAATAGTTGACAGGCAGTTGGATGGATCACAGTCTCACCAGCTCACTCAAGCTAACATGAGACATATAAAGACAAAATACTTTGCACAATGGAACACCAAACTGTTCCTTACCGTATATAAATGGGGTATTTTTCAATCTAGCCCCTCTCAACAAAACATTTTCTGGTCCTAATGGTTTAACTATATGTTCGCCAGAATCCTTGACTATCGTCAAGTTTCCAGTAAATGAATACAAATCTGGTATTGGTTGCTGACATTCAATAAATGCTGTAAGTTTCAGGAAGTCGTCTTCATGTACACACCGTCTTGTGTCCGCCGTACAACTGTGTGTCTGAAATAAATATAAGTTTTTTTCCATCCTGTACTGAAAATAAACTAAGGGGAGCCGTGATGTTGAGATTATAGAGTATGCCGCTCATCCTGGAGGTTGCAGGGTCAAGCTTCATTGGGGTCAAGACTGTACCTCCTCATAATGACAAAAGTAATGGTTTTTCCATGGAGCAGACTCTAGAGTGACTCACTTAACTTCAAGCTATCTTCACAATCAAGCTAAAATAAATTAGTATGAATAACATTACTATTTAACTGAATTTTCAAAGGCGTTTTGAATGGGCGGCAATAACCTTACTACTGGTGTTCGACCATTTTGACTTAGGAGCAACTTCTCATAAAAAGATCAGATCTTTTGGCACATGAACCTATGCCTTGAACCAGTTAGAAGTTAGCGATTTCATGTTGGCAACCTTAAACGCTTCACCAGAGACGGGTTTAACTTGTTATAATTACTGTTTACGAATATTTAACTAATTTTATTTTCATTCATGAATATTAATGACCACATGGAGTTAGATAGCTGTAATCTGTTTCAACTGAAAGAAATAGTACACTGTGAAATGGAGTCACAGGAACGGGTCATAAAGTGGAACAGATTATTGATAACTTTGGTAGGTTAGGCGATATCAAATTTTGCTGGATCAACCAACTTTGGTCTAGTGTGACCTTTATCAGGATTGCAAATAAAACTTACTGTAACTGAAGATAACTAATAAGTTTTACTTTGTAATTTGTTTCTCCATCTAAATTTTATGCACTTACCTAACAGACATTTTTACTATAGGTTCAAATCCCAGCTATGTGTTGTAAAAAATTTATTTAAATTCTCTGTATTTAGATAAAACTAATTTAAAAATTAGTTTCCCCTTCTAGATTTGTTGTTACCTTTAAATTTGTTTCCCGAAGTCACAAATCAGTTACCTTTAAATTTGTTTCCCAAAGTCACAAATCAGTTACCTTTGTTTCCCAAAGTCACAAATCAGTTACCTTTAAATTTGTTTCCCAAAGTCACAAATCAGTTACCTTTAAATTTGTTTCCCAAAGTCACAAATCAGTTACCTTTGTTTCCCAAAGTCACAAATAAGTTACCTTTAAATTTGTTTCCCGAAGTCACAAATCAGTTACCTTTAAATTTGTTTCCCCATCTAGATTTGCTGTAGTTATGTAACAGTTGCCTTCTGGATCAGCTGAAGACAACATTACCATATCACATGGAAACCCTTTGTTGCTATCCACTCGTACTATATCACCAACCTGTGCATATACAATAAACATACAATACATATACAATTTACAACTAGATGGGTGTTCAGTAGAATACTTGTGTCTCCCGCTTACACTTCAGAATAACCAATAATTTCATGACAAAATCTAAGTACAAAGAAGGGGCATAACTCTGTCAAATATGACCTTGACCTACAATAATTGGTGGCATCACAACCCTTTAGTCATAAGCAATACAATTTGAAAGTTTGATGAAGAAATGGCAAATTTATAGTCAACGTCAAGTTTTTGTGACAAAAACTAAGTACAAAAAGGGGCATAACTCTGTCAAATATGACCCTGACATACAAAATTTGGCAGCATCACAACCCTCTTAGGACATGGCAAAGTGATAGCCAATGTTAAGTTTTTGTGACAGACTGACAAAGTGATCCCTATGTATTGCCTTTTCTCCGAAAGGGCGAAACAAAAATGTTGAAATTAACCGTCAGAATTTCAGCTGAAGAGTCACTTTCTTATCAAAATTAGAAATATTTACAATAAAAATGGACACAGTCAAAATATTACCTGCGCATATTCAACCTGCTATGCAGACATGAAAAGTCTTTTGAAAATCAGTAGAAAAATGTTTGAACCAAACCTTGATATGCATAGACTTTGTTGTTGTAAGATGCCCATCCCGTATCACTTGCGCATCTCTATGGTTGACTTCCCTGTCTGCCTTGTGACGTAACCAGTCTTCATAGCCCTGTAAAATAAACCATTCTTTACTGTTGCAGCTCAACACCCTTTCACAGTGTTTTGGTTAACCATTGTATCTGGAGTGGATCAGTGCTAGACTACAATCCTTTATAAAAAATCTGAGTTAGGCCGGTAGCAGGGCTCGAACCTATGACACTAACTTAAGTCAATGAGAGGCTAAGTATTTTCAAGTCTGTGGCCAAAACGATAGTGGGTACGAACACTTTCACATTGGTAGCCATTATAAAGAAATGGGCGAAAAGAACAATAATTGTAGAACACTTCCTTGATAACAAAATTAATGCTCAGCTCTATCATAATATTGTGTCTGTAAATCATCAAACTTTCCGGGGAGCTTTATATTCGCCTTTTTTTCTGGAGAGCATTCGTTCATGATTTCATCACTTTGCTTATTCAAAATTCTCCAGAAGTGAACAATTTCTTGAAACATATGGGATCGCTTGTTCACAAAGTCATGGTCTGGTGAAATGACTCAAGAGATATGAAATTGTGAACTTTTTTTCTCGCGAATTCCAAAATATTTAGTTACTCCGGTTATGTGTAACCAATAAGTAAACCTAATAGATTCATGAATCCAACATGGTCACAGTGGTCTTATATTGCTTTATTGCGTGGAATGAAACATTAACGTACCTGTTTTATGGCTGTACACGTGATAACAAACACAAGCGGGAGGATGCTGGTCACAGGGCTCACAGGGGTATCGATCGTCAGCTGGAAAATATTACGTAAACATCAATGCATTTTCCTTTGTATGTCAAAACAGATAACAGATACAAGTAGAGTATCTAAACAGAGAAAAAATTATCATAATAAAGTCTACTTTGTGACAAGACATTCTCTTTTACAGCGTTTTCCACTGAGTATTTTGCATCTACAAACACATGTACGAAAGTTAAAAAAAGACAATTTGACATGCTACTTTTTACGTAGGAAATGGCCATTTATATACCTGCACAACTCCAACACAGAGAAAGTAAAAGTTGGCAACACGACGGAACTGTTCAAATAAGTTTTTCGGGAGGAAGTTCCATGATGTGTACTGTAAATAACAAAAGAAACAAACATGAAAATAAATTTCACATCATATGCAGCTGTCACCTGCCAATAGTTAACTAAAGTCTGATGAAAAATGCATTGTAAAATGTACATACAATCACGACATATTAGTATTAATTAGATACTGTGTCAAGCCAAACTTTACTGGATGAAGTTGGAAACATATTCAAGTAAAAACAAATCTTTGCTATGCGCGATTTTGAAGCTTTGTTTACATAGTTACTGGTACCTCTCAATCTGTAAATGATACAATTTGTCAGCATCTCAGTCATAAGAAAGCTAAAACTTGTTTAAGGAGGAAAAACAAAATGTCTTTCCCACCTTCCCCCAAACCTTAAGGGAGACAAATTACATGTATATTTAACTATCTCTTTTCTACTGGCGTATTACTACGCCAACATAACAACTTATATAGCTTACCCGCGATGAGATGATTTTGTTCTCCGGGTATATATCTGGTGTAAATATCTCCACATCATGAGGGTACTTGTTTCCAACATAAACTGTTCTGTTGGCAGGTCTTGGCTGTTGTTTAAAGGGCTGAAAAATAAACATCTTTTCAATTACAGATAATTTCTGAAATCAATAATCAATCCCATGATTTTCTGGGGCTGCCAACCTGTTTTAATAGCACTAGTTAGTATTTTAAGTTATTTATAGCTTTGCAGTTTACCTAACTTTTGTTCCTAAATGTACTAAAAATAGACTTCCATCCTACATTTATATATAAACTGTAATCTGAGTCAGGTATGTATGGACCCTTAAGCATGGCCCTTAATCAGCGAGAAGTTTAGTGCTTTCAAAATCAACAACCTTAACCAGTCAACCACTGCTGCTATACACCTGGCATGTTAAAAGACCCAGGGGTGTCTCTGGAATTGGGACGCTTTCTGTATCTTGCACTATCCTCTAAAACCTAAAATAACTAACCTCTTCTGGGGGCGTTGGTCATGTGGGAAACCGGTACTAACAATAACAAGAGCTGTCCATAAGACAGCAAGCTCGACTATTGTGGGTGTTTGCTAATAAAACAAAACTTTTATCAGTATAATAGCAAAACAAAATTCTGCTAACTATTAAGTATAAACTAGGAAAGTTGAATCATAAAAAAAGTCAAAATCTATCACTATATATTTCATTTTTGGTAAATTAATTGTTTGATACAAAATGTCCCCTGAACACTATTGCTAAGTTTGATATAACTACCATAAGTGGTTACTGAGATATGTGCATGATAGTAACTTGCATGCAAAACTTTAACCAAATTTTCAAAGTCAAACAAGGGCCATAATTTGTACTAAATTTAAACATGAGTTATCTGATTTGACTGTGTGATACCCCTTAAGACATTAACAAAGTTTCAAGTCAATATCATAAGTGGTAACTGAGATATGTGCATGATAGTACCTAGCAGGCAAAACTTTAACCAAATTTTCAAAGTCAAACAAGGGCCATAATTTGTATCAAATTTATGCAAGAGTTATCTGACTTGACTGTGTGACACCCCTTAAGACATTAACAGAGTTCAAGTCAATATCATAAGTGGTTACTAGTCAATATCATAAGTGGTTACTGAGATATGTACATGATAGTACCTAGCAGGCAAAACTTTAACCAAATTTTCAAAGTCAAACAAGGGCCATAATTTGTACTAAATTTAAACACGAGTTATCTGACTTGACGTGTGACACCCCTAAAGACATTAACAAAGCTCAAGTCAATATCATAATGGTTACTGAGATATGTTCATGATAGTACCTAGCAGGCAAAACTTTAACCAAATTTTCAAAGTCAAACAAGGGCCATAATTTGCACTAAATTTATACAAGAGTTATCTGACTTGACTGTGTGACACCCCTAAAGACATTTACAAAGTTTCAAGTCAATATCATAAGTGGTTACTAAGATATGTGCATGATAGTACCTAGCAGGCAAAACTTTAACCAAATTTAGTACCTAGCAGGCAAAACTTTAACCAAATTTTCAAAGTTAAACAAGGGCCATAATTTGTACTAAATTTATACAAGAGTTATCTGACTTGACTGTGTGACACCCCTAGAGACATTAATGAAGTTTCAAGTCAATATCATAAGTGGTTACTGAAATATGTGCATGATAGTACATAGCAGGCAAAACTTTAACCAAAGAAGCAACGCCGACGCCGACGCACAAGTGACTGTAATAGCTCTCCATATTCTCCGAATAGTCGAGCTAAAAACCCTAATATATACGATACGATTGTGACATTTTTAGCTTCTCACTCAATCAGTCAAGGAAGCCAAGGTATTTTCGTAACAATAGCCCATACATGTATGTAAAGTGCTTAAAACAAATTGTGTTAACTAAACATGCTAAAGAGATAACATAATACATTGACATATTGTAGCAGGAAATATTTAAGATAAAATACAGTATGTCAAAACAGCTGAAATTCCAAAATAGAAAATTCTGAAAAGATTTACTGAAGTTCATTTTTCTAAATTTTTTTTTTATCTAAACATGCCTAATAAACAAAATTTGAAAGCATTAAAAGAAAAAATTGAATAAAAGTATTTGGCCGATATAATAGCCTTGTTTCAGATATACAATGTAATTTTCTAAATTTAACTTATACAATGCACACACATTTGTATGCTTATCAATAAGTACATGACTGCACATAAATTATATACTGTATACAGCCCTTGTAAACTTTATCATGTAGTATATATGGTTTAGTTGTTGCCATGAATTTCCATACCAGTACCTGATTTTTTTTTAAAATCTATTCTGTTGTTTTGAGTGGTAAAATTAATGTCTACATACATGTCTATATGATGTCAATTCATGTGTTTTGTCTGAAAAGGTTTTTGTGTTACTTTGCCAACTCGTAAAATTTAAGACCAGGGAATGTCCTGCTAACACATAGAACTTTATAATTTTTGTCAATGTAGAATAAGGCCTAAAAAAATCTGTTTCATGTAAGATTTTTAGGCCTTATTTTACATGCTGAATATAAGATGGTTGGTAGGTAGGAACTTGTTATTTATATCTGAACTTGTAATTTGATGGGTACCCGATAACAGTATAGTTACTTAGCTCTTTGATGTGATATTTATGGAGGATCAATAAAAAATGTTGTTTTTTTAACACAGACAAGTGAGACAACACTTAAATCCATGAGAATAGAACTTTTCTTCATGCTTTTTTTCCAGGGTCATGAAAAAAATTGGGAAGGGGGTAAAAAAGGGAAGGTTGGTAAGGATACAGGAAACTTTCTTTTCTTAGGCCTAACTGCAATTAACTAAATACACTTTTGAGTAAATCTATTACCTTTTGTGTGAGGTAAATTTAGAGATGCCTTAAAACATGTCATTGCCTTCCTTAGCCCTACATTCCTATGTTTAAAAAAATACATGGCAAAGTTTTAAAATTAGTATCTGTATAACTGAAACTAATTAAAATAACTAATTAAAATACATCTAGAAATGATTCCTACATGTATCTTAATAAGGTACAGAGTACTCTTTCATAGACTTAGTAAATATATTACATGTACATGTGCACGTGTAAAATTGCGACGATTTTCAGGTGTGAAATGAATGCAAGTATTAATCCCTGTGTATACTTTTAACCACTGCACCATGCCAGCAAATGTTGCCTTTGGGACCACTGCTAATCATACACAGCTGGCGCAGCCATGCAGTCTGATCATGATCTGCACTGTTCCCTGTTTAGTCTCTCAGTGTCAGTATTGTCCATAGTGGTGTCCAAATTCAAAAAACAGACAAGCATATTTTAGAAAATTGAATAGGGTCATGGTACAGGTAAATGATAAGGCAGTGCATACCTCAAAATAAATTGGCCTCTACCTTAAATAGTATGTATGATACAGAAACAAATTTATCACTTTAATAAGATGAAATATTCTTAATTCATGAATGATAAACAGACCATACAGTCCTGTTTGAATAGCAGTAATCAAGGCACTATGTAGAGCAAACAGGATACAAGATAATCTTCTACCTTAATTGATCAAGAATGCTTTGGAAAACTTAACCTTGGGATAGTTTTAAGCTTTTCAAATGGGAAGAAAAAAAAGTACATGAAAAGTATGTGTTTGATTTAATTTCCTGCTGCAGTTGGAAAACAATCGGAACAGCAAGTGAATGAGTGTCAATACTGATTTAAGAGCATTTCTATCTTGTGTATACATGCAACTAACCTGACTCATTTCAATTCATACTATAGTAAATATTAAATTAAAAATAACACAATGATACTAACAATGCTAACAGATGTGAGGAATCAATGATATATCAATCATTTATATTCACCAAGAATCATTTTATATTGCAGATTTAACTACTTTTTGCATAATACATGTACATTAATGATGACGGGAGCTGTGGTGTTGAGGTTAAGGTGTTGGCAGCTCATCCCAGAGGTTTTTGGTTTTTTTCCCCCCTTTTGTTCCCCCCCTCTTTTTTTTTTTGCCCCCGAACTGGTTCTTCCAGGAAGCCCACTTGTTAGTGACGTGATAAGCTACAAGCTTTCTTCACAATCGAGCTAAAATAAATTAGTATAAACTATAACTTTAATGATACTGATGCAAACTGGGGTGAGGGAAATGCAGGTTCTGTATTTGTAGCAGACAGTTATGACTTTTCAATTAGAACAAAACCTCTCTAAACAAAGACATTTCTGTGTTCAAAAGGGTGTTCACTCAAAAGAGGTTGCACTTGTCTCAATAATTCGACTCCAAACGCAGACCCATTTTACATACGGATATTTTATAGATGTCTGCGCTTTTATCAGAGGCTGGATAGCAACTCGTAAAAAATATAACGTCATAACGTCACTTCTGTAGTTACTAATAATCCGCCATATTGGCGAGGTGAAAACAAGCACCTGGCAACTGCACAGTTCTAATAGGAAGTTAGCCTTTTCTGCCCAGACAAAGTTGAAACGTGAAACAAAGCATTTCATATATATGTTTATTGATTTCAATGTCTTAGCGATGTAAATGTCATGTTTTCTTTAAAAATATCTTGAAAATGATTGTTTGATGACGTTCGGTGAAATATCATGCACGACAAGAAAAGACAGAAAATGTATTTTAAATTAGGCCTTAGTAAAATTATCTATATATTTCAATTAATTTATCTTAGTGTTTGACCCGATTTGCCCACCAATCGAATCGCTCAGATTTTCAAATAAACGTCTTTCTTTTTCATTAAAACTACCTACTGAAATCATGTAATTTATTAAGAGTTCGCTCTAAATAAAAAGCACTTTAGCTCCGCCCACAATCACGGACCTATATACACATAGGTCCGTGCCACAATACATGTCGGTAGCTATGTAAAAGGTCAATTGAGGTTAAACACTAAGTAAGTTAGAGTTTATTAAGTCAAATTTTAACAATTAAGAAACCCCGGTCGCTCACCACCGCTCGCTCCCTTGGTTTCTAGTATTAAGATTAAGAATTTATTTGTAACAAACTTATCCTAGATCTTTCTAGATTTTCCCAAGTGCACAACTTTTCTTGTATAACTTAAATCATACCGAAACACATCATAAACAAGAATGCTAGGTTAAAACTTTTGTCACAAAATGTATTTTAGAACAGGACCATATGATATTATTTAAGACACAGATTTGTTTTTAGATCTTGTCTATATAAAGGGCTGGAATTTATATTCCAAATGATTTCAAAAATCATGTACAGTAAAAGGCCCTGTATAGAATCTATGTGTATTACAAGTAACTTACATGTTGCAGAACACTGAAAGCCGAGATCATCCTTAAATTCCTTCAAAGATTCTAATTCTCGCTTTCAATAAAATCAAATTACACAAACAATATCTCATTTTGACAACGTTGTCATGGCAAATAATTAGCGTAGATCTAACCATTTAAGGAATTTCTGTGGATCTAGCCTAAGGGCATAAATCACACAAATGATTTGTTGTTAATTGGCAACCCCCTGTGAGCAATCTAACTGGTCACACATTATTGCCAGTGTTTTTTTGGGGGGCCTTTTTGGGGCCGAAATTGTTTCCTCCATAAATTAATATATATTTTTCCCCATTTTTGACATAAAATTCCCCTCAAAATGTTGAAAAAATCTTAGATTTATTTAATCAAGAGTTGGCCAAACTTGTTATAAAAACATAAGTTTTCATAAATTAAAGCTTCAGAATAATTTCTTGCAACTATTTGACACCTTACATTAGAAATAGTCAGCCGAAAATCGCCGATTTTTCATTTGTCGCCTATTTTCGCGACCCCGATTATGATTTGTTATTTTTTTCAACAAAAGTGTGTTTCAAAGAAGAAAAAAACATACTAATACAATGTTTTTAATTGAAAAAAGAAGTATTACTTATTATTCACGTGTGTTTAAACACCAATGCTGCTTAGTTTTGTTCCTGACACCAGTATTTTTATATAAAAGTTTGTTATGTTAAGCTCTTATGTCCTCTCTTTATATTTGGCAAAAGAATAATGTCATTTACATACTTGATAGTTTTGGTTCTTTATAATATTACATTTTTAAACAGTATATTTTATACATTTTCTAAAAATTCCCCTTTTCTGGCAAAATGACGTAAAAATTCCCCTCCTGACGGGCCCCGCCACCTTTCCCCTCATACTGAAAAAAAACACTGATTGCATATTGCATGCACACTGGTCAATTGCAAATTTGCATTTGATAAGTACATAACAATATGCAGAGTGCCCAATTTAAATTATGCAACCTTTTTTATGTGAATGACTGAGGTTACATATGAATTTTGGACTGTGATAAAAACAAACCATACATGGCTGATAGGCCTTTCTAACGCATTACCGATGTAATGTTGTTTCTGATTGGTGGCTTCGTTTAAATTTGTGACTTTTAAATAACGTATATATAGTCACAAAATTCGAACAGAGTTTTAATTATCGCATTTAGACACATTGTGCGTTAGAAAAGGGATAACTATTTAGTGATTTTGATATTTGTGACCGTATATAGGTTTTTATGGTCGCAAACAGTTTTAACAGCTCCGACTAACGCCGTTAAAAATATTTGCAACCATTAAAAACCATATATACAGTCACAAATATCAAAATTACAAAACAGTTATCCCTATAATATAATGTTTAAACATATACATTATTTGTCACTAACCTTCGAGTAACATTTATAATGCAGTGAATAATCTAGGTTTTGATTTATATGAGTCCTTGGGATGCACATTTTTCAAAACAATATGTCCCAGCTATCAAACAATGAGTCCTTTTCCAAAAAAGTAAGAATATAGAAGTATAAATCATCGACAATGATCAGTGATAATATCGGGTATCAACCAAAGGGATAAAAATGGCAAAAGAAAGCATTACTGCGCTATATTCAGAGATCAAAGCGAAAGTTGACAGCATTTTTGTTTGTGAAAATTGTAAAGATACAATTAATTGGCTTGAATGACACATTACCGATTGCGCTGACGTGTCATACACCCTGAATGTACAAGAACTACATTTTTTATGTTAGATTACAGTACAGCTTTGGAGGATTATGCAATAAACGCGAAGTGTGGAGTGAGTGGAAATAACGTAACTTCTGAATAAATCGAAGAAAAAACGTGAAGTACTCCATTCAATGTCCAGACTCACCCCGTGGCTTTTTAAGTGAAAGTTTCGATTGCGTGACTTCGTGTACCTTCGCATTTCTGGAGTGACTTCCAGTAAAATTATTTATTAATTAGAACTTTAGTTATATACACATGAAAAAGTGACCTGTTACATTTAGATCCTTTGAATCACAAGGGTAGAATCCGACATTGTTGCCAAAGTATTTTCGTTGCAAATCGCAGCGTGATGTGTTTTTTTATAAATATAATTGTTTCTTAAAAGTATTGAGTTACTGAAAATATTTATCACCTTTTACTAGGAATGTCATTGATTAAAATTTCTGTATCAATATACGATACAGCGATATATCGATACACGGGCGTTAAAAAGTCACTGAGTACATAATCTAGCAAATCTCTTGACTTTATTTGTACTATAAACATATGGTTCTGGTCTATAATATATATCAACCCTTGCAGTGCTGAAAAAATTTTGCCTATGAGACCAGATTTAATCAAATTATCATTCGTTAGAAAAATACAGAACTCTCGGTAGAGTGATTGTTTATATTTCATTTCGGTTCAGTTTTGATGAAATTTTTGAACGTGAAACTGTAGATCATCACACTGTAAAACATTATTCGATATACGATTTTTCAAAACGGCAATCGATATCGAATCGAAAGTGTTTGATCGTTGATATATCGATATCGTTTGAAATTGAATCGATTACATCCCTACCAGGGATATAATTTAACAGTCGGCTGGTCGCCACTGAAGAGTGGAATCGGCAGTGGGCGAGTATATTATGCCAGACAATCGCCCAGTCGGGCGAGTGGAAATTAGCCGATGTTTATTGTTTTACTTTCGTTTTCACAGCGCCAAAAATAAAATGCTTTTCCATGGTTGGTTTAAATCAATTTCATAATTGTGTAACAGTCGGGTTTTGTTTTTTATGCGTACCAGATCGCGTTCGCCTCGCATTGGACAGTGTCAAAAATTTTAACATCGAGCGTTTGTGTTTACTGAGCAAACCTGTTTTATTTTCGATAGATGTAAACATGCTCATTAATTTATACACAATCGCCAGAAAAAAAGACAATTTCGAGAGAAATTAATTATTCATTGAGTGGGCGTAATGGCGGCCACCACTTTGGTATACTCTCCACGTGCGCGGAGTTCAAATCAGTAATTGCGCATTTTCAAATGCAAATTATACATAATTGTTCCGGAAGTGTTTTTTGCATACAAAAACAATATTGACTCTTCTTTTCGATAGTGTAACCGAAATTGACTTGGGCTTTCAGGACGTTTTAATGTTTTGATTCAATTTTAAGAGCCAATATTACTCGGGAATGGGCTGTCCGAAGTGAATTTCGGTTACATCTCCTAAATGGTCATCCCGTCGTCGCTACGATGGTGTCAATATCTGGTTAATTAATATTCATAATAACCCCTCACACAAATAGAAACAAAGTTGCCCATTAGCCTGGGTTACGTATGATTAATTCCACATGTTTATTTTAAAAGCATTGATGTTTATATCAGATTAAAGTAGAGTGGGGGAACCTATGCTGGAGGTATTTTGAATGTATATCAGCAGTTCAGAAAGCAGGAAATCCTAACTATTTTGATTTGCCTCAGCAAAAACATAATGTTATCCCTGCTAAATCGAAACAAGACGTTGATGCGATTCATCATTTGACTATGTGGTTCTGGGAGCTATTGACACGACACATGTCAAAACTTGAAATTTCACCTCGAAGGGAACCAATGCTGGCGGTATGTGATATTTGACAACCAACAGTTGGGAAACAGTTTTAAGAGCCTAAATATTAACTAACAAGATATAACAGTTTCCATAGAATATACATTTTTATACAAAAGAAATAAGTTTTATCAAAAATGCTAACTTTAACTGGGTGATTTTGATGTCTATATTTAAGAAATTTTCTAGCGAAATGGATCAAGTACAATTGTATCGGCTGCTGTGACGTCACAGAGCTGCACGCGCTGCTATCACAGTTTCTGTACGTTTGCTGTAAAAGCATTTCATCGACTGTCAATGCTGAATGTACCCTGAAAATTTTTCTTCACCTGTTTTTCTGTAAATAGCCGTTTTTCGGAGATACCACCAGCATAGGGATACCGCCAGCATAGGTTCCACCACTCTATATTTTATTGGCTTTAAAATGAATGTTCGAGTTTTGAATGGTTGGGTTAAAAAAAATCATTTTTATTTGGAGCATCAACATAGATTTTATGACAGTTGTAATTCAGACATTGGGGGTATTTTCACCACAAAAGTCAAAGCTGTTACTCTGACTTTTACGTCAATTCAATATTAAATGGTGAAAATATTGTTAACTTTGATCTGGGCTAATTGGATTTCAGCTGGGCTACTCGATTTTAAAAGTTACGAGCCCGGCTGGCCAATGGCATTTCAAAGTTAATTTATATCCCTGCCAACCTTTTACGTATATTTAAAATATTTATTTCATATATGTAATATTTAAAAATCTGCTGTAATTGGTCAAAAATACAGCCTGTCAATAAAGGATGACAAAACTAACTCAGCCAATTTAGAAATTCCAAGCTATATGACACCACTGATCTGAGTAATGTGCGAAAAGTATTTCTCAATTAACTTAATTAACATTGAAAAAGTTCCAACTATTCTTCACTCAATACAAAACGTTATGTTTATAACAAACCCGTACCTTAAATAAATTTCAAAGACCCCACCCTCTTTTTAAATCATTTTACTTACAAGTTTGCTGCATAATGTACTCCAACAGCTTGACATTTCTAACACTTGACGGATCCTTCCTCTAAATAATTGATGCTAGGCATATATTTTAGCTGTTTAATTTGTACTTCATTCTTATAACATGAGAAATTTCTTCGAAAAACTTTGAAAAGTTCGGGGAAAATCCTGAACACATGTTTACTTCCGGTTTCGGGTTTGTGCTAAAATCCGTCTAAACCGCAACGTACTTTTACCGGATGCCATACTAAATACTGTACCACTTTGATATGTTAAAACAATGTTTTATTAACTCAATTTGTAAACTATACACTTTGTTAAGAAAGATCTAGGCTTTATTCAGGTAAAATCCCTATTCCATTTCTCTGATTTCAGTAAAAAAAGTATTCAATGAAATCATGCATGTGACAAATCTGTGAAGCGTACATCTATTTATGAATAGTGTCAAATTAAACTTTAAAAACCATGAAAACCCTATAGCTATATAATACATATGCTATATGTTTTCACAACGCCTGACGATGACGTGAGACACAAATGACACGTTGCTATAGAGATCTAGTAAGGTATCTTGTCCCTAGAGCATAAAGCACGGTATACATGATATAACTTGGATTTAATTAATCCATGTAACATCCTGTTTATAGACTAATTGGTCACACATTATAGATGGGAACTTTACCGACCACTTTGGTTGAATTACATAACTTGGATTTGATTAATCCATGTAACATCCTGTTTAAAGACTAATTGGTCACCCATTATAGATGAGAACTTTACCGACCACTTTGGTTGCATTACATAGCTTGGATTTAATTAATCCATGTAACATCCTGATTATAGACCAATTGGTCACACATTATAGATGAGAACTTTACCGACCACTTTGGTTGAATTACATAACGAGTCATATGGCCGAATCAAACATTGATTGGACCTACATGATAAATTTTATTCATTTTAAATTTTTGGTCATAATATTTTATGACCAATGACCCAGATCAGACAGAATATTTTTTTTTATTTCAGAGTACTGAGTTTCTTTTTATTTTAGTGGCGACAACAAATGTCTTAAACAAAACAGTTTTTAATTCGATAATTTAAAGTCTTTGTTTTCTTTAAATTTGAGGTTTTCCACTAATCTGCATACTTTGTTAATCAAACAGCATGGCATCAAACATATATAAAATTTTGAAATAATGAGTTATCGCAGACGTAAACTGGCGTGTGGGCATTTCAAGCAAGCAGTTGCTCAGCTAAGATAATATATAATTAATTAGACATGTTTTATCATGTATTATTAAATGTTTTAATACAACACTTATTGGGAAGTGTCATTTTCACCCGTGTCCATCGCTGTAGATGTCATGGACGTAGATTATATATCAAAGCAGGGATCTTTTTTTATCATTTATTTTTGAGACATACATATCCATCATTATAGCAAACAATAAGAAATACACAAATGTGCCATTATGCATGGGAGTCATACTGGGGTCTAAGCGAGTTCACCAGGGGAGAAATCCCACTGTCGGCCGGGCCTGTAAGCATTAAAAAAAATACACAAAGTACTTTTAAAGTATAATAATGCTCTTGTATAATGTAAAGTGTGCTGGTTTTTAAAAAAAAATACTAAAGGGTAAAATAGAAAGAGAATAATCAGTGACGTAAAGAAGAGAAATGGAAGGTGGAAGACGGGAAATATCACAAAGTCTGATAAAAGTTAGTTCTTCGATTATGGCAACAACTAACACATATACGAGGAGTATTCAATAATTAGTGTCGGGGCTATAGTAAAACTAGAACTGTGTCCAAAGGACACGGATGCCCCCACTGTGCAGATGTGCTCGTAAACAAGAGCAGCTTCATTTAATGTCTACAAAATTCTGTTCTTATCATAGCGTTTCAGTTGAAATTTCCTCAATTCATGTATTAATGATAAAAAAGTTACCTAACTCTTGAGGCATCATATTTGGTCTCTTTACAGATGGAATACAATATTAGTGTCTGAATAAAACAAAATTTTGAAACACAGTCTGGTCTCCTAAAACGCAGGAACACAAGCTGTGATCAGAGAAATATGTTGGGTATACAGTTACTTTTGGCGTGGCAACTCATCTTTTACATAGACAAGATCAATAATAGACCACTTAAGGTGTTGGTAATGTCACACACTGGCGATAATAAGCAGAGGTTCAGATAGTCTTCTGTACCAAACTGAATCAACGTTGATGTTGAAATCACCTAAGATTATGTCAGGTTGCCTATCGTATACTGTGCTGGTAAGATCTGTAATAAATGTGGCAGGTGCTGTTGATGGAGAACCTGTATTGAGCCGACACCGGGTTTTGAAGATAATTCAACAAACAGCTGTTCCATAAAAATCAACAAAAGGGCCATAATTCTGTTAAATTTGGTCGCCGCAAAAATTCCTTCCTTTACTTCCATCTACACATTAAGGTTGTTCATCACTGGAAGTTTAAGCAAAATCTGCCATCCGGTTTAAGAGGAGTTGCTTTCACAAAATTTCTATATGGTATATAGTGAAAAAATCAACAAAGGGCCATAATTCTGTTAAATTTGGTCGCCGCAAAAATTCCTTCCTTTACTTCCATCTACACATTAAGGTTGTTCATCACTGGAAGTTTAAGCAAAATCTGCCATCCGGTTTAAGAGGAGTTGCTTTCACAAAATTTCTATATGGTATATAGTGAAAAAATCAACAAAGGGCCATAATTCTGTTAAATTTGGTCGCCGCGAAAATTCCTTCCTTTACTACCATCTACACATTAAGGTTGTTCATCCCTGGAAGTTCTGGACGGACTGACGGACTGACGGACGGACGGACGGACAAGTGCAACGCTATATGCACCCCACTTTGTGGGGGCATAATGAAAACTTTTAAAGCAACTACCATTTTTATTTTTTTAAACCTTCAAAGTAATCTCCTTTGAACAAAATACAGAGTTTCAAACGTTTGATCCAATTTTGAAATGCTTTTTATAGTCTTCTTGAGGTATACCCCTACACAACTGATGTATGCTGAACCAAGTCCATTTCTGGTGCTGTAACGGCGACCCTGAAGGCGTTTCTTTAATCTTGGAAACAGGAAGAAATCGCAGGGTGCCAAATCTGGCGAGTATGGTGGGTGATTAGCACAGTTACACGTTTGCTCTCCAAGAATTTCTTAACAAGTCTGCCTTGTGTGGAGTAGCGTTGTCATGGAGTAGATACAGACCTCTCATACCAGTATTTGGACGACGTTTGCGATAATATTTTTCAACTTTGTTTAACACTATTCGTTTGTAAAACTTTGCAGTAACGGTACGACCTTTTGGAATAGGAACTTGTGTCACTACACCATGTATACCAAAAGAACATGGCATACATAACCTTCTTTGTGCTAGTCATTCTTTTAGCTATACAGGGCCTACGGGTATGTTTGGTGGCCCATATCTTATTATTTACCTTCCGTGTGGGCTCAAAAAAGTGGAAACAGCTTTCGTCTCCAGTTACAATGTTAGAAAATTTACGATCGTTATATTTGGGAAACATCTTCAAAATTTCTTGGCACATTTTACGCGCTCTTGCTTTTGCTTTTCAGTCAATAAATGTGGTATCCATCTGGCTGCAATCTTCTTAACTTTGAGGTGCTTCTTTAGAATCGTAAAGTACTTCCCGTTGAAAGCCAGTATACTTAGCTATTTCAGAAACTGTATATCGAGCTTCTTTGTTTATGAGTTCTTGCACTTTTTTAATGTTGTTTTTGGTGACCACTGTCGTTTTCTTCCCCTACCACTAGCATCGTTTAGTGACCCGTTCCACTTTTAAACTTAACAATCCATCTTTGAACTGTCCTTTCACTAACCACAGATGGTCCATAAATACGACAAAAGTTCTTTATGAATGGCTGCACCACTTAACCCAAATGTCATACGCGCTTTGATGTAAGCTCGAATTTCAACATTATTTACTGAATCTTTTCCAGCCAATTTTATACGCAGTTGATCGAATATTCAACTTTCAACACTAAATTTCTTAAAACGTGTGTGAATTGGGATACATGTATGATACACCGTTGGAAAGATAAAGAGTTGAAGCGTATCATAATGTAACTTTGCACGTCATTCACGAAATATACTTAGACAAAAATGAGGCCCGTCACTAAATATTGAATACTCCTCGTATATTATATCGGAAATAATGTATTCACTTCCCCTTCAAAACTTAAAAGAAACTTAACAAAATATAGTTTATTTTGGCGATAAATAATGTCTATACTGTATCAATACACACTCGGCATACAGTTGACGGCCACGCTATTTTTAGTTACGGAAAATCCCGGATGTGACGTCACACTAAAACCTCCTATACATTTACACAATATGAACATAACATAATTAATACATTCAATATAGAGTAGAAACTAAGCTAACAGTTTGCTTCTAGTTGATTCTCTTATCTTGTTACTGTATTATTTTTGCAAACATTACTGTATGTAGGTCCGTGACTTTGCAAAAGGTTATTTTGTTTTTTTAATTTAGAAATTATTAAACGAATGTGTACACTGTGTTTTAAGACAAAATCGTTAGGAACTCTGATATGTCTGAAATACGACTTAACTATGGTGCAATATTGTTGCCACTTGTCCAAAAGTTTCTCCTTTCATCACATCTATTACAACTACAAGTGATAACAATGTGACAATGTGAAAGGTGAGAATTAAAATGAGATGCGATCACAATAAGATACACACAAAAAAGATCCTGTAACAAACAGCTAAATCTAAATGCTGCTATCGAAATATTTTGTGTTCAAGGCACCTTTTCTTAATGGCATGCCTGCTTGTTTTATTTAAGTTATACTTTATTATTATGTATGAGCAAAGCTATTCAAGATTAGGTCGTTCAATCACCGACGAGAAGTAAAATTACCCTTTCTCGATAAATACTGGCTGTTACTTGAATACGCAAATAAAACGCCATCACCGGGTGGATTCTTCGCGTATCAATAAATAAAAGAAGTAGTTAACAAAACGCAACATCAGCAAATATCATTAAATCTAATACTGAATAGACATCAACACCGTGAATTCATACAGTCTTAAAGTCCCAGGATCACATTTACAGGTAGCTCTCATTTTATTAGCAAAGATGTCTTACCAGCATAAATGACCTTCATTTGTACCAAAACATTCGTAACTTTGATTTTTAAATCGATAATAAAAACACAGTGTAGTATTTTTCAATGATATTGCAAAAATAAGAAAGGCTATCCGGTAACACATAACTTGAAAACGAAAGTAAGGCATGTGTCAACATTGTTTTAGAGTGAATAGAACATCCTATCGATGCATTTATGTTACTATATCGGTGAATTGATCCTGGGTATTTAATTCAGAGATATATCAAAACAGTATTTTATTTCTGTCTTACTTTATAGAAATATTCAAACTGAAGATCTGTTAAAGGTAGTGAGTTCTTTTCTCTGTGAAGTACATGCATTCAAAATAAACATACATGTTAATTTCAGTTACATCAATGTTTAGAAAGTTTGCTAACTCATACATTTTAGAAAAGTCTTGTTATTTGATACAAAACCCCTGGAAAGAGTGATTAAAACTCACAGGTACAAGTGTACTAAACTCCTCACAGCGATTTAATTGGGTGAGCTCCGTCCTCAAATCATACCACGTGATGATGATAAATTCTGCAAGAAAAGTAAAAGATATGAACCTGCGAATTGCCACCAAGTTTCTTTAACATGCATTTGTTGCAAATCAAGGGGGCATATAATTGTTAGCAACATAATGAAACATGCTGAGGCAAATAATACCATTGTTGACTCACAGCACGGATTTAGAAACCATAGGTCATGCGAATCCCAACTTGTTTAATTTGCACACGATCTATCCTACAGCCTAGACGCTAACAATATAGGCCACAAACAAACAGACATCATTATCACGGACTTTGCCAAAGTATTTAATAAGGTCCCACATCGTAAACTTATACATAAGCATAACTATTACGGAAGGAAAGGATTAACAAACAAACAGATACTTTCATTTCTTTTAGGCCATACCCAAAATGTTGTTCTGGATGGCGTGGCTTTAGACTCGGCCGATGTGGTGTCTGGGATTCCCCAAGGTTCTGTCCTGGGCCAGGTCTTTTCCTTCTATATATCAATGATTAACCGGGCGGCATTTACCTGTTCGCCTTTTTACCGATGAATGTGTATTGTTCTGTAATATACATGACGACGCAGACTACCAAGCTCTCCAAGATGACATTGATACACTTGCTAAATGAGAAAAGACATGGCTTATGCAATTTAATCTTCAAAATGACATACACTCTGCATTCACCACCTAAACTCCCGCATCACCTACAACTACACTCTACTCGAACAGATGGGGGACTCACATACAACAGATGGGGGACTCACATACAAAATGCTACTAGTAAGGCAAATAGGACACTTGGTTTTCTGATACGTAATCTCTCACTTGCGCTTAAAACACCAGATAAATGGCATATAAAACCATGATTAAGCCCAAACTTGAATTTGCAGCAAGAAACTGGAGTCCATACACATCTACATAATAAGCAAAGTAGAAAAAGCGCAGAGAACAGCTGCCAGGTGATGCTGTCGTTGGTGGAGAAACAAACGTCATGTTGGAGATATATTAGAGGAATTTTCCCAACCAACCTTAGGCCAATGTAGGTACCACTCAAGCCTCGTGTTCTTTTATAAGATTCGTAATTACCTAGGCCAGATGGATAAGCCCAATAACATCCACTTGCTTCAGCATCCCTGGTCCACCTGGACTACTGCCAACCACCCATACCAATATGCTAGACCATTGGCGTACTGGGATACATACAAATTGTCCCTTTTCCCAAGAATCATACAACTTTGGAACCGCCTACCATTTGATGCTGTCTCTTCAGAAACAGTATCTGGGTTTAAATCTGAAATTTTAAAGCTGCTCGCTCTCAGATTTTGGTAAAAAAAATTAATTTCTTCAAACTGTATGTAAATAACGTATTTTAGAACATATTGTGATATAAAAAGGCTCTAGTATAAATTCAGGTCACGTATACCTCTAAAATTCGAAAAATAAGCTACCAAATTCAAAAGCGTTGCAAACGCTTTTGAAATTTCAGTATGAACATATAGTGTAGCGGTGCCGTGCAACCGACATTTTCAATCGATTTCTGCAAATTCCTACCTAGATTTTTGCTTATTTTTTATTCCAGCCTTTAGTTTTATATTTATGAATAAGAAAGTCAATTTTTTTGAAAAATATTTTTTTCAACGGTAACTGAGAGCGAGCAGCTTTAATAAACCCACAGTCTGCTACATGTTCTCGGGTTGAATTATTTATTTAGGATGTATCGTGTCTTGTTAAATGTTAAATTTCTTGATCAAAGCAATTTGCCGCCTATGCACCTGTCAGAATACTTAAATTGGGGCGAGCACAGTATCGATGAATAGATAGATAGAAAATGTCACGTGACGGCATGTAAACAATTCTATTAAAATCACTATTTTGAATTAACTTTTTGTATTTGACTGCTTCACTGTTAGATATTTTACAAAATTAATTTCATTGCAAAAGAAGAATATAAATCTAACGCTAAAATTCAAATTTGAACATTTTGAAATTTTAACAAAATATTGTTAAAACGGGTTTTGATGGCAATGATAACTCTATGCTGTAAGGGGAAGTCACCTCTGCAGGAAATTTGCACAAGAACAAATGAGCTCTATGACAATATGATTTAATAAACCAATGTCGCAGCCAACTACCGGTAAAATTTTGATTCAAAATATTATTCTTGGGGGAAATAACTAGTAGAATATTTATATTCTACTTTGAAGTGCTTTTAGTTGTTAATTTCTAAAATACGTACATTTGTTTTAATAAAATATAGAAACAGAATCTTTAAAATTAGTCGACTGTTAGGTGTACGAACGAGTGGGCCTATTTGCAACAGGGTACTATGCTTGATGTATTTTTATTAGAATATGATAATTGCATCTATTTTTCTTTATTTTGACAAAAATGTTATAACTTAATTTAGATAAATGCAATTATTACCTTCACGTTAAAGACTAAAAATCTTTAGAATTTTAAGTTGTATTTTTTCAGTGAAATTTTGTTAAAATGGTACTTACTTACAACATGTAACAACAAAATTTTGGATTTTGTAATCTTAAAACAGGCGGCAGTTTATGTTAAGAAATTACTGTTCAATGTAATAATATGGTCAATAGTGCATATACATATAAATGCATTAGAACTTCTATTATCACTGTGGTCTGTAAAATAAGAAATGCAACATTTATTTATAAAAGCATGTTTTTTCCAAATATATATGCACACAATGTAATATATTTATAATTGAAAATTATGTTTTTGAAAAACCGATCATATAATGGATATACTCGAACGTCGGGTAATCCTGTGATAAGTGTATTCAAATGAAGGCTACCACATGTCTTTGTTAAATGTTCATTGTATAGAATCGATCAAGCCATGTAACAGTTTCCAAATCAATAACGTAACACACTTTGAATAAGCTGTCAGTGTAAATGAACAGATGGAAGTGTTAAACATTTGAGGTGAGTGCCTTAGTTTTGAAATTATCTATTTGATATGTTTAAAGGGTAGCTTTAAATATAAATAATGGGTCACAGTGACTGTACCCATGCTCCTCAAAAGAGTGCAACAGTTAGATGCAATTATTCTTAAAACATGGTCGAATTTTTCTTATTTGGTTTTCCTTTAGTTTGTAATGTTGTCCTTGAAAAGTTTAATATGTGGAATTATTTAATAAAACTAGTATATGAGAATAAGTTTTAATTGAAAAATAATTAGGTATTAAAAGTTTATTACATTTTCTAGCAATTTTCAGCTGTCATTAACACGGTAAAGGCAGTGCAACCTGATGAAATATTTGTGAATATACATCCCTAGGGCTGTATTTTAATGATCATTCTTTTTAATATACACCAACAGCCCCCAGCATGCCCCTACCACCCCCGTCCCTCCACTATTGGGTTGTAGCCGGATGTTTACAACTGAAAAGGTTTGTTAGAATACGTTTCTATTTGGCAAACGTAGTTTTTCCAGAGTTATTGCCCTTTAATTGTTATTTACTTCTTAAACATTAACATTCTATTTCTCTGCAACAGGCCATAAAATTCTTACTGTAATAAACCCAAATATTTGAATGATCACTTTTTCTAATATCCACACAATGTCCTTGATTTTTTTTTAAAATGAGGCCCCCAAGGGGATGTAGCACTTTCCTCAATATTCTATAAAGAAGTATAAGACATCGTGTTTTCTGAAACTTTTCGCCCTGATTTGATTTAACGTTTATCAACTGAGTTCTGTATGACTGTAATATACAGAAAAAAGAATGACCACTAAGACATGAGGCCCCAGTGGAATGGTTAATTTTTTCAAATGCTTCTTTTTCTGAAAAGGCTTGTCAGAATTTGATTTTTTTTGCACAAATAATAAATTTTTTTTGTCTGTTACAACGGAAAGTTTAGAAACTGGATTTTTACAGAAATTAGGCCTTGAAGGGGATGAAGTGCATTTCCTACATAATTATTCTAGATAAAACTAAAGAATTCTTGTTGTCTGAAACTAGTAGTGCTGATTTAATTGAACTTACAACAACTGAGTCCTTTAATTGTGACTGTAACTTGAGGGGGGGGAGGGCGAAATAACTCTTCGGAGATGAGTCCCCAGTGGGATGGGTGGAGAAATTTTAAAATCTTTATTGTTTTCTGAAACAGACAGATCAGTACACTTTCTAACTGTTCATTTTCGGTTATTTGTTTCATATTTGATCCAGCTGCAATTCCAAACTAGATTATACCAAGAGATAAAAAGGTCAGTCATATCAATTTTGGATATAAGTTTGCAAACTGCATAAATAGTTTAAATTTCATCTCTCGTAGCTTGAAAAACAAAAACTTAGCCAAAGGTCAATGCCAAGTCAGCCAATGCCAAAGTTGAAATCCGCATTTAAAAAACCCTGTACATATGGATAAAATTTCATTGTTGTAGCTTCAAAAGCAGGGAAATAGTTCAGTAGGTAAATGTCAATGTCTACATCAGCCAATGGTTAAGTTGACTGTTTCACACAACACTCGACTCCGCAACTTTCAAAACCACAACCCAATTACTATTATCACATACCCGAAACAAATGTTGTACATTTTTGCATGATCATGTGTGACTCAATAAAAATGCCAGTAATTTCAGTCTGAAACAGTAGCTCAGCATTCTGTGTTTTCTAATATCGCGAAATCTGACGAAATAACACATCCGGCTAATGTTTACACTACCACTGAAAATTCTTCTACACTGATGGAACCAACTGCTACACTGTCTCCGACTCTTGAAACACTGAAAATCAAGAAAAAAAGCTCCATGCTACAAAGTTTTTATACCGTTTTATCAAAATTTCAAATTTTCAAGGGTTCCTGTCAAAATGACACTTGCATTCCCGGCTAATTCTAGACAGACTTGCTTTCGTACTTGGCAGCCATTACGTCACTACTGCAAGGTCAATGTCACTGGTTTCACTTTCATCAAATCACTAAATCTCAATACTTGACAATGAAAATGCATATATAGCATGTATTGATATTTACAACCAAAACCATGCACTTGGATCTGCATTTTACGTCTTATTTGTAAATTTGACCCTGGCCAATTCGTCACTAACAGCCTGAAACCCTATACTGCCACCTATAACATGAGAACAAAAGGATATTTCAGAGTATAATTTATTTGATGCCGTGTAACTGCTTTATTTCTAAAGTTCAAATCTGGTTGTTTTTAATTTTATTTTGATGAACTTTCATAGTATAATAGTCTGTTTCCGCCAATGTTAAGTGTTGAGTTTATACACCGGAACTTATATAACGGAATTTATATCAATGTATTTGATATTGATTTACTTTGTAAAGTGTAAATACTTCGTTCTTTATACTTATTGGAGAAACGCGTTGAAACAATAGGTAAATGACCTGCTTTTCTCAACCCAACGGACTATAAAGAAAGTTATGTGCGTTACTATTGAAAAATAGTCCGTGCACAATATATAAGACATTAAAACTAATCCGGAAATGCACTGAATATTTGTTTTTATTCAGTGCAAAAAGATATAAATAGCGACAAAAGTCAGAAATGATTGTTGATATCAAGCACCGCGACAAAGGTTACGGGTGGGTTATTGTGCTAGCGTTTTTCACTCTGGAACTTTTGATTGATGGTATTCGATTTTCCTTCGGGCTCTTCTTCGTGGAGTTTCTGGCGGAATTTAACAGCGACAAAGCTGATACTGCCTGGGTTGGTGCTATGATGATGGGTGTTTACAACCTAAGTGGTAAGCAATTACTGTCAAAAGTACATATTTAGCAAACGTACATTGATATATTGAATAAAATACATGTATATCTAATCAGAAGCTAAAGTGAATACGATAAGTAAACAAAATGAAAACGTCATATATAATTTCTGATCTGAAGTTCAAGGACTTCTAATACGTGTGTCTCAAACAGTCACTCAATTTGAGTCACGTTTTGCGAAAACCAGCATTTAGTTTAAAGTCAATGTAAAACAATAAAGATATGCTTTCATTGAAATGCAATTTTTTAAGTAAAATTATGACTGGCTTCTGTAGATAAACGAATAAAACATTATTCAGATCATACAGTTAGGATGTTCTCGCAAGAGGAACTTACATTTTGTTTTGAACTTTACATTTTTGTTGTAGTCTTTGTATTTTCAATTTATAATGTATTTAAAATACTGGTGATCTACCTTAATTTTGTATATTTTTGATATTTACATATTTACGTTCTTTCAGGTCCCATATTCGCCGTCATCGTCAACAAAGTCGGTTACAGAAAAGCTTCGATACTTGGCTCAATCATCGCGACAACTGGATTTGTGCTTAGCTTCTTTGCCACTGAATTGTACCATTTATATTTTACTTTTGGCATTTTACAAGGTATTTGAACTAATGTCGTCTTGACTTGTCGTATATTTTCGTCCTGGGTGCTTTCTGTCCGCGACCTCACGTTTAAAACTTCCGCAGCCTCGTGTTTCTACCCGGCTAGGTCGCGGAACGAAATATTGAAATGGCACATATCAGCTAACATAATTGCCGCAAAAACTTTGCAGATCATTTATGAAACATAAGTCTTACTACTAAATATGGAAACCAAAGCTTTTAGTAATTTATTCAATGAATGCATGAAGTAAAGTGAAAATAGGTATATAGTTTGAATTGTTTTATGAAATGTGATACCAAACAGTCAATGTTTAACCGGCATGCGAAAATCAGATGTAATATAAAAACATTTCGTACCACTGAGCAATAATTGTCTAAGATTATTTTAACAATTAGAAGAAAAGCTTAAGTTTGCAATGTATAGAATTGAATTGACAAAATGTGTCTCACGTTCAATAATAATGGAATCTTTTGAACTTTCGGTACTTTATTACTTCAAAATGTAAAACTACATTTCAAGCTAGTTAAATCTATTATAATGCCTGTAGTAAATATGATATAACTGGCGACTGATATTTTTCAGGTTTCGGCTACGGGCTTTCTTTTTTAGCTAGTACAGTTGCCATTGGACGCTACTTTTACAGAAGACGAGCGTTTGCTTTTGGGATTTCTTTCTGTGGAAGTGGCGTGGGATTGTTTGTTATGCCACCTCTGCTAAGACTTCTTCTAGAGACATACACATGGAGAGGCACAATGTTAATTATAGCCGGTATGGCTCTCAATGGTTGTGTATTGTCAGCTTTGTATCGTCCTATAGCAGAAAAAGAAGAAATAGATGTTACCGATTATGATAAACCCGACAATGACGGTAATGGTAACAAAAAAGCTGCTGTTAACGATGTGATAACAAATAAGAATGGGCATATACGTAACGACTCTCATAATCCTTTATTAAACTCAGAAAGTGGTACAGCTCAAAAAGGCTTTAGGAAGGGAAGAAAAGACTTAAACGTGACAAGAACTTTTGACGAAATTAGAAAAGAAGAGTTTTTAAACTTGAAAGAAAATTCAGATCATGGGTCACGTCGTAGTCTGAATTTGTCAGTAGTCAGCCAAAGTATTTTTGGCAGTAATGCATCGTTTGAACGTATGTTCGAGAAACATTCAATTCACAAAATGTCAAGTTTAAGTCTGCAAGCTAAAGGCATAGCGAGTGTTAAGACGATTGTTGATCAATCTGAAAAGCGTTTTAAAATTTCAGCCATTGAAAATATATTTCCCAGAGCATTAGTTGCAAACGCAAATTTTATAATATTTATGATGTCTACGCTTTTTATTGGTGTTACAGCATTTGTACCATTTAGTTTGCTGCCAGACTATGCAATGTCAAACGGAGCTACACCGTTACAAGGTGCTTGGCTGTTGTCCGCTATGGGAATAGGAGGTAAGTGTAACATGATTGAATACTATGTTTGGTATTCATACAATAATAACGGTAAAGTGCGCACAATAGAACGTCAAATTTCAAGTATTTTATTATATTCGTCTTACCAATACAAAATGTAACAATATGTTATCACTGAATGTTAAGATAATTCTGATTTAAAAGAATGGGGGAAAATCCTCTGCGTATATTTTAAGGTGACGTGATTACTTAAAATGTTAAAGGATTATTTGACACAATTATATTGTTATTTCTTTTAGGAACAGTTGGTCGTATTGGAGCCGGAGTACTTTCAGATCTACCAAGCGTACATAGTCTTACACTGTTAGGAGTTTGCTGTTTTGTGATTGGCTCTACGACAGTGATTGTGGCACTGGCGGTGCTCTATGAAATTTTTATTATATATTCTATGTTATATGGGATATTTTTTGGTAAGCCAATTAACTTAGTAACATGTTTGTGGACAGTGCTCTATTTATCTAAAATCGTACCAATCATTATAAGAGATATGTTACATACCGGACTAATAATGAAACATTTAAAATTTGAAAACCGAATTACACAATATTGATAACTTCTCTAACAGTTTTATTGAATCAGTACAATCAACAGAGTCATCTTTTACAAGAGATAGCCAATGGCATCACAGACAGGATCATATTATATATTAGAAAACGTCTACTTGGTTGACTGGGGTTAAGACTCTAACGTTTTTATACAATACAGGCGATTTGGATTACTTCTGCAAAGTTGACCATAAAGGACAAATTAGGGTTACATTTATATCCGTGTTACCATTTCTTGTGGCACAAGTACTTGCTTGAAAAAGAAGCGCCGTTTTAAACGACCTTACTTTTTGTTTAACGTCTTATTTTCACTAAATTTCATTATTTCCAGCTGTGCATGTCATACTTCGTATTTACGCAAAACGTCATACTTTTCAGGCGCTATTTATGTTGTTCAACCGGTAGTGCTTCTTGAATACTTTGGTGAGCAATATATTAGTGAAGTGTTGGGAATAACCATGAGTGTGTACGGCGTGTCAGGATTCGTTGGGAATCCTGTAGCAGGTATGCTTCAATTTTCAGAAAATAAATATTCTGAACGGTATAATTAAATAAAGTTGTGTGAGCCGTTAATTCGCATTTAGCTTATCGGTATACAACAGTAAATGCCGAGCAGAACAGGTTAGTCACAAGTTTACCGTTGTTGAACTATAAATGAAACGTGTTCCAAATTAAAAGTGATTGTCTTTACAAAATAATTATGGAACGCTTTTTAAATAGAAACTCTCTTTACAAATATATGTCACTTTCCGTGTTTTCTGCTATCATTGTTGAGCCATTACGTTCCTAGTTGGGGAGAAATCGGTTTATTGAAATGGAGCATTTGACACAAAATTATTGAGGTTTAGACAAACCCCAACCGTACCATTTCTCAGTTAGTTTCATAGAGTGTGTGGATTTTAATTATGTACTTTCATTGCCTTGTATGTTATGTTTGTAGGTTGGATCTTTGATATTACTGGAAGTTACAAAGTTAGTTTCCTTACTACCGGCGTATGTTTCTTCATAGGTGGTATCATCAATTTCTCCGTCCTTTGTACAAAGCCGAGCAGAGAAGCAAGGCGTATGTCAAATCTGGAAGTGGAAGTTATTGCTCCTGATAAAGTCTGAAAAGTTTGTCGGAAGAAAATGGTCTACCTTATACCGTTCAGGGGGCTGGAAAAAGAAAACAAAGACTCATAAAAGAAAAGAGGTTGAATGTCGGATGTTTATTTGTAACAAAGGTCAGCCCTCTTGATAGGTATATAGAACGATTACTACAGTCTCCTTTGAATCAAATGTTGAACTGCAAGGCTGAGGTATGTTCTGATATACACCATGTTGTATTAAGGACGGGTTAAACTAAAGACGATGCGTTTAGGATCTAATCCAGAATTCTAACGTGAGAAATTTTGTAACGGGCACCGTCTTCCTAAGCCGGGGCAAGTGGACAGGAAGTGAATCACGGACAGAGGTTCGAAGCCAGTCGGACAGCTATCCGTTACCAAGTCTACATAAAAATGAGAGAACTAAGTTTTATGAATTTATTCACCAGTGTCTTATCCCAATACGTACAGAATGAATATAATGAATAAATATACAATGAGAAACCCTACTCTAGGCCTAAAGAAAAGTGGGGGAACTCGACGCTTGTGCAGCGGTAGAAAGAACCCGCCGAACGAGCGTCGTTCTCCCAATTTATACATAATTTGCCGCAACAGTACACATAAACTATTAAGAATCTTTATAATGATTGGCTGCAATATTCAAACATCTAGGCAACCGACCTAGCAACGTACAAAACAAGACTTCGTGACTTTCCGTATATGCAATTAGCAAGTAGAACACACGGTAATTTAAGAGATTGAGATTGGTTACATGTGATGCGCGTTCCAATCAAATGTGTCTAAGCATCAAACGACATTACAAAAGGTCAAATACTGGAACATATACCTGTGTATTATGAAATGTAAAGGTCACGAAGTTCAAAAGATGCAACGTAAATGCCAGGCCTGTTACAATTTACTTCACAGGAAAGGCACAACACGCTTTGATTTTCAGTCCTATTTAGAGACAAACTACAGAAGGTAGACACAGTCGTTATTGTCTTCGACAGGTTTGAAACGAAAATTAGATTAGTTCTTGCAGCGATTTTGTAGTCAGATGTCAGTCTCTTATTCAATCCGTATTTGTAATGCATCAGTACTGGTTTTCCCACGATGAGAAAAGTAGACAAGTAGTTCAGTTATTTATATTGTTAACATGATGTACCTGTATTTCAGTGCATTTCAAGGGTAGCTGCATAACTCTGTTTGATCTCCTTGTATGCCTTATTGTTCCTGACTGTACATGTTCTAATATATAATTTCGATAACAGAAGTTTGTTGCATAATTCTCAAAAATTCATTTATTCATGTTATTATTATTTTTATTTTTTATTTTTATTTTTAAATACATCATATATGTTACCACGAATTGCCACGTCTTTCCACTAAATAATTATGTACATGTACTTAAAGCTTCAAGTTGACTCAGATGGAGAGCAAACAAAATGTCCTACTCAATAACCATAGTCCGCCTCCGTGGTCGAGTGGTAAGAGACGCTGACATGAAATCACTCCAACCTCTCATTGATTGAGGATAATGGGTTCGAACCCTGCTACTGACTATGTCTCTTTATGTGAGGAAGGCTGCAGTTTCTTACGGAGAACAGGAGGCTATTACTGGTTATTTCGGAGCTCAAGAAACGGAAACACGCTCAACAAATGTACGCTTACTGCTGTACCTTTGCACTGGATGTATTATCACAAGTAGAAGTTCTTCTTAAATTCATTTTATTGTAATCCGTTCAGCTGAAATACTTTTATGTTTTCTGAATGTTCTGTTAAAATCCTTGAATCCACTAATCTTGTGCAACTTGTAAAAGACGCCAGCATGGGTATCAGGGAGGCAAATTCTCCTTAATTAATTTGGCTTTCAGTAATTTAGAAGTCACGTTGCACACTAGTACTTGTATAAGCTCCAGCCTAAAATGGTTAAAATTAGGGACGTGGACTCTGTTAGGTGGCCATCATCGTCAATCTGTTTGAAGTTGATAATACAAATGTAGCATATTCTAACTCACCTTGTTTATCTATTTCTTTGTGATAAAATGTTTGGTTTGTTATGGTCATATCGAGGTCAAGGAAAAATGAATTTTAATCTAATGTATATTTAAGAGGATAACTGTCTCTTTTACTGTTATGGAAGAAATCAATATTAATATTAAAGTATCATCTAAATGACGACAATTTGTGTTTGAAGAGCTCACATAAACCGTTCTTGTTATGGCGATTTTCATTGGCCTAGAAATATTGATTAACCAATCGTAGCAAATGATTTAGTTATAACCCGGCAAGCGTACTGAAATGTCTGCCGATTCATATTGAATATTGAAAAATGCGTCAGAATAATTTTGGTCGCCAGTTTGGCAATATTTTGGTTTCTATCTCGGCGGTCATAAAACCTAAGGCAAATTCCAGCAACTTTTATCTTTATAAATATTAACGCCCACATTAAAATTCCGACCTTTTTGGAACAGGCGATGTATCGTAACGAACCGTTACGTTTCGTATCGCAATTGTGTATCGTGATAAGTATCGTATCGTGAGAAAAGTGTATCGTTACATCTCTACTAAAATGTGGTATAATTTTCAGAAAGTCAAGCGTCCTATGAACAACAGTGCAAACTTATCGGAACTGATTTGTTTTTTTAAGGTGTCTAGCAATTCTGTTTTTTTTAATCAGATGGTGTGAAAATCGTATGATAATCTGTTTATTTCCATACATTGGTGCAGTTAGTAATTAAGAGTATAAATTATGTAGACTTTCGTATGGATTTTTATAGCCCAGGATTACCGAGTGTTTAAAACGTTCAGTTGTGGGACAACATTGAACGCTATTTCAAACTAGGCATAAAAGGGGGGGGGGGGGGGGGGGGGGGGGGGGGGCAGGATAGGGGCTATCTGTATCCCATAGACACATTGTTGTACGATTATGTTTGCTCAGAAATGTAAAATATTGTTTCTGAGTGTTGGAGAGTATTGACACCAGCAATAAAGAAGTACGAATTTTATAAGGGAGACAATAAGGGATGTGAATTAATCTACACGCTTGTTTAGAGTTCTTTCCCGTTTAAGTAGCTCATACAGCATGCCTATGGTGGTAAAATGTTGAATAAATTAGAGGTTTGTACTTGTTGTGTGAATTTAACTCCCGTTTCAATCGAATGTAGGCCATTTTTACAGGCGGCAGTTTGTTTGACAATCGTTCCTGATAAGAACCAGTACTAGATACCTTTCATCTGTGAAAAAAAACCCACACTAACTGCAAACTGTTTCACATAAAAAGGCATGGTCGGTAGCATAGCTCGGATCTATGACCTATTACACAGAATGAAAGGTGCGAGACTAAGATAACATATTCAAATAGAAAATGTATTTTAAAGTTGTATCAAATTATGTTTGATTTTATGTCAATTCATTATTAAATCAGTTAATAGCAATAATATTTAGGCCATAAAGTTGTTTGTCCAACGATATAACTGAGGACTTTTCACCGTTCTTGCACAAAGAAGTGTATTATTATCTACGATATAACTTTAACTTTTCTGTGAGCAGAACAGGCAAACACAATCTACATGATTCCCGAAAAATCCCTTGACTATATTCACCCCAAACTCCCCCTTCTCAATAAATGCAGGGTCCTATTTGAAATACCCTTATTAATGTTAACTATCGTGTCAAAATATTTCAATGTTTTCATTCTTGATCCGTATCTTACCGTAGACAGATTTTTTTTCAAATCATGACTGATTTATACCAAGGAGGGAAGCAAGAAAATCACAAAATATTCAATTTTGAAACCACCATAAGGACAAAAATCCTCATAATTGTAGTTTGTGAGTACAATGTGAATATGTGAATACATGTGCTAGAATTATAAATGAACCTAATGGCAATTAAATTAAAAAAGTTGTTACATGATCAAAACAGTATTCACTATATATTTCTATAGTAACAAATGTACCGGCTTGAGAATTACGTATTTTCAAGGGAGATAATTTCATCAATAAGCCAACCATAAGACCGAATCTTTAGCTCCCCTGAGCTAGAAATCTGGTTTCGCACTTGATCAAAACTACCCTTAAATGTAATATGAGTAGTAGTTTTATTTCAACAGACACTGTATTAGTAGCTTTAAAGATTATCGCGCCCGTAAATTGGTGTCTGCATCGTAATATGTTTTGATATGCCAACTATATTACTATTTGTTATGTGCATATATTTGTCGTAGGTCCGGAACGGCCCACTCCCAGAACCGTTACGTTTCGTATCGCAATTGTGTATCGTGATAAGTATCGTATCGTGAGAAAAGTGTATCGTTACATCTCTACTAAAATGTGGTGTAATTTTCAGAAAGTCAAGCGTCCTATTTAACAACAATGCAAACTTATCAGAACTGATTCTTTTTCTGATAGAAAAAGTTGTATTTTTTTCTGTTTTATTTCGTCTGATGTGACCGTCAAAGTTATCACACCTATCAAAACTAAATATTCGAAAACTTTGAAAACATTAATCAATGAAATTTCCCTTTAAAAATTATCTTACTGTACGCCAAATCTTAATGTACAAATTTTACATAATATTTATATATTTTATATATCTAAATTATTACTAAAAAAGTGGGCCGTTCTGGACCGGTCCGTTCCGAACCGGTCTGTTCTGGATGTGGGCTGTTCTGGTATTAAACCATGTATTTTGTCCTGTCAACAATGAAATTCAACCTTGTCTATATTTCATCCAAATGTATGAGGCAACGACTGCGTCATGATAAAATACGTCGAAATCCAAGGACACTCTATATATTGATTGTATAACTATGTTCCTTTATCTTGACTTTTGGACGGATGAATAACAATTTCACAAGCAGTAAATAAGTGTCTACAAAAGCCTGTGCTACGTGACTAGAAGACGATATATGTATTTACATGATACACCTCTGTTATCTAATACCAAACAGGATATGTACAATGGACTCTGAATAAGAATTCTGTAACAGTGGTAAAATATTAAGGTTCACGAAACGATACTAACAATGGTTTCTGAGTAAGATTACAGTGGTAAAATATTAAGGTGCGTGAAATGATACTAACAATGGTTTCTCAGTAAGATTACAGTGGTAGAATATTACGGTGCACGAAATGATACTAACAATGGTTTCTGAGTAAGATTACAGTGGTGAAATATTATGGTACAAGAAATGATACTAACAATGGACTCTGAATAAGAAACATCGGTAAAATATCAAGGTTCACGAAATGATACTAATAATTGACTCTGAATAAGAAAACAGTGGTAAAATAGTAAGGTGCACAACATGATACTAACAATGGACACTGAATAAGAAGACAGTGGTAAAATATTAAGGTGTACAATGGACTCTGAATAAGAAAACAGTGATAAAATATTAAGGGTCACGAAGATGGTTGGGTCGGCAGAGAAAGTTGATGGCGGGTACGGCTGGGTCATTGTCTTTGCATTTTTTGTAGTTGAAATGCTTGTAGACGGTGTGAGGTTTTCCTATGGACTTTATTTCGTGGAATTCCTGGCAGAGTTCAAAAAGTCTAAGGCGGATACTGCTTGGATAGGCGGTATTATGGTTGGTGTGTACAATCTCTCGGGTAAGTTTCTTACAAAGGTCATTTTAATTAAAGCAGTGTCAATCAAAATAACATTTTCATTCACCAAAATTTTAAAATTATTTTATCATTTTAGATCTATTGCATGTAGAACGTATGTAAACGAATACATACTTAGAAAGGTCAAATGGTAGTACTTACGAATACAAAGAAAAACATGGCACTAATTCTGATAAAATGTCATCTCTACCATCACCTTTTTAATAAGGCTGGCAGTTTAGGGTAGCGTCCTATAATAAAATGTTTTGTTGCATTTCATACACCATTCCCTGCTTGAGGGAATTGTGATACATATTTCTGATATCTGTCTTTAAATTCATTTTTATACTCTTTATACTTTATACTCTTTATACGCCCTGGTGATAACATTGTAACAAATAATGTTTTCAAAGATGTATTACACGGTGTACTTAAAAACAGAACAATGTATAAAATGCAATTAATTTTGGGGTATAGGGGTCACTGTTATCTGCAAACCTTGATAAAAAAATTGAAGACAGGTAAGAATTACATTAAATTGGTGAAATGAACACAATCATCTTTTTTGTTTAATTTGTTCACAGATTGAAAAAAAAACACTTTCCTTAAATGTATAATTTTTCATACTTTCCTTTAGAGATGCAAACCTCGCTATCTTAAGCTTCTAAATACTTATTTTTGGTTAATTATAACTTTGGTCAGGTCCTTTGTTTGCCTTAACTTATTTCATGTTAGTTGTTTGCCTTAACTTATTTCATGTTTAACTTAGTTGTTTGCTTTAAATTATTTCAGGTCCTTTGTTTGCTTTAATAGTAAACAAAACCGGATACAGAGTAGCATCTATGATCGGTACCCTTACAGCCGCAACAGGATTACTGCTTAGTAGCTTTTCTACTCGACTCTTCCATTTATATTTTAGTTATGGTGTTCTACTAGGTACTATCTTTTATAAGTTATTTGAATAAACGTAAATATGGCATTTATTTTAGAAGAAGAAAATTGTATCTGTATAAACACACTTTTTCAAGAACAGCAAAAATGTACCAACGACCTTGATCAAAGTATTATTGACATGCATTACCAACTACTTTCAAATATGGCTAAGTGGATGCGTCTTACTATACAAAACTGATCTTTAAACACTTGAACTTCAGTATCACGCAACTGTTAGGTTCCTTTTTCGTATTTCTATTCCATCTAGTAACAAGGACATTTTTATTTCAGGTTTCGGTCTTGGTTTGTTGACACTTGCTGGTATTGTTGCTATTAGCCGTTACTTCCTCAAGAAACGTGCCACCGCTATGGGTATAGCCTTATGCGGAAGTGGTGTGGGGATGTTTACATTTGCACCTCTTGTCAGGTTACTGTTTGAGAGCTACTCCTGGCGAGGAAGCTTCTTTATTTTAGCTGGCTTGATTCTGAATTGCTGTATATCTTCAGCATTGTTCAGACCGTTAAGTATCATCGAATATAGCGATAATGACTCAAATGATGGTGAAATAGGCTGTAAGAAAGCTGTAAGAAAGGTTAAAGCTGCTAATGATTATATTTCTACTGAGATTCAAAGTCCTTTGCTCAACACTGACAAGAGACCGCAACGAGGTATGTTAGAAATTAAAACGAAACCTTTGAGCCCATCATTACCGCGAAGTTTTGCCGAAATGAGAAAGGATCAACTTTCTCTGCATAAGGAGGACCATAAGCAAACATCACATCATAGTATAAACATGGCGGTTCTGAGTCAGAGCATTCTTGGAAGCAATGCATCTTTCCTTGACATCATCGAAAAAAGCCGTAATGCTAAAACCTCTAATTTAAGCTTGCAAAAGTCTACAATAAAAGGAAGAGAACCCGTGTTACCCGTTAAACGATTTCAAAATTCTGTAATAGAAAATATGTTTCCGAAAGAATTGTTGACGAATTTGAATTTTGTTATCATGATGATGGCAACATTTTTCACTGGAATTCCGTCATTTATTCCATTCAGTATGTTACCAGCATATGCAATTTCAGAAGGGGCTTCACCATCTCAAAGCGCGTGGCTACTGTCTGCATTAGGAATTGGAGGTATATGTACATATCAACACATTTGTTTACTTTCATACAATCTTGACGTGTCATTTTCTAGTTCATTCCTTCGTATCTCTAAACAATATTGCTGTAAACTGAGAAATTTTCGCGTTACAAATATTTCCCAATATTTGAACAGACATACTTATTCGTGACGTTACAATTCGCGAATCGAATATTCGTTACAATGTAAAATGAATCATTTGCCAACATTTTTAATTTACGAAGTCGGGAATTCCAAAATAGAATAGCAAAAAAAAAAAAAACATTGCGAAAATTACTAAATTTAGAGTATCTTATCATTTGTTTTTGTTTGTACAGTCAGGTCATTTTAAAGTTCAATTATTATACCGGTATCATAGGAATGTAGCTTACTTTACATGTACTCGTTCTGCCTTACATATTAGCGGACGAGGTGAATCGGCCGGGCCGAGGCTTGCCGAGGCTTTCTGGTCGTTTTCATCCGAGTTCGATATCAACTGATCAAAAGACAGAACTTGATTCTATTTATATGCAGCGACTCAATTCTCCCTTTTCACAATTAAAAACAAAGAAGTAAATTAAGTGATTTACGTTGTATTTATGACGTCATCAATGGTTTAAATCGGCGTTTTAAATTCAGCGCCGTTAATCAGATAATATTAGCTTTATAGGAAAGCTGAACATTAAAACATTCCTAGAAAGCAGTGTGCACCTTTTAGAGGCGCCTTATAACGTTTCAGCTCGTATCATTCAGGTAATAAGACATAACTATGAAAACAGGAAGGGGGGAAAAATGAAAATCAACTTTTTCGCGAAAATTAATTGAAATTGCTATAGATGGATAGATAATGTTCTAACTAAGAAAATGAATACCGACAACACTATATTTAATTCAAAAAAAAAATTCTACAGTCATTTTTCCATTTTAGGATGTCTGTTTGCTTTATTCCCAGAAATTTCAATGAAACGCGCCCCTGTATCCTAAAGCAGCTTCTGAAATGTTGATTTATAGTGTAGCGGTTAGAAATCCACAATAGCCTAGATCTTATTTCATAAATCTCACTAAAGTCTAAAGTGGGCGGGGCCTAAAACGTGATATCAGGACAGTGTCATAATAACACTGTCCTGTGATATCAGACGTCGCAATATCAACAAATATCAGACAGGTGTTATCGGGTCGTCGTCATGGCAGTTGCATAATAAATCGTCATAGTATAGTATGTCTAGGGATATATCTATATAATTCGACATACATGCACTTTTTTCATTGGCAATTAAATAAATCGTTTAGGTCATTCCGTAATTTTACGGTACAATTTTGCGTTGATCGTAGGTTAAGCCGTGTAATATGAATACATTTTGTTTTCGCAATATTTTTATTCATATCAAATAAAATATTGCATAAGTCATTATACACTAAGCAGTTAAACATGTGTAGCTTTGTTACTTCAATTAAGCGGCCACCTTCCCTAATTAGAAAAGACTGATATATACCAATTGATCTTTTTCATGTTTACGCAGCGAACACTTCTGTAAATAATGAAATACTCGCGAGAACTTTATTCGCACATGTTTTCGCGAGAGCACTCATTCGTGAATTCATCTAATTTTAAGTCCTCATTGTTATTACAGTTAGCTATAGAAGGGGGCAGTTTGCGAAATATACATGTACAGAAAAAGCTAACGTGCATGTATATGTACTAAATACTACATGAATCAAGTTAAATCTGAGTACCATTCTTTACTCGTATGTCTATTTCATATAGAGTTCAGAAGGAAATATTTACCAAGGTATTTTTGTGCAATGCCAAAAATATAATCTATAAATTCAATAAATTATGATGTCATCGAAGAAAAACACAATGTCAGTTTAGTTAAATATAATCATGGAGCAACGTGTAAAAGAAATGGCTTGCACTAGCGACATTGTAAGACATTGATATTTATGTGTGTATTAACTATATATGTCGAAACTCATACATTTGTACCATACATTGTTTCAAAATGTTTTTGTAATTTAAATTAATTTAATGTACTTATGATATACTGAACCACCACGGTATAATGTGACGATGAACATTGTAATGTTTTATGCCAATAAACTATTTGACTTTGACTTGACTTGTAATTACAGTGTGAACAAGTTAGATTGCTTGTTCACGAATTTTGACCCGGAGATAAAAAAACCGTGAACTTTTGTTTTGCGAATTCAAGGTGATTTTACCTAGAGTTCAATAGGCTGTTTTCAGGTAAAAATATTGAGCAGACACTTTGTGATATTTATGTATTTATTTAAGTCTCTTCCATCGACATACATATAAATTACATTGACAAATACATTAAAACATGCAAATGGTCATTCTATTCAGATTTATTAGAGACTATTCATCTAATCAATATTGCACAAAAGAACTTAACGCAATGATATGTACGCATTTTAAAACATGTAGAACCACTGTTAATCTTACAGATAATAATTGTGACAAATTTTGATGTATCCAATAGCTACTTAAGACAGGTTTGATTGTGACAAATTTTGATGTATCAAATAGCTACTTAAGACAGGTTTGATTGTGTGATATTTTAGGCTTACTCGGGCGTATTGGAGCTGGAATATTGTGTGACATACCATGTGTTCATCTCTTGACTTTAAACAGCGTCTGCTACCTAGTTTGCGGCATAACGACGATGATTGCAGCTCCCTTGCCAATGTTTGAAGTACTTCTCATGTGTTTCACGGTATTTGGAGTGTTCAGCGGTGAGAACTTTGTGTCATATCTATTTTTGTTTTCACAATTTGCTCTGCACGTTACATGGTACACGTGGAATCTAACTGCATCTATTAGTTGAGTAGTGTTCTTTGACCAAATTCTTTCAGACTGCTTTGTTTTGTTAACTTCGATGGCTGGTGCAATCGTGTGCCTTGGGCCACTCGGGTATTTCATTTAGCCTTGCAGAACAAAGAAAATATGTTATTTAAGGACAATATTTTTGTAAGCGTAAAAATTTAAATAGTAAGTTAACTTACAGTTAAACATTTTACATTAGTGAAATATCGCCTCCAAAAATATCCCAAAAGTAGTTACATGTTGTTCATTCTGTTTAGAAATGATGTAAACCTATATATTTTGAAAAGTTTAAAAAAAAAACCTACTGCACAGTCATTCAAATGAAATGTAAGAGCGATAACGACAACAAAATAAGTAGGCAATCAAATATATCGAGGTTAGGGACAATCATTCAATTTGTTCTATTTGCTGAAAGAAGTTTAAATTTGACTTAACGAACAAGGTTTTAACTTTAAACGAGTTTTGCATGTAAGAAATTAACGAAGGTGTGTCGTACCTTAAGCAATATTATATGATGACAATTGTCATTTTGAAATATTTCAGGCGCAGTTTACGTGGTGCAGCCTATAGTTCTCATAGAATATATCGGCGAACGATACATCAGTGAAGTTATGGGAATAATGATGTGGGTTTATGGCGTCTCAAATTTTATTGGAAGTCCGTTAGCAGGTACTTTACCTATTAGTTCATACATTTATTGTTGTGTCTCAATTGTGAGATAGATTCCCTCAGTATCAAAAGCTTCTGAACGACCTTCGATGATAAAGCCAATCTTTTAAAAGCGAAATGTATTCCTAAGCAGTTTTTGCCACTGTAGCAATTATTTGAAATACTGTAAATATATTCACCAGATTTCATCGTGATTTTCGACAGAAATTTTTTGTTTAAATCCTTTTGGTTACCCATAATCAATAGACTAATGAGGCCCGCACGATAGTCAGGGTTAACAATTATTTATTCTCATCTTAATTCTGTTATTTTAGGATGGATCTTTGATGTTACCGGAAGTTACCAAAATACTTTTCTTGTGGCTGGTGCATTGTACACACTCGGCGGAATAATCAACTTCTTCGTTCTGTGTACGAATCAAAGCGAATCAAGCAGACGACAAACAAATCACCAACAAGCTATCTATGTTGAAAACTAAATGGTCAACATGTATACATAACAGAGTATATAAAACATGCTTATCGAACCTTATGACTGATTGACGGGTCGTACCGATGATAGCCTCTTTAGAGGATGGTGGACCCAATAAGCACAATTACAAACAAACAATTATGACTGATTGTTCTCTGTATTGGTTTTAATCCGTAGTTATGCAATCAGAGTTTAAAAATCTGGACAACGTCATTTTGTATGATTTTGTTAAAAAAAGACCTTTTGTTCGCAAATCTGTGATTAAACTAACGTTGTTGAACGTATAAACAAATAAAAGAAAACAACTGTTTGTGCACACGAATACAAAAAATGAAAAAGGCAATCAAATGTAAAGATTGCCCGTCCCGTCTCAAGTTTCGAAGGAACGGTAACGTTCTACATTCTAAAATTTATGGTGTTTCATGCATCGCTCACTCCGTGTATTTGAAAAAGTATTTAGTTAATTTCGTTTCATTTAGGGATATAGCCAATACCATATCATCATGTATAAGAACACAACATAATTTCAGGAGAAATTCAAAAAATCTGAAACACGGTTCCATTAAGTTCTTCAAAAAGACACACTGTTGCATATTGATACAAACAAAAATGGACAATAAATATAATGGTATACATACAATAAATATATATCGCTTGGTTTTTGTATGCATAGCTTAGCTGTTTTGTTTTATTTGTGCGTTTCATGTGTATGTCGTAACTTCTTTTGTTTACATACCTTATGTGTATGCACTGTGCCTGCAATGTCATTTTATTGTGAGGAAGTTGCTGATCAGTTCTTCCCAAATCTGATTTGGGGAGATAAATGTTCTTAAATCTTTCTTCATGGTCTCACTGTTGGGTTTCTATTGTATCTCAGAGTTTAATTTTTCATTTTTATGGCAGATTTAAGACCCACATTGTAGGCCAGGATCAGCAATCTCCACATAATTTTCAATATCCTTCGTTCACTAATTGATAATCCTTGTAGACTATTACATGTACTGATTTCTTTCATTGTTCAGTTTTCATATGTTTGCATGCATTTTTTTCTATATTATCTGTAAATAGTATATGTATGATTAAGCCTTTTAGCTCACATGTTTATTCTTAAATGTTGTCTATTTTCTGACATGTGCCTTTACTTTACTTCAAGTTAAGCTGAACAATATGAAATTTTGGCTGGTGCGTGTGGATTGCGAAGTTTGTATGTTTCTTTATTTATCGATTTTTTGTTTAACTTTAAGTACTAATATTAATCTTATAATGTCCCCACTTAAGTAACATTTTAATTGTTTTATTTATTAATCTATTTTTTTCGAAATCTTAATGCATTAGAAACACGTGTGTTTCTTAAAACCTAGTTTCCCATATTATGTGTTTTATGTATTAATATCACTTTTTTCTCTCCTTAGAATATGTGTTGGCATGTTATTAGATAATCTACGTTATGTCGGAAAACAGCTTTTAGCTAATGTTATTTTATTCATCAAAACCGATTGTAAATAAAGATGATCTTATCTGTTATTTCTTATCATATCTGAATAAAATTTCATACCTCTCATGAATTTTTAACAAAGCTTGTAACATCCCTACTTAAAGTAACCGTCTCACAAATTTCTGATATTTATGTTCAAATTCATTTTACACTCTTACATGTGCTGTGACAGTAGTGCATATCCCCGAACCGAATTAGTGTAACATACAATGTTTTCAAAAATCAATGACACGATTCCCTCAGACAGGGAACAATGTATTACATTCAGTGAGAATAAAGGTATAAGGGGTTTATCCTAGCTTTAGGCCTTGATTAAATTGGAAGAATTGTAATTCTATTTAGTGACCTACTTCCTATTGTAATCATGAGCACGATCAGTTCTTTTGTTAGATATTTTTAAAAAAGACCTTTCAAAACATACTTTCTTAACACAATTATAAAAATAAAAACGATTTTTGGTGATTGATACTCTACTACCAAAGAATGCAAACCTGTACCTTTTTTGAAGGTCTTAAAATTAAAAAAAAAAAACAACGAAAAAACAAACACCCAAAATTTGTGTCTAGCATTTTATAAAAATGTTCAAATATCTGTAACATGGTCCCCCCTCACATGAGTAAATATATAGAAGATATTATGTTTATTGTGTGTGGATATGGAATATACATTGGTATCTTAACGAAAAGTGATAAAATTTAAAAAAAAATGTCATGAGCGCGATGCGCGACTGAACATGTTAAATTTGTTTCACTTTGAGTTGAGATATATTCCATATCCGCCCAAACGAAACAAAAACAAATTTATGTTGACTATTTAAACAAAAGTAATATTATGTATACAAAAAGTAGTTCCGAGAGACCTGTGACATCACAATATATTCACTGATAGAACACAGTACTTCATTAGTTAGCATATATTAAATATATGTAGCATACAATAAAATCTTATAGTTTAGGAGGTATCTCAGCTGTAAGTTTTGTCAAAAACGGATGATTAGTAGGACATTTTGATAGGTAGCTTCCTTAAGTTGATAGCAAACTTTTCGAATTCTGTAGAAATAACGATCGATTGCACCGTTAAGATTCATAACTCACACATTTAATTCACATTGTATGCATTTGATACAATATCAACTGTATACATTTCATCAAAGAGGCGCCCAAATCTTTTTACATTGAATGATTTAATGACGGAACCAGGAATTCTGAGGAAATTTTGCATGGGAATGAAAATGGTGCATTATCTATCGTCATCAATGTACATCCGAAATTAACGAGGCGGCGTGGATACATCGATTACGGCCAAATATAATCACCGCTCTGTCAATATGAGACGTAGAGGTCCTGTTGTGGGTCATGTAACGAAATTACTTCGCTAGAAATCAATCCAAGACCGTTCTAAATTTGACGTATAGCGTTAAGGCTTAGTTCTCATTATTACAGCAAGTGCTTTCCGAGCAAATCAACAGCAAGAAAATGACATTGCAAAAAATGAAAGGAGTCTTGTTTTAAGCAAGTGTGTAGAAAAATATCTTCCGACATATTCTGCTAATCTTTCTATGTAAATACAGAGGAAAATAATCTATACACAATTTACCTAATTAACGATAGAAACAGTGACGTTTTCCACGGGAAACTCGTGCACATATTATTCCACATTGCCTCTCTCTCTCTCTCTCTCTCTCTCTCTCTCTCTCTCTCTCTCTCTCTCTCTCATTCCATCTGAAGTGAGTCTCCACAGCGATTCCTGTAGTTTAATTGCAAGAACTTGTTTCGCATTCAAGAGTAAATGAATAAATATATTTAATAAAGAAAGTTGATAAATAACTCGAACAATAATGGAAAACATAATGTTTGATAGCACGTGGCAACGGAAAAACACAACGTAACTTTGATAACATGAGCGTACTCTAAAAGCCTTAAATGGTGCGTAAATAATGTCTGCTCCTTGTAGTAAACACAATAGACACTTCCGAATTATTTATAGAAAGTAACCCCTACAGGCTGATAATACAAGCTGTTGAATTAAGCCCGTATCAAGTTGGGCAGAATTAGTTCCAAACCGGTATGAGTTGAAGTCAATCAAACGTCCTAACACGTACAATTGCAATTTATCAAACTATATTGCTGCGTACCAGTTATGTTCCAATTGGCAATCAATTACTGCTAAGTGAGACTATTTCACATCTAATGGTGAGGGAAACCCCTTAGAGATGTATTGCAATTCTGAACTCTTAGCTTTCTTTTCGAAACATATTATAATACATCTATTTTATATACATTACTGCAATACAAAAATAGAATGATAAACAAAAAATGTTTATTTGATATATACCTAAGAGCTCCTTTGAAGAAAGGTTAATAGCTTTCCGAAAGACAATTTCAATGCCCTGCTTTAATTGTTTCAACACGTTTCTAGACTACATTTTCAAGATATCTTCAAACCAGACTTAAAAAAGACAAAACCCGTACATTATCAGTATTTCTGAATTTGCATTTGATATTTCAACTTTAATTTGTTTGTATTTTGTTTAAAGAGGTTTTACTGACTGAACATGTCGTAGAGGTAGAAACAATAAGCGATTACCCTTGGAATACTATACTATATACTTAGAATTTTTCACGTGACAAAAAGTTCGTGATTTATGAGCAGACAGACTTATCCGCGAAATTTAATTTTCTTTAAAGGAGAATTCTTTAATAGTAAATAAATGTAAAACGCTTTGGCGAGGTTCTTAAATCAGCGAAGTGGGAAAATCGCGAAATTGGGGAACAATAATACCCAAGTTTTAGTAGATAGGAAATTATTTAACTCAAATGACACAAATAAACTATCAAAGTGGATAGTGAAGATGAGAACAAAACGTAAAGACAGGCGTTAGGGTACAAGAGTCGCTGGAGGATGCGTGTCATCTCGAAACATTTTGACCCGAAATATTAGATGTAAACAAAGATTAGACAATGTAAACAAAGTTTGTATAATGTAATCAAACATAAACTGACCAAAATGTTTTAATTGACTAGTAATAAGAGGCGATTAAAAAAACGATTTTAGGCATGTATCATGCTTAACACCAAAATGTTGTGGATTCAACATTGGCAATTTAACGAATTTATTTTTTTGGTTCATTTCTAAAAGACAGGAAAACCATAGCCGTTTTTCTGAGTGCATATTTTAATGTTTATTTGGAATACAGATGACATTGTTGTGTAAACTCGAGAGCAAACAAAGTATTCATAGCTGCTCATTTTATGCAATTAAGTAGTTGGTCGGATATATATTTGTAAGGCCTTTAATTATCCGGTCATACATTTGCAAAGAATGTTAATTTCATGATAATTACCTGGCTAAGTGTATGCAGAAATATGACACCATATATTAACTGTATTCTTTCGTTGTGCAGTACTTTAAGGAATGTTATTTTTTTCACCAAGCCTAAGGTTTAAGGCAAATCATATTTTGAGATGTGCTTTATATTTCTGTTTAAATTTATTGTTTTTACACTTGAGAAGGAACACTTCAACTTGAGTAAGTACAAAATGGCTGTATTAGAATTGTGACACGCCGTATATATTAATAACTGCGTTTGCTAATTGGGTGAGAACACTCATTATACCATTGTAACCACAACGACCAATCAGCGACACTTTCGTTAAGTTTCATTACTTTTGCTACATTTGTAGTTCGTCTGTCGGAATGAAATGCATCACAGACAACAGACAACAGACAACTCGAAGTCCACCACCTACAGTCTCTATGTTTGCTAAAAAGGTGCCATTGGCACATACTCTCGGACAAATGGTATACCCGGCGCCGTAATCCACTGACATTGCTACAGGACTATGCACAGTTATAACTTATAACACAACAAGATTCCATTAATTTTTAAACTTTTGCTATTCAATTCCTCAAACTGTTATTATTCTATTTTCGTCTGGTGTGATTTGTGTGTATAATTGCATAATTCCTTAAACTCTTACATGTTTTTTAATAACGATGATTTCTCAAAGGACAAAAAAGCATGTCTGATTATATTTGTCCTCAGATGACGACTATCTTTACCGGAAATGTCATCTGCCAAATAAAAGCTTTCTATCTTTTTGTCAATGTTTCGGATGTTAAGCTTATGCATTTTGAAAGGTCTTATCAATTTCTAAACAAAAAGGCAAAATCACTGACATTATACCCCCGACAAATGAGACAAATCACTGAAAAGACTAATTGGAAATTCATGTAGTCCTGCTTAATAAGAATGCTGCTAAAGTATCAAGCCAGTGATAGAATGAATGAACTGGTTTTATTAAATCAAGTTCTGGTCCATACAGGGTGTTTGGCTGGCCCTAGTCTCTTCCCATAATGCTGTTAAAATGAGAACTGAGTTGTTTAAAGAGAGATTAAGTAAGCTAGTCATAGATAAATACTAGGCTGATATATGCTTATATTAAGTTTCATGGAATTCCATGAAACGATTACTTAGTACAGCTCTGGACGGACGGACAATACCAAAACATCCTTCGACCTACAGTGGGGGATAAGTATGACAACCAGTTTCCAGAGAACAAGGATTTAAACATTGCGCATATAATAACTCTGCCATTCAGTTGTGGCCTCATATATCAGTGGATCATTTTTAAGAATAGTTATGTTTCTATATGAAAGAAAAAGCAACATCCCCCTGAGAGCCTCATTTCTCAAAAATCCATTTTCTATTTGTTTCTTTTTTCAAACAAAATTAATTTCTGACGAGCCATTTTAGAAAAAAAGATGCATTTTCAAAGTTGTACCTTCCCCAATTGGGGGCTCACCTCTGAGGGGTCTTTTATCTGCAAGTTAAAACGTTTTTTGAAACAAAAAAATCGGCAATTAGTTTAAGAAAACAAGAATCTTCAAGTTTCCCATTGTTAGATACTACAAATTTGGTTACTTTTGTCAAACAAATCAAATTCTGACAATTTTAAAAAAGTCACATTTTATGATTATTAGATTACTAGCGCCAATTATAATGATTATTAAATTTTGACAACGGGTTTCAGAGAAATAGAATTTTAAAGTTTTCATATTTAATTATATAAGGAGAAATACAATTAAAAGGGAAATAACTTTGTAATGCAAAGACTATCCTGGCACAAGTGTGCGTACATCATCTCATTATGCTGATCTATACTAAATGGTACTCTATTAGATCACTTGTTTTGATTAGAATAAACGGGTAAACTACCGGTAGAAATTAAGTGAAGATATATGCTTGTTGATTCCGTTGTACATGTACGCAGAACCACATAAATTAATTAAATGAAATTATGATTAATGTTGTTATTATAATACAAATGATTTTAAAGTACATGGTCATTTTCTATTTCGAATTATTTTTTATATACATATGATGAAACATGAATGTATACCCTGCGGGTTGTTAGGCATCTTGTTTTTTATCTCTTGCATGGTGTAAACCTTTGAATGATGGATGTGTAATTTCAGTTTTAAACTGTATCTATACCTTACAGCGATTGATCGAAAGTTTGAGCCGGGAAACCAACTGCTTAAAGGTACAATGTAGTATGACAATCAAAATGAAAAAAACAAATCATAAAATGTGTTCATAGCTCAGAAGGAACGTTTAGGTACTCAGCATGAGAAGTAGTAGCAATTTTCTAGTCATCAGGTACCAATATATGTTTATCTAAGGTACAAAAATATCTTACCTTGGAGACACATCTATATGTTGCTTATCGTAGGATTGGAGAGTTCATGGTTCGATCCATACCTGTGCCATAACGGTAGTGGCCTTAAGCCCTCTCTCGTTTACTCTCTCTTCGATGTTGATTTCATCAGGAATGCGTATCGAGTACAATAAATTTTAGTTGTATGAACTTGTTCAGCAATCGAGAATAAGTAAATTTAGTGTAAATAATAAAACAACTACAACGGCGTTGGCATGGTTGTTGTCACTGCACATGCTCCAATAATGAGTCATTGCAAACATTTTTTGCTTTTAATATATTATCATTCTTTTGGCTTAAATAAGCTAAATTGTTGTGTGACATTTCTTCTTTAAGATTTCATTTTCCGTAGAACATTTCGATTCCCATGTAACACTATTCAGCTTTCACTTCAGATAAATTTCACTTCGTTTATTGAATCTAAGACACCGTCTTCTGTCTAACTGTTTGTTTAAACTTTTGTCTTTGGGGAGTAACCTATCGACACACGCTGAGTTTCTCTGCCAGGAAAATATTTCTTGACGCCAAGAAAGTTACAACTGATCTAGGACTCACTTTTTTTCACCATAGCTGGCGTCAAGATGTAGTTGGTTTAATATTGAGATCAAATGTGTAATACTCTTAAGTCTTAACTTGTGTTAATAGATATAGATATCCTACTTTTCAAGCTGAGTTTTGTGGACAACATCCATTTTAAAAAGAAATGCCGAATAACATTCGTTGACACAAACCCATATAAAAGTCTGTCATATTGTTAGTTTGCTATATTTTACTGCATGCAAATTCCTTTGTGTAATCCTGTGATACAATGCAGCCTGGCCTCAATTTCACCCTTTCATGCACAATGGACCATTGCAAATTTGATCACCGTTTCATGTTTTGAATGCCATACAAAGTTTCCTGACTACTAAGCCAGTTCATTAGTCTTTATATGTTTTTGTATTGTCCAATGACGTTCTTACAAATGTAGGGAAAACACGCAGGTATAATTGTGCAGAAATATATGATATAACTTAGTCTTCAAGAGTTTGAACTAAAAAATTAAACACGGTCTGGATACTTTTATTTCAATTTCAAGGCCGCAGTATGTAATGATAAAGATGAATATTCGAACTTAAACTTATCTTATAAATGTATCCTTCTTCTGTGCATGTTTGTGAGAAGTGTGCATGTATTGGATTTGTTCTGACACATGCTGGAAGACTAAGTAATCTTACAAAAGCAACGTACTAGGAGATAGATGCCAAAGTGCTACTAAATGATTCATTATTTTCCATAAGTAGCAACGTTTTAAATGTTCCAACTCGATTCAAAAGTAAGACACTTCACAGTTCGGATTTGAATCCATTGTTTTCTAACAGTTTTGCATAGATAATCCAAAATGAGGCTTAAACTTTGTGCAGTTCACATATGCTGCGAATGTATGCAGGTAGCATGCAAAAGGTTAGCTCAAGGAGTGTTCAAATTGTATATCTCACTCACTCTTTTGATAGCTTTGCATTTTCGTTGATAGAATGAAATAAGGACGTGTAGGGATACAGGATACGACGTTCAAAACGTTATAATTTAAATGACCAGTCTTACCGGAAATAGTGCAATGTATATGAACAAAGTCTGGATATACAGTTAGGGCAAAAGAAAAACGCTTTTTGTCGGCTTTATTTGAAAGTCAATAAAAATGAAACAAAAGATCAGGTACATGTAACATATATCTACACACATTATGAGTGCAAAATTATAACGAATGCTACAAAAAATACAAAATTTACAGAGTTTCTAACTGAATTGTTTACATATGAGCAATGGGTTATCTTCTTATATCCTTTCATATCACAGTTTTTCTTTGCTATGTCTAATTCGTGAATTGTTTTCAGACTTTCGTCTCTGTAAAAGTCATCAGCGCATGTACCAATAAGTTCCGGAACACGGTTTGTAGCTGCGATTTCTATGACGTCACAATCACAAATGATTGGATTTCCAATCAGTGAGAGTTTTTCAAAAAGACAAATTGGCGTATCTAACACAAAAGAAATATTTGTTATGTTATTCCGGTCGAAGTGAATATTTACACCCGGTCGTAAGGTTTCAAATGCAAAGTTTGACACGCTTGTAATTTCCATGTCTGTAAGGTATATATTCCGTGCTCTAATGCCATAGAAGAAACTCTCATAAATTTCAGTGAAGCCATTTCTGGATGCATCCAATGTTTGTAACTGTCTCAATGATTTGAGCGCACCTAGGGGAAGTGACGTTTCCATTCCCATATCTTGCATTCGAAGAGTTTTTAACTTTCTTTCAATTCCCTTGAACACGGAGTCGATGAAGCTGAGTCTACATAAAACACCGTCTCGAACATCAGACTGCCCACTGATATCTAATTCCTCAAGAGCAACGAAACCCTCGAATGACGTGTTATGCATTTCAACAATTTTGTTATACGAAATATCTACTAATTTTAGCCGCTTTAACTCTTTCATGGATGAAAAATGGCCATCTTGCATAAGGGCATGGTGCAAGTGAAGACTTTTTAAACTATTTTCCAGACCTGAGAAAGCGGATTCAGATATTGTGCTGAGGTCAGAATTACTTATGTCAATTTCTTCTAAGTGTTTGAGTGTCCTAAAGGCATTATCGTGCACATATATCAGCCTTCTGTTGAAAGACAAATTAATCTTTCGCAACTTTCGCAGCAGTAATATTGCGCTTGGTATTTGTGGCAACGAATTATGAGACAAATCCAATGTTTCTAAATTAGGCAGGCCTTCAAGTGATTTCTCGTTCATTCTTGCTATTTTGCAGTATTTCAGAGAGAGATGTTTCAGAGTCACCAAACTATAGTTGGTGAAAACGTAATTTGGAAAATGTTCCGGCCATTCTCCGTTTTCGTCTAGAATTAGAGACTCCACATTCTCTAAATATTTTAAATAATCAAATTTCCACTTTCGGCTAATGTTTACATGTATTAACGAGAGACTATTTAATGAATGTCTCAGTGGAACAAAAGCGTCTTCTTGGATGTTTATTTTCTGATTTTGAACCGTTATGGTATTCAGTTGTAAACCTTTAAAAAGCTTTTTATCTAAGGATCGAATACTCGTATTTCTCAGGATCACTTTGCGAATGTCATTATTGTTTTCGTGGGCAAATGTAATAGAATCTACTTCCATATCTCCTTCGCATTCGACAACACTGTAGCTGTTGCTCTCGCCATTTGACCAATCACGTTCCCTCCTGCAGTCACATGACGGCAGATTTGGACACTTTATTGAAATGACTCCCGAAATAGACATGACAAGAAAATTCCATGCCAAGATATACTGCATCAGCGCTTCCATTGCGTTTGCCTGAAACAATAAACGAAAACTTTACCATTCAATTGTACGATGTATTTTCAAACTTATCCTGGCGGCAACGGATTTCATCTTTGTGACCTGGCAGATGCATGTAGTCAATGGGCATTCAGGCATTAATGGTATTTTTTAAATGAAAAAGGACAAGTTCATTTCGGACAACAGTAGTTAGAAATTACTATTACAACAGAGACTGTTTTTAAGTAATTCAAAGTATGAAAAATGTGACTCTCTGTCTGTCTCTATAAAATCGTAGTTGTAATTTCTATCAATTATCTTGTAATAGGTAGTAGGTAAGTTTGAATAATGTTTTTTTATTACATTTACACTTTTTGCCTAACAAAAACACGATGTTTTACAATTTAAAACTTGAATTTAAAATCATAAGATCTGGACCATGATTGGCTAAGACTGTTTTTTGGTTAGACAAAGAGGCAATTAAATCCCACTGAGTCTGTTCAATAAACTTGCATTGTGGTCTTTAACGTAATTGATACTTGTTCAGCTCACAGGAAAATAATAATGGTTTTAATTTGCAACAGTTTTGCACGAAACAACAAAGTATCAAATACAGTCTAATTGTACAAAATTATATGATATGGATGGATTATATCATTACAAGTTGTTCTTTAGATATTATTTAAAAGCTATACAGAATGGTGATTGAAGCAAATTACGAAATAATGCATAATATTATGGCAGCTGCAATTGCATGCTGAAGTTTTTTTGTCAGTTCCTCTAATTTTATTTTTTCCAAGCCATTAATTATCCCTCAATATTTATTGACTGTATGCGCCATGTTGTCGCATTGCTTTACAAAACTATTTTGTAGTATTTTCGTGTTTTTAAATTTTTGTAACAAAAGAATAAAAAAAAACATAATTCATATAAAATGCTTAATATTTTAATAAAATTAAACACTCGTGTATTCAAGCTTTGGAAAAATAATATACTTAAGGAAATTTAAGGCAGGTTAAATGCAAAGTTTGACATAGGATATCCCAATAGTTTTACCTAGAATGACACTAAATTTTGACATAATATAACCTATGATCTGACCCAGGATGACTCTATATTTTGACTTAGGATAATACTATTTATGACTTAGTATAACTCAATATTTTGACATAGTAAAACCCTATATTTTAACTTTAAATAACCCTATATTTGCAAAGAGCTAGTACATCTTTTTTCAGGAAATTATACACCTAAAAGCCTTCGATTATTCAAGTTTAACTATAAATGAACTGATTGTTATGGAAATAAGTCTATGTCAGAGCCGGGGTAAGACGTGAATTATTATAAAGTTCTAGGTAGGCGGACTTCAAAACATAATAATATTATTAATCATATTAAATTCTTTATTGAATGAGGCAACATATTTGAGCAAGCCCAATCGTTCATATGAACCTCACATGAGGGCAAAACCACATAAAAACGCACAGACTATCTTATACAATCCTATAAAGACTTCGAGTCACGTTCGAGCGGAGAAAATCAGTACCGTAGACCTAGTTGTTTTTACCTTACCGGCGGTATAGCCTATAAATGAATATTTATATATTTCACATTTATCAGCATCGCAAGAAGTTAAAATGATACTAGTCTTGCAGTAATACAGTGTTACAGTCGTACAGCTTTTACGAAATATTTCCTCACGTGGTATGGTTTGGCTGGCATTACGACAAGTTTGCATTATAAGTTGGCATACAAGAATGCTAAAGATACACACAAATATGACTTTCTTTATTCGTCAACAAGACAAATGGCATTCTGTTCCACTGGTCTGACCTACAATTTATACAACGGATTTTTTGTTTTCGTCAAAAGCACAAATAGGAGATAACAAATTTATTCATAGTTATAATTTCCGTCAAAAGACTAAGCATTCAGTAAAGTTTTGCAATGTTTTAAAAATTAATGGAGAGATCTGTAAATGATATTATATTTAACCATACCATTTTTATCATTTACTTAAAAACAAAATAATATCAAACAGGGAATCACATACTTTCAAAGTAGCATCCGGCAAACAAAAGACACAAATACAACAGATAACAAACATACTACATAGTTATACATATACACACACACAAATATACACACACACACATTCAAAAAAAAAAAAAAAAAAAAAAAAAAAAAAAAAAAAGTACCAATTTTGCAATTCTTTAACACATAAATGGATAGATCTGTAAATGATATTAGCATTAAATTAAACAACTCAAAACGAACAATTATTTTATCACATCACCCCTTAACGGTTGGCAAAACCGATGAATGAATTATGTTATGTAGGGACAATGCGCACCATAGACAGTTGCAGTACACGTATACCTGTTGTCACCTCTTTCTAAATTCATACGATCATAAAAGATGAATTAGTTCCATTTATTTGCAATTTTGTATGCATTCCTCACAATACAACCTACAAAAAGCTTTAGACAACTGATATGATTCCGTTGCCTGTATGTCAAACTTGTCTCTCTTCAAGCTTAACCAAAGAAATGTTCTTAGTTAAGTGTGAATTACTTTGCGTAATTTGGAGTAATTAAAGCTGTGACTAAATTATTTAAATTGTTGAAATCGCGACAAGTAGAAATGTGCCATTCTGAAAATGTCAAACACTTCTTTTAACTGAAAGAAGACAAAACATCAACATTCAAAACACATACCAGATTTATACAGAGACATAAAATTACAAGTTCCCAGTTTCAAGATGGCAAGGATATTATTTCTTTATTAACAAAATCTTATGATGAGATTAATTACTAATTAATTCATCAGTTATAAAGACAACAAAAATTGTCATGCTATATTTCAATCGAAACTTTTTCAATTGTGCAAATATATTGTACAGCATAATTATTCTGTTTGAAATGTATCTGTAGAATTAGCAAACACTGCACTAGAACAATATCAGACACAGTAAGTTGTTATCTAATTTTATACATGTCATGTATTCTGATAGTTAGTAGGGTAATTGATTTTAGACCTTTTTGTGCATAAAGAAAACTAATTGCAAGCTTTCATGAATTCAACATGATATGAAGATATATGACATCTGCACAGTTTAATAACATCAAGTTTGCTTGAAATATTTTCAAATGACTACAATATATCTGAGTTATTTTGCGTTATCGCACACTAAGATATTAGAGAGAAGGCGGTGGTTATTTAAGGGTAGTCCCCTGAGAATTTCATTTCTATGCAAAATATAATTCTGCTTCATAAGGGTCTTTGGAAAAGAACATTAACATAAACACTCATAGACTAATCGCAAAACCACAGAAATATTTTATTGCATCAACATATCTTAATAATAGGTTCGGTAAGTAATTAATCTCTGCCGTTATAAGTATTGGTGTGGTCACATTGGAAGTTGCCAACAGTATCATACAAATCATTACCAGGATTGCTGTGTCGACAGACTTGCTGTTAAAGTAATTAGCACATGAATCTTAAATGATCGTTATTTTCATTTCACGGGAAACCATCTGCGTCTTTATTTGTGAGGCTGTCTGCTGAGCCGCGGAGAAATTGCCAGGATATCACCAAGTATTCATCGCAAAAAACCTTAACGCTTTTAAAGGAAAAGAGATAATGCGATAATTTTAGGAACAAATGCTCTTTAAATATTACACAAACATTTCCGAAAAGAACCAATTTGAAATTATAATCCATAACAATTAGGTTTTGATTTTATTTTGCACATTTTCATTAGACTTTTTTACTTTTCCAGTACAATTTTTTCCAGAACTCTGGCTCAAAAATGTACTTAAAAGAAAGTGCTTCTGTGCAATTTGCTTGTGCAGACTGACTGAGGTTTAGTGATTAAACAAGTTTAACAAGGTTGTGACAGAAGCAGACTTAAGTCAATGTGCAGTAAAAATATTAAGTTCTGCTAGATCTACCAGGGAATGGAACTAATTAATCAAAAATAGCAAAAAATGTAATAACTGGTGTTATAGCATTTGGAACTTCAGAAAACAGATTGGCTCCGTTGACCATAAACCAATATCAGGCCTTTGCAACAAGTAGGGAAATTTGTGCAGTCTGGTCTCAATATCAATACTCAGTTTCTTTCATCCTTCACAGGCAGATGTTTTGCTGTACATGTAACTCCTGATGTGAACTAAACACATTTTCCTTTGTTTTTCAATGACTATAAATATAACCAACGATGGTTTTTGCCAAACGGGGCTCACATGTTAATTTTTTGTTCAAAACTGTTTTTTTTAATTCTTTTTCAACGCCTGCATAATATACCATAGCGAGACGAAAACAAACATTCATATAATTCAAATAAAACTGTCTTCGACAATGTTATACATTTTGTATAAGGTACTCATAATAACAAGTTGTCTGCTTAAAATGAGATGGACGGCGCTTGATATTTGATCACTCCGGAGAATTTAAACTACAAAATGCATGATTAATAATTGATAAAATAATGCAGAACACCAAATTTATATTGATTTTCATCATGCAATGCTTTGCTGGGAGAAATCAATTAAATGCACGATTATTCAGTCTTTGTATTTGTGGATGATTTATATGTTATTTTACAGATATTTTTGAAAAAACGATTGTACATGATGAATAACCCTGTTATTTTACCATATCTTTGCAAAAAACGACTTAACAAAAAAAAAAAAAAGAAAAAAAAAAAAAAACCCCCTTTTTAAAAAAAAAGGTTTTATGACGCTGCTTTTGATGGAATATATGTACAGTTATACTAAGATGATTTAAAGCTATAAACATGGAGGTTATCTAGACCTATGCTAATATTATACTTATTCATTAGGTAAACTTTCAAGTGGCATAGGAAGGGGTCCAACCCGGGTCCTGCAAGCCGAAACCCTGACATCTTTGCAGCAAATTTCCTTATAAAATTTAGATATTGTGCACTGAACATAAATACAGCAAAACAATGTGACCATTCTGCGTTGTGCAGAGAGAAAGCAATGAATCGCGTACAATGTGAGTTTGTAAAGTCGTAAAAAGGTACTTTATTGGCATATTGATACAGTTAATTGTTCTTTTTACGCCTTCTGAAACGGAAAAAGACTTCTGAACACGTGCACCAAACTAAGCACTGTCCGGGATTGAGTGACATTCGGAAACGTACAACTGATTATAATTGACGGCAAAAATATCACAGTCTGACCGTAATTAGACCTGGTCTCCTATCACCTGGACAAGAGAATCTTATCTACATTATCTGACTGAACAAAGTGTCCGTTTGCCAAAAAACTATCAAATGACCTAACACAAAAACCTTTAACACTGACAGACGTCCACAGCATGTGATTTCAACATTTGAAAGTGTGCCAACAGGCATGTGACTTATACATCTCAGAGCCACTATAATGACACTTTATATATCTATAATATATCACATATGTGAAGAAACATTACATACTTGAATAGGTAAACAATAACATTGTATTCGATGAACATTTTAGGTCAGTTGTTGCAAATTACTATTTTGATATGACCTCAAAAAAGTACAAAACTCCAATATGAATTAAAAATAATTTATCTAACATAAATAAGAGGAAATTGACTACCATTTCAATGTGAATTGTCTAAGTGGTTTCTATCGACAATGAAAACTAAATGTGAAAATTTCAGGAGCAGTTAAACAGACATAGAAGTTATTAGTGTGACGATAGTATTTGAAAACTCAGGAGGTTTAAAATACGGCAATATAGTAATCGACGGCGCTATAAATAATTGATATAAAGCGAAAGCAGTATGCCAAAATTTCATATTGATATGCGGTCACGTGACCGTTCATTTCTTCGGATAGGAATTTTTCTCATATAATAAAGGAATAATCATGTAATTGTTTTGTCGTTTTACGATGGGATATTTCGGCAATTACGATAAACCGGGGAGTTTTGAGTGCATTTTCGCCGGAGCGATGTCTGCATTGGCGTTAATGTAAATGTGGTTACAAATATAAAAGCCATGCTCAGAGATAGTTCAGGAAGTTTCGTTCGACTTTTCACTCGTAAACGATATGAATAATTCATTTAAGTAATGAATAATCTTCACTGCTGGTTGAGAAATGAACTTGACCTTTTGTTTTAACAGAAGCAATTTATGTAAACAGACAGACACACACACGCACACATTCCTCCACTTATCGTACGTGGTAGGAAACTATTTTCTATAAGACTTTTGTTGACGGTAACATTACAGTTATAATACCCATCAAAATTTCCATATCGAGTTAGAAGAACGAAGCTGAAGTTAATTTTTAAATGTAAAGCATTTTTCCTACGGAAATATATAAATTAAAATATACCTTATAGAAATCATTATGAAGGATAAGCATTTTTGACTAGGATACTAGTAGTCTAAACAGATTTTTAATGGTTTGCACTATATTCAATAGGAAGAAAACTTTAATGCAGATTCATATATTTTTGTTATAACTATGGCAATGATCAATTTTCAAGCAGTACAAATCAGTGATATATGTCTTTTGTTTGTAATTTCGATGGTCACTTTAGCACACACTTAGGAGACAAAGCTGTTCTTCTTCTTGGAATAGTTTTTTTTAAGAAATAGGAAGTCTTTTCGTTTAAATATTTGTCCTTCAGAGATGTAGTTGAAGGATGTATTCCGAATGAAATCAGACGACTTATAGCATTTGCTACATGACTATTCAATAATCTAAACAACCATAATAAGAATATTATTTGGTAGAAATTATGACAATTTTTTCCGCTTATACAATACGTTTTGTTAGATAAGTGAAAGGGAATCTACAGGCGCGACGTTATTTTCTCAACTTTTCTGTCGTTATCATTTATGTGGTTGTTTATTTACTGACATGCTGACGTAATAAATGTTGAAGCGTTAAATATTTTGTCTTTTCTAACACCAAAATCCTTGAGTGTATTTGCTATATACAACATATAATGATAAACATTAATCTGATATATTAATAAAAAAAATCCTCAGAGCTGTATTTTTTTTAATAATTACAGAAAACAGACACATCATTGCCAGAAATCATAAATTTGCATTTGAGACTGTGTGCCTATATTACTCGATATTGCTGTAACGGCTTACGTAGTAGTGGTGAATTGATATTACTTTCTTCTCCTGCGGTTTTGCTTACTCAGATGGTTTTGCAATATATCATTTTTGCAATCAGACATCCCAGGCTTAATTTATACTTAAATCTATTTTGATTGACAGAGCAAATTACCACTTGATTACGTTCTACGATTTATTCATTTTCCTGCAGAGAATAATTTCCTAAACAAATTGGAGTTGTAAATGAAAATCTATACATGTCTCTCTGTGCAAATATAGTTTTCTAAACTACATTAATATACCACACTGATTTAAATAAAAGTAATGATCATTTTAAAAACATACTAGATTTGTTAAAGACATCTGTGCTTTTACTTTCTGAGCTTAATTTTGTTGCCAGTACATGATAGACCTTACAAAATACTGCTACAACACAGCATTGTCAGAGGTGACTGTGAGTCGGAATTTCTTCGAACTAAATTCTGGGATATTTAAAGCCTATTATTTTTCAAGTTATTTTTCAAGCCGACTAAAATAGTTGCACATGTAATCTAACAGAATTTCATGCAATATGAAACAGAAAGAAGAGTCAAATTATTAAAATATGTCATGATAACATTTTCTAACGCAGTACCGATGTAACGTCGTTTCTGATTGGTGACGTCGTTTAAATTTGCGACTATTGAATAACGTATATATAGTCGCAAAATTCAAACGTCGTTTTAATTATCACATTTAGACACATTGTGCGTTACAAAAGGGATAACTATTTAGTGATTTTTATATTTGCGACCGTATATACGGTTTTAATGGTCGCAAACAGCTTTAACAGCTCCGGCTAACGCCGTCGCCATTCAAAATATTTGCGACCATTAAAAACCGTATATACAGTCGCAAATATCAAATTTACAAAACATTTATTCCTATAATGACTGGCAAACAATGTTTCCTCAAATTTCTACCGACCATAGATTTGTTTTATAAAGGTATATAGAAACTTTAAAAAAACTTCGGTAGCATTTTTGTGAAGTTGCTGAAATCTGTTAAAAGTTTATAATGAATACATCTCAGAAGCGGTACTTCGTAGAACCATTTGCCGAATGGAGAGTAAAGGCTACTCTAGTAGGAGCATTATATTTACATTATGAACATTTTATTCAATTTATAACGCCTGCTTTAGCACCAGCTTTCTTATGCCGATATTTGGCCGTGCGACAAGGTAATGTTATCAACAAGTTCTGCCAATAGTGCGTTATCTGACGATCTCTTGCCGGTGTATTAATTGCTATAGCAAAAATATATCGCTTTTCATGTTGCCTCGTAAAAGTTTGAATTTTTCTGTATGTTTCTAACTAGATTGTGGTGTATGCTGTAAAATAAGTGATGATTTAAATTGCTGCTATTAAACAAATTGTGGCTCCAGAAAGTACATTAATAATTTACAGACCATGATGTCAGGTATCCATTTGTGCGGCATATCGTTTGCAAATCTTTACATGCTTATACATTTTATACATTGTACATAATGTTAAATTTTGTATGCTGCGGGGTAAATTCCTTGTTGTTAAGTCATAGTTTAGTTCTTTTCAGAGAGTAAACATATTATATACTGGATAGTAAGTACCAGTTTGATCTGTTAGGAACAGTTAGTAATTATACCATAAAAACATTTTCAACTTTTAAAGCGTTTTCAATTATGCAATGAACTCTGTATGAGTTAGTCTGAGTCTCAAGATCTAGTCATGGTGTTTATTTATTTTTGAGTACTCTAAAATACCGCATTAATACGCTCGGGCTATACAAAATAATATACTGACTTGACTTAATTACAAAAATTAGACCTCAAATCATGTTGGAGTGGAAAAACAGAACCGAATACCTAATAGCTTTAACATTTCGGTGGAGGTAAAGAAATATATTTTCTGCGCTAATCATAATTTCAAGAATTTGGGAATTCTAATGTTGTACAACATTTAGAAAATACCTATCAACTTGGTAAAGTACATCTAGCATTACGACAAGCTTTCATCTTAAGAGGACATGCATGAGTTCTTACGATACACACAAATACAAGCTATACTTCTTAGTTTATACATCTCTAATAACATAACTACGACTTCTTAAAAGAAAACCACTAGCAGTTAGCTTCGTATATAACGCACACGTTGGGACCTTTGTTCTTTATATCTGGAGTATGTTATATCCATATAGAATTTTCATATGAAGTATAGACGGAAAAGATGTGTTCGTTGTTACCAGATTTTCGCTATACCAGGGATCGTTATATACGGAGTTTACTGTATTACATACATAATGTTCAATACAATAGAGTTTAAGACTATTATCAAATTTCGGAAGCGTTCTCCTACAAAGAACATACAGAAGCATCGAAACACAGACATTATGTCTTTGGTTGTAAGTCAAACGTACAATTTTACTAAGTTTTTAACACTTCAGCAGCAGACTGTTCCTTGTGTAGTGTAATTAAGGGTAATTAAAGCAGTCACTAAATAATTCAAATCGTTAAAATCGTTACAAATAGAAACGTGTTATTCTTAAAATGTCAAATACTCCACTATTAACAATTTACCTCTAAGAAGAATAATATGGGCGCAACCTGAACTGTTCCGAAACACAAAAGGGATGATTATACATTTTAGCAGGAAAAAAATACCCTTTTTAGCATGCAACCTTAATCATAAAGTATTAAATAGCAACGATAACTACTAATTTTCAATTACATCTTATACAAGTAGGAAACCAAACTATCACTGTTTTTGTTTGCAAGCAGAGCTCATGCGCTATATTCAAATATCTAAAAGAACTCTTTCTATGCGAAATATAACAGTAGAATGAGGAAATACTGCATAGTGTTCATTAGCAGAACAGTCATTACGTTCTAATCAATTCCCTAGTATTTTGTTTTTTTCTCATAGTTAATATGGTAATGAAGTTGGGTCTGTGTACTTTATAAAGAAAAATAATTGTACTGATCTCTCAGGAATTTGATATAATTATAAGTATATAATTATGTATATAACATTATTATGACATTATATTATATGGTTTGCATCTTACATCATAATAAAAAAAGTGATATGCTTGGAAGATTGACAAAATGAGAACAATCTAAACTGACGTTTTACAGATCTACATGTTCCTTGTCAATGAAATGCAGATGCATTGCAGTTGACATAGGAATATTAATTCAATGTGTTAAGTTCAACGAGAACATTCCTAAAGCATGTTTCTTTTTCGTTCATTACTTGAAAACAATAAAGAAGAAACAATGTATAATATGCAGGGCAAAGTTGTTCAGCGGTATGTTACATGATCTTTTATTAATTTTCAATTACGAGTTTGTTCTGAGAAAGATCATTCGACAAGAAGTCATGATATGCTTTATGAGCTCTTTGGCAAAAAGCATCTGATAAAATCATTCATTGACGTATCGCAAAACTACAGAAATTTTTTATAGAAACATTTTATCTTCATTGTTTATTCGATGCCAAATGTTTCCGTCGTTTTAAGAAACGGTGTGGTCACATTTGAGGCTGCCGACAGAATAGCACAAATCAGTTCGTCGACAGTTTTGATGTGATCGTTATTTTCATTTGATAGAAAGCCATCTGCGTCTTTTTGTGAGGCTGTCTGGGGACATATTTTTACAAAAAGAATATGTGCTCTGTTAATGAAACAAAATTCTTTCCAGAATCATTTACAATGAGAAATAATATATTTTGCTCTATTCTACACTTTTCATGAAAACATTCTACTTAATCACCACATTCTTTTAAGAACACTGATTCAATGCGTTAGTATCTAGTTAAACGTTCGTATATTTCGCCGCATATATGAATTTTTAAAAAAATCATCCATTATGTAAAACAGAGTGCATTTAACAACGGGTTTATTTGCGGCTCTTACAAAATGAGATGAGATCGACTTTTGATATCTGAACACTCTAGAGAATTAAAACTGCAAATACATGATAAATAATTGATAAAATGATGCAGCACACCAAAATTTATATTGATTGTGGTAATACGATGTCTTTCTGGAAAAACATAAATAAGGTGATCGATTCGTTTTTGGCCAGTTCCCTTTGTACAACATTTGTATTATGTTTAAACGCTTTTTAGAGATACATTCACATTGTACTTAATTTTCTCAAAATGTTGATGGATTAATTTGACTGTAGATTTTATAGCCATTGGATATTTATACGCGGACAGAAAAAAATATCATAGCGTAATATAGATGTAATTCGATAATCGTAACTGTTTTTAATGCGATCGCCATTTCGTTTCCTCTTTATAACTTTTTCAAAGCCGAATAATAATACTGAATTATTGTAGCATATAGGTTACATTAGTTCCATTTACGAGTTCATTCATGCGTGAAATCCACAATAATTAACCATAACATTAACATGAACCGTGTACAAATAGTGAAATTTATCTATATTTCTGCTTCTGATTTTGCTTTAATTCGACTACTTCAGATTATCATTTATTTTATAGGATACACAACAATCCAGTTAGAAACAGACAGAAAAACTGTTACGTTAACGAGGCATCCGGAAAAAGCGATATATGTTTTTGCTAAAGCAATTAATACATCGGCAAGAGATCAACAGGTAACTTACTATTAATAGAACTTGTTTATAACGTTACCTTGTCATACGGCCAAAATCAGCACGTTCTATTAATATATAAACTGCCCTAGAGACACCAGAAAAGATGGAACAAATCGCTTAACGTAAACGCCATCAGCAATTTTAATTATTGGTGCCTATTTACAGCTGCATAGACTGAGGCGCATCTTGTATCCTATATTTTGAAAAAGGGGAACATTTAAGTGGCAAACAGGGATCGATCCCTTGTCATCCGGATCACTCTACCCATCTACGTGACCAATACTATGCAATAAACGTGTGCACAAATTACCTACAAGTTCTTGGTATTAATGCAATGTGCACCATCTTTTATGCACGGAAGTTCATTTTAGTCGAGTACAATGTAAGTATATGACATTTTCAAACGCACTCTATAGGCATACTGAAGTTGATAATTGTCCTTTGACGCCTACTGAAACGGACAGAGACTTTTGAACACCTGCAACAACATACGAACTGTCAGTAGTTAAGTGAGATACGGACAGAAACAACTGATTTTAATTGACGACACGGGTATAGATTCAGTCTGGCTGTAATGAGAATTGTTCTCTTGTCACCTACAACAGATGTTTACACCATCTGATCGTATACAATATCCCTTTGACAATTGAACATTTTAATGTCAAATGTCCTACTAGCACATACATTTTAGAAAAATAGCGTGAGCTGAAACCAGTACGTAACATAAAAACGAACCTTTGAAGTACTCAGACAAGATATTTCGTGCAAAAACATCAATCTAGAAAAAATATTTCAGTAAGACTACCAAATATTTGTAGATGTCCAAATGTTGTTATTTCAGCCAAGAACAAAATACATTTTCGCTGGAATGTGTGCCAACAGACATCTGAATTTATGATCATATTGTTTGGTTAACTGACAAATATATAAAATTTCTGGACTGTTTAGTTTATGAAAAGTTCTTCCTCTTCTGGGTAGACTAATAGCTTGGTTGCTATGGTAACGAAAATGTTAAAAAGCAGTACTAACTACTGGATTCTGCGACAACGAAGCAAATACCTGTAATTTATTCATATAGGTTGACATGAGCCATGGAAGTGCCAAACAAAATAAACAAGCCCTTTAAATTTCAGTTCACTAGGTCACTAGAATTTTGGTTTCCTATGGTAACTAAATGTTAACAAATATTGCTCGTATGATGTATATTTGATTGCGTCCTAAACTGTCCATACGGATAACTTGTGCAAACCGTGTTTTTGATCCTATGTATAACAAATTTTGTTTTGTCTGAAAGTATATCCACATAAAAGTTACTACATTCTGTTTGCGTTGATTCAAACTTAAGAAAAATATGATGAAATTGTGACAAGATTTCAGAATATAAGACCAATTAATTAATATCTTTTCCATTATTATGATACATGTATCTGGCAAAATATGAGGAAATTGATTCCAATAGAAATTGATAAGAATTTATCTAAAATAAGTAAAAAGGAAATCAACTACTAATTTAACGTTAATTATCAAAGCTATTTCATCGACAATAAAAGTTAACCCTATCTGAAATCCTCATAAGCAGTTAAACAGACAGATATAATATTAGTTTGACGATGGTGCTTAACTCCTCAGGAGGTTTAAAATACGGCTATCTCTAGTAATCTACGGCGCTATAAATAATTGATATAAAATGAAAGCACTATGCCGAAATTTCGTATTGATTTGCGGTCACGTTACCGTACATTTCTTCGGAATTCTTCTAATATAATAACGGAATAATCATGTAATTGTTTTTGTCGTTTTACGATGGGATATTTCAGCGATTACGATTAACCGGGGAGTTTTGACGATATTTTGGCCAGAGCGATGTCTGCATTGGCGTTAATGCAAATGTGGTTACAAATATAAGACGCATGCTCAGAGATAGTTAAGTCACTTACGTTTTCCCCTTTCTTGGTAAACGAAATGAATAATGTATTTAATTAATAAATAGTTTGTCTTCTGCTGTTCTGTAATGAATTAGACTCTTTGTTTCAACAGTTGAAACACGCACACACAATTGTTCATTTGAATATCTTCAAAAGATACGTTCGTTCTAAAAGAGAGCTGAAGAAAACAGCATTAATTTTGAATTCCAATGGACTTTAAACAACGCCCCAAGAACACACACTTACAGATAGACAAGTACACAGACATTGGTGGGGAGAACAATTTATTAAGTAATTGCTCTTTCGAAAAAAAGGCATGTCTTTGAAGAGAGTTGTTTCCTATAATAATGTGCATTTTAGTTCTGTTACAGTCATGTTTTAAACTTCTAGTTTAATTGTTCACTTTTGAAAAAATTATTGATGACACGTTTGCACAATAACAATCATAAAGCGTGTGTGATTTAATGAATAATGTAATTGTAAATGTTAGAGTGTGTATGTTTGTTTGGTGTTTCTATGTCAATAAGAATATTAAATGCATCACTTGCAGATGGTGGAAAATTTTGCCGTAATACAGGCTGGTTATGATATGCACTTGTTCAGTTTTTGGTCTGTAAGATATGTTTTAACTAAACAATAATCCGAACAATAAATGGAACATTGGACAAACCCATTGTAAAAATTAAGTACTGTAAAGAGAACTCATGTTTCACAGGGATTTATATGGTACAGATTAGCTGCAGGAAACCATTGATTTTTTAATACTAAGAAGCGAAATGTAGAAAAATGAGTATTACTCAGTGTAAAGACTTTACATACGTACTTCTCTAAAATAAATGAATTGTTTGCAAGAAAAAATAGTTTCAGACACAAGAAGCTGCTATATAAAAACCAGAGCGCAATTTAAATGTAATTAGTACAGTTTGCCTGCAAGAATTCTCCACGTGCTTAATGTCTTGTAATTCAAATTTGAATTTATCACATTCCCATGCTGGTGCTAGACGCTTTGTGCCATGTTTCATTGTGTGAAGAAACAGTTTACTGATATATCTTGTTTCTAGTTCATCTAAAACAGGGTAAATGTATGCTCTACTGTCGTATTAGTGCTATTCTTTTAGGAAAAAATGTTATATAAAATTCCTCATTATCTCTATTATGTTTATTCTCGCAATCTACTTTTCTAAACACATGTTAATCGCTTTATATGGTAGTTGCATTTATAAAGACAAAAGTTGTATTGAAGTAGGTATATGATAATAGTTCTATAAAATCGCGCTATGCATAAATTGTCTGATAAAAATAAATGCCAATTGCGCTTATTTGGATATCACAGGTGTCATAAGATGGTTACCGAAGTGAAACAGAGGCTTTAACGTCAGTGTGCATGCGTCGTTACTGTCTGTCTGTCTGTCTGTCTGTCTGCCTGCCTGCCTGCCTGCCTGTCTCCTCTCTCTCTGTCTGTCTGTCTCTGTCTGTCTCTGTCTGTCTTCTGTCTGTCTGTCTGTGTCTTTCTCTCTCCCCCCTTGTCTCTCTGTCTCTCTCTCTGTCTCTCCTGTCTCTAAATCAGTTAACGTCTTGGTGAATGTCGAAAGTTTCAGCAAATAATTTGCATTTTCTTTAATCTTCATTCGTTTTGGCGAGATGTTCTTTCATAATCTTTATTAGTTTGCTTTACACATCAGGAGATATAACCATTAGTTAATGACAGACATATCAGTGGCACGTATTATAAATCAGTATTTGAGACTCTCTGACTAATTTGAACGGCTTACGTAATATTGGTGTCTTCTCCTGCGGTTTTGCTTGCTAAGAAGGTTTTGTAATATATCATTTTTGCAATCAGACATCCAATGCTAACTTTATACTCAAATCTATTTTGATTGACAGAGCAAATTACCACTTGATTCCTTTCTATGATTTATTCATTTTCTTGCGGAGAAATTTTTCCAAAACAAATTGGGGTTGTAAATGAAATTCCATATATTCCTTTCTGTGCAAACACAATAATAACTAGTGCAGTTATTCGAATAAAAATAATGATCATTTCAAAATGATACTAGATTTGATTAAAGACTTCCTTGCTTCTACTTTCCGAGCTTCAGGTTATTGCCAGTCTAAACATAAAATGCATGAAAAAGCTTGAGTTTTTGTGTTCAAGGAATTTGACAATTTAAGGTTCACCACAAAATATTTCTAAAGATATGTCACATGACATTGATATGTTTGCTACATTTTATTGTATGAAAAGTCTCAATCACAATGTTGTGAAAAAACAAAACAACACAAAACAAATTGCATGTAGCTTACAATACACAATTAAAATGACTTCTATTGGAATGTTTTCTCTTGCAAATGTACCTCCAATCATAAAAATCTATTTGTAACAATTCATGTACAGAACTTTGTTATACCTTTTGCAATTAAAAAGAGCAAACAATTTAGCTCGGGAATGTCTTTAAAGATTAATATCTACACTTCTAATCACCAATAATAATCTGTACAATTCTAAATTGTCTATATGGACTCTTTTTGTCTCGTACAATTACGACTGGAATATAAATGGTTCAAATGGGTATTCCCTTGAGACTTTACTGACAGAATTGCGCATGCGCATTCTCATCAAACTGTTCGGATATGCAGACTGCGGATTTAAGGCTCATCTGCATCAGTCTCAAAAAAGCAATTGTTTGCAACCAGCAGGGTAATTACATGTGCAAAGATTCAGTTTATTTTACACAATATATTTTACCATCAGGTATTAATAAATATCTTTCTTATACTGGTATTTTGGCGATATGACAAGGTATTGTCATAAACAAGTTTTACTAATGGTGCATGCTAACCTTCCTGTTACCCACTGATCTCTTGCCAGTACACTAATTGATTTAGCAATGATGTATCTGTTTTTCCAAGCAACTTGTTGAGATATCTTCTTTTTTCTCAATTTTAAATAAACAACGATTAAGGGTTGCGCCAGACGAGAGCGGAAATTTCATTCACCAAAAACATCTTTTAAAATTAACTTCTGTATTATGCTTTTAAATTTGTAAGCATTTATAGTTTTAGATAGTCTTCTTACTTTCGAATGAAATAAAAGAAAACAGATAATTGTGTTAATGGTTGAAAACAGGGTCCGTATACGGACCCTGTTGAAAAGGAGAAATAAATGTATTTTCTATCATACTTTTGGACAAGGCTAAGAGCTGGGGATAACCTCCTATACACAAAATATATTTGTTGCATTTTATAAATTATTCCTCGATTGAAGGAACCCTACAAAGACGTTTTATATTTGTCTACAAATTAATAATATGCTCTTATATCTGCTGTGATTGAAGGTTATATCCCGTTATCATACACTGGTGGTTGTAAAATTGAAATAGAAGGAGTATTCAAATTTTCATAAACAGGAAATTATAAATGAAACACAATTACATTTTTGTATATAGAGGGATATCCGAAACTTTAGGCCTTATTCAAAGATTGAAGTAAGGTAGAATAAATTGTTATATTGAGTGGCCTTTTTTCCTTCTGTATGGAGGAACATCATTGCTTGTTTTATTTTATCTAATCAGAGACTGACAAGACTTTCTAAAAATGTAGAGATTTGAATGCTTTTTTACACTTCAGAAGAAGGTAGGGTAAAAACCTTTGAAGAGTTTGTCGAATAGTACTACCTTAACCGAATTAGAAAGATAAGTACTTGAATGAAAATGGAATCAGAGTAGTTGTAGATGAAGATTAGTATCTTTAATATCGTGCTAGATAAAAATGTCAACTCTTTTATGATATGTGATAGAAAGCTGAGATGAAAAATTGATATAACACAGACTGAATGAAAACGATTTTGCAATATCATCTATTGAATTATCTCAATTTCTTAATTTTAGAGACTGGGGGATTGGAGTGCGCTAATTAGACTTAAGGTAGTGGTGAGTACTTCCTGTTTAAGGATCATTTGGAATACTTTGGATTTTATAGCAGTACCTATTTTGTACGTGGTGCAGTGGTTAGAGCGTCTGCTTTGAGATCAAGAGGTCCTGAGTTCAACCCCGAAGGAGCCAAAACTTTTTTCGTTATTTTTCTTTTTAGTTATCAAACTGAATAACATGAAAAATTAAGCCATTTTACAAGATTTGAGAACTGTATCTTAATTTTCCTTGGTTTTATCAAGCTGTACAGTTACTTGAAAATACAAAAATGACCGTGCTCATTTTTAAAAAGTTGAATATCTCAAAAAGTAGACGGTAAAACATTTTTATTTTTCTTATATTTCAATTCATATACACTTATAAAAGTTTAAATCAGTAGGATGGCCCTACTCCGAATCTTTTCTAAAGCCGTATTGTACATGTGTATATGTCTCCTGCAAAATTAGGAAAATGTATACCCTAGTTTTTGGCATTTTGCATATTTTTGTTACACATGTTAAGCTTGTAATATATTCATGTTTTGAATTCTACATTCTTGTAGTACTTTTGAACCTGGATTTTTTTAAAAAGTATATAGATACTTGCAAACATACCTATTTTAACTTTTATGGTACTTTTAATATGGTCAGTATTTCTAAAGTGGGGTAGGGCAACAAAAAACGAAATTAATTTTTAATTAAACGGTGAAATGTCTTTAAATTTTGCACACTAGTCGGTTAACAGATGTAGATCATATAAATGTTAAGTTTAATGTGTTTTGGAATAGTGTCCATTAGACCCCCAATACCTTAAATGAGAGACGGACGAAATGTATTTGATTGTTTGAGTTGTCTAAATTTAAGAGGCGGGAGGATCGGAGGGAAGCTACTTAGCTTAAATATTGGGTAAATGGTATTAGAATCTTGACATGCAGAAAATGTTTAGCTCTTACAATGCTAATGCCAAAGGATTTTCTTCTCCTTGACCAGTGCAGATCATGTTAAGCCTGCACAGCTCTTAGAAGCACACGGCTTTTGCTGTCTACATTTATATCAAAGTCTAAAAACAGGGATTTATTTATTCAGTAAACATTTAAAATAAAATGTGTAAGTATATGTTCCAAAATCACTAGCGCAGTAGTAAGTGGTAATAATACGTTAAAAGCAATCAGAAGAAATCTTGATAAGAGTTCCAAATGTCAACGTGTAATTGTAAGTGTAATTAAAATGCTCTAGAAAACGTGTTACAATTTCCTTTCCTTGTAACTGTTCGTTCATGTCCATGAAATGAGTTAATTGTATAAAATTGATGTCATTATACATGTTTCTATATATACATGAAAGACACACATAAAGTACAGGAAACAAAAGCGAGCAATGCTCATTTCGTTATTACCGGCAAAGGCTATGAGAAAATTGAAAACTGAGGTACATAAGATATACATGAATTTAATATAGAAAGTGACGAAGCGACATAAATATATATCAAATGTATACGTCGACATAATATTTTGACTAAACAGAACTAGGTTCTATTGTATGCTGGATAATTTTCGCGATTATTTAATTTTCGATATTTTTGCGAATTTCCCACTTCACTAATTTAGGAAATCTAGTGAAAGATCTTTTCACACAAATTTTCTATTGGAGAATTCACTTTCCGCGAATAACTCTGTCTGATCATAAATCTCGAAAATTTCGTCACGCAAAAGGTATCCAATTTACCATTCTATAATTATACGAGTATCGGAAGCGCTAATGGGACTTTAATGGTATGATGATAATTTCTCCCAAGGCGTGAGGGTGTTACTTTAATACAAATCAGTGACGGTCATTCTGCTTTTGCATCTTCAGATAACTAAACTTCGATTTCTTGTGCGAACACTTTACTCTAAGGAATACCGTGCGCTTGCTTAATGATTCATATCAAAGCACAGGGATATTATGTTTTATACAGCCATTCATCTAGAATAATGACGTTGGACATATCATCGATATGATAAAAACAATGCGTTTAATAATGTAACAGTGTCGATGGTTAACCTTGAAATACTGTTAATTGGGTGATATTAGTGATGATTTAAATTGCGCTATTTTCGCGAATTTCCCAGTTCGCGGATTTAGTATACTAAATTATTCTTTAATCGCGAAATTCAATACACCTGTATGATAAAAAATCACGAAGTTTTGTTATACGAAATATACCAAAATGGTTCTTGAAGTAAAAGATTTATAGAAATGAAAGAAAGAACACCAACAAGTTTTGAAATTAAAGCTGAAATAGCCAAAGAACATTCACTAAAATGTGAAAGTATGTACATTTTACTTAATCTATTCTTTAGCTATTTAATTAATACTTTCAATTGCTAAGCTCGTTTTTTTAACAAGTTTGCTTAACCGTCATCACAAATTCTAGCCAATCGTAAAATTTCTTTTGGTTCATTATTTTAATGCATTACTGTGCAATATTGGATCTAACAATTACTTTTTAGATTTGAGTTTTAAAAGGTCGTCTTAAGCCGTCAGTTTACACACTTTTGCCACGAAATCGCAAATTCTGGAAAAGATATAAAATTTCTTTTGGCACTTTTAAAATGCATAACAATGTAATTTTGGATCGAGCAAATATATTTTAGAGGCCATGCTAAAGGGCCATACCCTGTAACTGATGTAGAATAACTGATGTAGAACAAAATAACCTCCAAAACCTAAATAACTGAATCTTTGGAAGTATTTTAACGTAACCGTTTAGTTTCAGCTGTGGATAAAAATATGCTGCAGTACTGTAAACTATTCAACACTCTATGTTGAGTGGTTATTGAACAACAAATGGGTGGATGTGATTTATTACAAAAAGCCTCTTTATTGGTCAAATTGTGGTAAAATGAGGCATTCTGCTTTGAAATTGTATTTATTTATCATTTTACGTTCATTGAAAACATTATCTATGTTTTGAATATATATTCGGCTAGAGGTAGGGTATGTAAGTCATTATAATACTGTGTACACTACATCGGTTCGTGAGAACATTACAGAATAGCGAGACCTAAAAGACACTCCTGAAATGAATACTGTTTAATAGAATTTGAAAGAAAATCAACATCAGATATAAGCATCTATTTTATACCATATATAATGCAATCAACTACTATTCAATTGGGGAATCAAACATATGCTACTTTTCAAACTTGCCATAACATCTTTTTGAAGTAGATATTATACAATGATTGATACATCTAGATACATCTAAAAGTAACGACTGCTAGAAGTATACCTAGAAGTGAAATCGGTTACGCCATACCAAATCAAATATATTTAGCATTCCCTGTAGGATATGCTCGGACAATTTGAGAAAATGCTAAAACAACTTTATAACAACATGTAAAATGATTGTGCAATTGCCCTTACTCAATGCTGACATTGTAAATGATAGAAATTATATGGATCTTTAGATTCCTCAATACATGTAATTCAATAGAAACCAAAATCATAATGGCATATATAACTCATTGGTTGAAAAAAATTAATAAAAATATAATAATAATGTTGTGTAAGCCTGCTTACAGTGATACAAGCACATATCAAAACGTTGTGTTTTTATCCAAAAAAAATAATTCTAAAAACGAACTGAAAGTAGTGCAAACTAAGTTGAAATTCCAGAAATTCTCTAGTTAATAAAATAAAGTCATTGTCGCAATAAACACAATTTTTCTGATCAAATAACTTGACAAATGCCACAAAATCTTTCTCGTTAAATGATTTATAACTATTTTGTCTAGTAGCAAGAAATAAACATGACAACTTTTAGGGATTTAAAAGGTTGTTTAATTTTTGCAATACATTATACATCCTGTAAATTTGTGTACAACAAGATATATAGAGTCCAATTTGATATAGATGTATAAAAAAAGTTTTTCGAAAGTTATATAAGTTAAAGATTCTAAACATAGTGGTAAAATGGTCTTACCGTGTTTCACTTTTATAAGTCCTTAATTTACTTCTAACGAATTCTAATTTAAATAGAATGAGAACAATTAAGAAACACTCACAAAACACTGTGAAGTAGTTTATTTTGTAATTTCTTTCATCAATCTCCTACAGTTCCAACAACTGTACAGCAAGTTCTGGCGCGCTATTGATCTAATATTCTAGGGGAATTCATTCATTGTCAGCAAGCTTATCATATTGCCTTTGTATGAATACTATAGCCGAAATTCAGGATAGCAAGTAATCATCGTATTCCATCTCTCTTATTCAAAAAGGTGTAAGAACATGTCAAAAAAATCACAATATCTGACGTGCAGAGTTAAAAGATTTTTCATCATATAAGACTACATATAATGGTCATATACGACATATAAATGTAATAAATTATGCCTTTCCGTTCTGGAGAAAAATCCCTCGGGACCTTATATCGGAATGCAAAAAACATCCTGTTTCCATTGTTCTGCAAGTTCTTGGCAACTATATTGGTCACCATTTTAGTTTGTGAGAGTTTGCATACATAAAACGAAACAAAAATAAAAACATTGGCAAATAAACAGTTATACGTGCCATGATATATGGCTACATTGTAAACACATCAAATGTATAACATTTATGAGGTGGTGTTTCTTGGTATATAGGCATCTTATATAATCACTTATATTAGAGACATTCCCTAAAACTGGTGTCAATTTAAATTACTTCAAAACATAAATATGAATAATTGCAAGTATTATTGCTTAACCTAAAAGTTGAATCTATACATTCCGGTCATCATAGGTAAAGTCAACGTTTTAAACATTCAATAATCTATCTACAATTAGTGGCTTAATAGCGATTTATTACGGAGAGTCTCTATGTTGATTATTTTGGGTAAAATAAGGTAATTTCGGTATACATTGTTCTTTAAAATTTGATTTATGTGCATACTAATCATGTTTGGAGAACATAATTTGCTAGATGAAGGGAGTGCCCCTTTGAACCCTTCAAATAGCAGTTACTTTCTCAAAATGCGAAACATGTGCCAAATGTTCGGAAAATAATACATGAATACATTTCGCAGGAAGAACATGTATCGAGAAATGTCTTTTTTCTGCACAAAATGCCAAAATAGCAACGTTTTCTAATAAATTGCTATCCTCTCAAATGTTGTAAAACTCTTTTCTGTCCGTAAAGATGCCCTTAAAACACAAGACAAGCAATTAATGAAAACTAACCTTCTGAAACAGGAGTAATGTCAAGTCAAAAGTATAAATTCTTATGCAGAATATGTTTATTTGAGTGTCTGGTAGGTTTTAGGAACACAAGAGAAATACTACCTTATTAAATGAAACAATTAACATTTGGTCATTTCTTTTGATTTCTGTATTCAAAAGAGCTAGTAGTATGAAACTTGTTCTTACAGACAGCTAGAATTAAGTATTTCCTTGTTTAATTTTCCAGTTCGGAAGAGAACAGAAAGAAACAGAAAGGAGATAATAGCCTAGGGTTAAGCTGCGTACAACAACTGAATCTCTTAAATGAGAAGGTTGATACCGTAGCTGACCATACAAATGCAAGGGTCATAAGCTAATTGAGAATTGATTAATGAGATGCCACGTATTGCACGTTTGTCACGGCTAGAACGAAGAAACTGTGATATTGCTATCACCAGCAAACTGCAATGACAAATACTCGAGGGGATATGATACACGCACCGGGTCGCTTAGTTTTCAGACATACCATTAGTCCACAGCATAGCGGAATATTGAAATGATGAAAGGACAATAAGTCAGCAAATAGTTGAAGTAAACATTTAAGTAAGAACTTAAATATCTCAAGTACTAACTGATTTCGTTGTGCAAATTTCACAAAAAAAAAAACATTATGTCAAAAATAATATATATAGGTAAAACAAAAGTACCGACTATAATATGTCTTTACGTCACGAATGTGGTTACGGCCAAGTCACAATATACAGATACTATTTGTTCACTCCACCAAATACCCTTCACTAAATACAATCCTTTCAGGTGAAACTATATGTTTCTGAATGAAGCGTACACACTTAAAATGTTACTTTTTCTGTTTAACAACTACTTCGCAATGATCCCACTATACATCAAATGGACCTTCAGATTTTCTTTGTTTTATGGAAGTTACATGTATATTTCTAAATAGGAATCTACACGAACACTATTTAAATGGGTTTATTGAAGTATTTCTACAGAAGTTATTCCTGTCTTTCACAAAAAAATAGAATTGACAATATATTCAATGTGAATTTACAATAAAGCAGTTTTCGCTTTCTAGATCATCAAATTATCAGTCTTAGTGTTCTTTTTATTTTCAGAAATTAACAAAATCTATTTTCGTCAAGACATTTCAGTTTATTTAAACGCATGCATAACAAAAGTCTTGAGTAGCATGCTCAAGGGAGACATTTAAAATATTTAACAGATACCGAAAAATCAAATGATTTAACTCCCCCATAAAATTATTTTATCTGCTTTTGTTCCTTAAATGTTATTTAAATATACGGCTTCCCGGTATTTTACGTCTGAATTTTTCCCATCTTAATTAACGGCAGTAAATCAAAGCCCTCGAGGCTCATTACAATTCAAACGTAAATGACACGGAAAATGTGAAATTTCAAAAATAAAAGACAAAGCCTCAAAGATATATCAGACAAAAAATTTCTCTGGTTTTTCTGTACACTTTAAAAGTATAACCTATAAAGTGTAGTACAATTTTAACATAACTGCAGTGTTCGAGATTATTTATTCTGATATGATGGTGATAAATTGTATATATATATATGCCTGTCGGAAGATGGAAATGAAGGAAGTGAATATATCAGTCAATTTTAAAGAAATGATTTAAAGATAGTTAGATGGGTTAAAAGAATTTTATGCAGTCATTTCTAGACAACATGGTTGTCACTTGTTGGTCGGCTTGATGGACAATATTTATCAAAAAAGGAGGAATTTTATTAGTTCATTTGAAGGGAGCCACTCTAAAACTTGGTGCAAATTAAAATGACATGAAACAATTAGTAATACGCTAACTGAACGAATTGTCAACGATTCTCAAAGATTTTGCTTAAGTTTGCAAAAGTAAGCGATGAATTTTGAAATGGAAAAATAAGACGCTGTGTAGTGCAGCTAAACGTTCATTTACAGTTCTTCTATAATTTCTAGGTGGGTAGCGATTTATTACAGAACATCGCTTTATTGAAATTTGTGCAAAAAGGGACATTATTGAAAGTCATTGTTCATGTTCATTTAAGATGCCCTTTTAACATGTAGCAGAATCTTTTGACTAGTGTATTCTTGAGCCATATGGGGCAATTGAACAGTTTAGGCTAATGCAAATTTGTTACATAAAACTGCAATGTAAGATACAAAATAAATTTAAGAATTTGCATTTGTATTTGAGAACGAGCTTTTCCGGTAACAATATTTATTAAATAAAAGACAATATATAAATATGAATCTAAGTGATTTTATATTTCAAAATGACCATTATAGTTTTAAAAAGGTATTTAAAAACATTTTCTGAGAGAAAAATTATATTACCAAATCCATGAGAAAAGTATGTGAATCTGCGTTAGAAATTTATTCATATTTTAACATCGTGAAAAATGTGTGCAACTCACCAAGTCAAAAATTAATAATCCATTTTGCTATGTTTTTTTAATAAATATATGCGTATAAGAGAAATAACTCATTCTGTTCTCAGTGATATTTACTTCATTCAAACAAATGATTTAATCTATTTCTTTTCTTCAATGGTTTCAACTTAAATAAAAAAAAATATTGAGAAACTATAAAAGAACTTAAACGGGATTCAAGTCAGTTCCCGCCGTGTTTTTAGCCCGACATGGAACTATTTACTTTATAGTTATAACTTTTTCACTTGATTTAATCGTTTATCAATTTCAAAGGAGTATGCAAACAAATTATTGTAACAGAAATTCACGTAAAAGAAAAGGAAATAAAAAGGATCTTTACTAAGATTTATATCAAATCTGATTCAGAGACGTCCCTGTGTTTCATGTAAACACTTAACCTCCACAGAAAAAGAGAAATCAACACACGACGACCTTATAACTAATGGCACTTCTATGAGATAACTAGAAATCAAACAAAATACATCTATTATTTCCGCAGCCTGCTCTGGATAAAAGTGGGCTTATAATAGTCATATAGCATAGTTTGTACATAGCAAATACATACAGAGGAATGTAACATGAAAACATTTTTACAAACGTATAAACAACTTTAAATGTGGTTACCAACTTAGTCTTATATTTTTCTCCAAATAAAAAAACACCACGCAAGTAAGCAGATCGGGATAGTAAAATATAAATTCTTACTCTCTAAAGTCTAACCACAATAACGATACAAAGTTTTGCATTTTTTTTTTTTGAAAAGATGCAATAGTCTTGACCTAGAATACGTTAGTATATGTTGCATGTAACATGTGGTTAAACTTAAGAAAGTTAGAATTTGATTTTACTGATGCAGCATGGCCACAATAAAGAGCTGTTGTGCAGGTACATTCAATACATTAATCGTCATGCAATGAAATTTTTAAACAGACAGACTGATCGCGTGTTATATCTTATTGTGATTAATACATATAAATATATCATATCAAGTCTGAATAGCAAATCAGAAAGAGCCAGACAATTTATGCAATACAGACACGCAGAAAAGTTGTTTTAAAAAAGTTCCTTACCATGCATTATCATTCATTCTGGTGAAAATGTCTCTTTTATTTTAGCAGTTCTGGAGAGTCCTCCCGCGGTGTGCTTACTAGTAGTTGGATAACGTTGCTTCAATTTTCTTCAAGCATTCACTGTGTAAGTTGAAATTAGTATGACGTAAGAAATAAAGCAGCATAACGCTTTAGTTTTGTTTAATTCATTTCCTTGATTATGTATCAATATATGCAAGTTCACAATGCAAAATGTTTAGGACACGACAGATGTATTTCATTACACATTTGCTGACTGTGGTGCTATACAAATGTGCCATAAGGAAATATCAATTTCTGACAATGTTCGTTTTTTTGAGAATATTGAAAAATTAACTATAACTTAGATATCCGAAATTAAGTCATGCATAATTTTCATGTTATCATTGCATGGATGTTTATCAAAACCAAGGAATATCAAAATTAAACAAGTGTTATTTTGAATAGCATTCTGTCCTAAAATATTATTACAAAGGTACAAGACGTTTTTAGTATGTTTCAATAGATATAGACTTTGACTCTGGAAGCTTTTTAGTATGTTTCAATAGATATAGACTTTGACTCTGGAAGCTTTTTGGTATGTTTCAATAGATAAAGACTTTGTCTCTGGAAGCTTTTTAATATGTTTCAATAGATATAGACTTTGACTCTGGAAGCTTTTTAGTATGTTTCAATAGATATAGACTTTGACTCTGGAAGCTTTTTGGTATGTTTCAATAGATAAAGACTTTGTCTCTGGAAGCTTTTTAATATGTTTCAATAGATATAGACTTTGACTCTGGAAGCTATTTGGTATGTTTCAATAGATACAGACTTTGACTCTGGAAGCTATTTGTTATGTTTCAATAGATATAGACTTTGACTTTGGAAGCTTTTAGTATGTTTCAAAAGATATAGACTTTGACTCTGGAAGCTTTTTAGTATGTTTCAATAGATATAAACTTTGACTCTGGAAGCTATTTGTTATGTTTCAATAGATATAGACTTTGACTCTGGAAGCTATTTGGTATGTTTCAATAGTTATAGACTTTGACTCTGGAAGCTTTTTAGTATGTTTCAATAGATATAAACTTTGACTCTGGAAGCTTTTTGGTATGTTTCAATAGATATAGACTTTGACTCTGGAAGCTTTTTGGTATGTTTCAATAGATATAGACTTTGACTCTGGAAGCTTTTTAGTATGTTTCAATAGATATAGACTTTGACTCTGGAAGCTATATGGTATGTTTCAATAGATATATACTTTGACTCTGGAAGCGTTTTAGTATGTTTCAATAGATATAGACTTTGACTCTGGAAGCTTTTTGGTATCTTTCAATAGATATAGACTTTGACTCTGAAAGCTTTTTGGTATGTCTCAATAGATATAGACTTTGACTCTGGAAGCTATTTGGTATGTTTCAATAGATATAGACTTTGACTCTGGAAGCTATTTGGTATGTTTCAATAGATATAGACTTTGACTCTGAAAGCTTTTTGGTATGTCTCAATAGATATAGACTTTGACTCTGGAAGCTATTTGGTATGTTTCAATAGATATAGACTTTGACTCTGGAAGCTTTTTGGTATGTTTCAATAGATATAGACTTTGACTCTGGAAGCTTTTTGGTATGTTTCAATAGATATAGACTTTGACTCTGGAAGCTTTCTGGTAGTTTCAATGGATAGACTTTTAGCTTTTTGTACGAGATCTGAAGTCAATTATATTTTTAGCTGGTAATAATTTCATTTCTGGTATTTCTGCTAGTTTTATATAACGTTGCGGCGTCAGTTATTCTGTTATCACATAATATCCTCACTTATTGCCTTCAAAAAAGAAGGAGAATATATTATTGTTTTCCCCAATGGTGTAGTTGAATAAATCAATTGAGGCATTTTTTCAACAGGATTGTAATTCTATCCACAAACTAGCAGATGAAATTCTTAGCTTTTCTTAAATAGATACCCTTCGTCTATTCAACTCCAAAACAATAATACTTTATATCAAAAACTTATGAGCACTTACAAAAGTATATACTCGTAAAATGCATGAATCGGTGCATCTTTTACATAACCACAGCAGCTATAATAAAGACACATATATTACTATATATAAAATAATTTGTAGAGATTTTAATGTGTCGCAAGATAAGCATCTTGGTAGTGAATTATATCAAATAATTACATTCAGAAATAAAAAGAAAAATAATCAGAAGAAACACATGTTTCTTTTTTTCATTTTTATTTTTGCGCTTACAGTGTCAACAACCACATGCTATTGATTTCAATAGACGACAATTAATTTAGACAGGCACTCACTGATGGGACATTTTTCCGCGGGATCTCAGTAATTGTATTTCTGTCTTAGGAGTGTTCACACTTCTTCCGTTGATCATGTTCTTACGTCTCTGCCTGTTGTTTGTGCGTATCCCAAAGGGATTCATTTGGTACACGTTCAGTTTCGTTTTCCTACATTAATGTAATGGGAGAAGTACAATTCTTTTGTTTAAACATATTTATTTGCTAATTTTAATCAAAACATATATGAATTGCAATCTAATGTACAATGCAGAAAGCGAGTACATTTCTTTGATTTTGTGCCTTAAAGATATAAGCATTGTACATGTAATACATGCAATAATCATATCAGATTTGACAATAGAGTCGGGGTTTACAGTATAAATATAACGTGATGGTTTAAACTTTTCATCAGTACTATTTTGTAGTAGTTACTGGTCAAAGCTTATCACTTTGATTCTTGCTTTTGATAAAGATAATTCAAATTTTCAGAGTTTGGAGGCATCTTACGAACGAAATTTACAATGTTACTGGAACAAATTTCAGGGATTGGATTGCTATAAAATTTACATAATATTTCAAATTGAAGACAATTCCGAATTCATGCTAACTTATATGTTAAAGATAGTATCCATGTTTCCATTCATTCCAGGAGTATCCACGCACTATAGTAAGACGCACTCAGTTAGCATAAGATAACAACGTCATGCATATATGAAAGGGACATACCCTATAACTGATGTCAAACTAAATAATCCCATAACGTAAATAATAAAGTCTTCGGAAGTATCATATTTAACATAAATGTTTTAGCTATACATACATGTACTAGTCATTATCGATAAAATCAGCTATTTTAAATATACTGCAGTACCGTAAACCATTCAATAATCTATGTATATTTGTTGTTGTACAATTAATGGGTTGATGCAATTTATTACAGAAGGCCTCTACATTTATTAATTGTTGTAAAATAAGGCATTTTTCGCTATATTGGTTCTTCTTTGAAATTGTATTTCTTTATCATTTTACGTTCATTGAATACATAGTATATGTTTGGAGAATATAATCTGCTAGATATAGGGAGTGCCCTTTAATGGGCTTTTGTCATCTTATTTGTGTCATAAGATCTTCACACTCAGTAATTATTTTTCTCTTTGCTTAGTTAAATTTACGCATGAGAAAAGATTATTGAATTAGCGCTGACTTGCACAAAAACATATGTAATATATAAACTAATTGTCTAATATTAACTTCTCTACCAATTTTGCCCTAGTCAAAGCTAATCTACATCTACATACAATGTAGTTCAATATCCAAATATGTTTTCCCATATTTTCAGGGGATATTAAAGAAAAAGAACGTGTAGGTAAAATATATTAATTGGTAAGGGACCAATCTGATCAAATTAGTATGCCATTTGTAGATGTTATGTCTGTAGGAAATTATATAACTTAGATATAGGCACAGGGAGGGGACGAGAAATGAAGGTAGAGGGAAATAAAGATGAAACGCCACGGGCAAGATGTAAATTGTTTTCTTGAAATATATGTTACTGTTCAACTTCAAAGCTGCTCGTTCTCAGTTGCCGTTGAATTTTTTTTTAATTGACATACTTGTTCATATATACAAATGTATGAATTTTTTTTTAATTGACATACTTGTTCATATATACAAATGTATAAAACTAAAGGCTAGAATCAAAATATAAGCAAAAATCTAGGTAGGAATTTGCAGAAATCGATTGAAAATGTCGGTTACACGGTACCGCTACACAATATGTTTATATCAAAATTTCAAAAGCGTTTGTAACGCTTTTGAATTTTGTAGCGTATTTTTTTTTAATTTAGAGATATATGTGACAGGAATTTATACTGGAGCATTTTTATATGACTGTATGTTCTAAAATACGTTATTTACATACAGTTTGAAGAACTTTATTTTTTTTACCAAAATCTGAGAGCGAGCAGCTTTAAAATTAAACACAAATGATTATGATATGCATTTACTTCTAAGGACAATTTTACTGCAATAGCTTTAAAGATATGACTGTTTCAAAGCATTGACTACAAACATGTATTTTTAAATGAAAAAGTACCGTGGAAATAAACAAGAAATCCACGACGCATTGTTTCGGATTGAGAGGAATTTATTGCGTGTCGTAAAGTTTCATTTGTCAGTTAGATCGTCTTTAGATTTTCTATAAGAAAATGTCATTTTAAAAAGTAACTTGTTTCCATTTTCGAATAAGAAGTTAGACACTTTTTACATTAGCTTCGTTTTAGAATTTTGACTTACATTGGGTTTGAACTTTTACATTAACAAACCTAGGGCTTTAATTATAGGCTGTCGTTATAGTTTCCCGTTCTATCAAATGTCTGAGTATCTAACTTCTATTTCCCTCTCATATCCCGTATAAAAGCTTCTGCAGACCGACAGCATACAGAAAGCTATTGAAATCACAAACAGGTCTAAACGATCGTATCTTTTGTAGTCGTATTTGTTTTAGTTTTAAACTAATTTTCCACTTACTCTATGGAAGAAGAATAAACTTTAGTATTTGTCATCACATTTGATTGTTCTGCCGATAGGTTGTCATTTCGGTCTACAAAGTGGGTGATTTATTACATATCTGTGTTTAAGCATGACAGTTTTATCTTCCAGTGATTCTTTTATGATTTTCTTATGTTCCTTCCTCATTTTTGAAATTGTCCTTAGTTTGTGCATGAGACATAAAGGTTATTTCTTTGAAAAAAGCATTTTGGATATTTTAGAGATCGGGTCTAGAGAGACATAAATATAAACGGAATATGATTACATAGGGCAACAGTAGAAGCTTTTTAATGAAATGGCAGATACCCTTGATGATCAGAACAAAGCAAGGTTTTAAGTTAATTGAAAATTGATAATCAGTGAGTCGTTATGTCATCACGCTTTGAAAGAAAAAATGTATGTTTCTATCACCAGCAAACTAATTTTCGAGGAGGTTCGATATATGTTAATTTTCGGGACGTTTTTTTCTAGTCATGCCGTCTTCGAAGGTATATGATGTCGATGATAGAGACAATTAAAGCATTTAAATCTTAAAGCAAAAACTATCTTAAATGTCTCAAGTTTATCATCTTATTCCTTTTTGCAAATATCATACGAAACGTGTTTGAAACAAGAAATATCCATTTGATTTCCCCCGTTAGAAATATACGTGTTTCTTTTTCATTCTTTGAAAAAAAACCTCTTTAGCCCTCTTTTGTTAATTTCTTCATTTCTTACTGTTTCTGGAAATTTCAGAAAGGCTTTTCAGTGTTTCCTACATATCTAGAGATGACCTTGTTATTAACCCAGACGTAGTCTCCCGTGTATCGGTGCTTACACCAGGCACGTAAAAGAACTATAAAAGAAATAAACATTATCAAGTTTACAGACATAGACAATTTTATTGCATCCGTATAGGCTAAAAAGCCCGTGACATAATACAATATTTGCAGAAAACAGTGGACAGGTCAATATCATAATACAAAAAAAATCAACTGAAAAAAATGGAGACTTATTCTGACCTTAGGAAGTGATGGACAAGATTTAAATCTCATAAACCAATAAATACTTATTACACATACATATATAACACATATACATCCATACATTTACATATAATTACACATATAATGTAACTAATGTATAATTAACGGTTAACAGAGGACAAAATTAAATGTCAACTACATGGATAATTCATTACATGCAGCTAGTATAAAAAAGAAATTATCGGAAAATCTAAAATACAAATTTTTACCCTTTCAGAAAGCGAAAGCGTAAAAGTAAGAGTAACACTCAGTTCCAAAAGAAAGTATATTGATAATGAACATCTTGAGAATCGTTTCTGACTGCCCTTATTAAAATAAATTGATGATCCGTCTATTTTATTATTTTTCTATCCACATATACGAGAAATAACTTAGTCAGTTTACTTCTTATAGCAATATCTACTGTCTTTAGTAGTGGCTTTAAATATAACCGAATAGTTTCGCGGTGCATGCAGATAACTTTTAGATTGTCAAAGAAAAAAAATGGATTTACTTCAAACCTGAATCATAGCGGCCTCGAAATTTTACATTCTGGTCCGACACATACTCTACTTAACCTCCACAGAAATGTATGAAGTCTTCAAGTGACGCCCTTTTAATCACAAAACCGGGAAGTTCAACAAACATTTTAATTATTTTCGCCTACTGTATTTCCATTATACATGTATCACTTCTAGCAAATATTGACATTAAGATCGCCGCATATAACAAATCATATTTGGCTGGTATATCTTACGTACCAGAAGAAAGCATTTACAGTGGAATGTATTAAGTGAATGTTGCTATAAACATATTATTTAGTCAACAACTTAATCTTTTTATTCTTCTCCTAATAATCTATCGCGCTAAGATTTATGGTGTATGAATGGAATTATAGTATTTAAAATAAAAAATGTGGTCCGCATTCTACACACAAATCAGCGGTTTTGGAGTAGTAACAGTTATTAACAAATTATTCTATGGACACGATAGATGATGTTATTCATAAAGACACAATCAGCTCATAGAATAAGGCAAGTAAATGCTGCTGATAAAAAACCTATCACAGTCTTAAAGAAATGGTATAGAGAAACTAGCAAACACGAACCATCATGAACAAAAATTTAATACCTGTCAAAATGATTATTTTTCCGATCACATGTCATATTCATTTGTGGTTAATGCATATAAGTACATGACCGTATTTCTTAATACGTGTCCTGAATTGCAAATCAGAAGCAGCCAGACATATCACGCAATACAGACATTCGTGAAAAAATATACAATTACCTCTTATTATTTAGAATTTTAAACAAACATGGAGGATTTCATATTGCCAATTACGGTTATTTGGCTACAAATTACTTCTAGCAGAACATTGGTCGTTGCGTAAGATGCAGTTTGTAATATTGAACCGATACAGTAGCTTGACATCCTCACTCACCACACAGTTAATTAAGTAAGGGTTAGGTCGTTTCCTTGTTTATTTTCTCCACGAAGTGATACAGACATAGTACATGCATTTGACGTAACATTGTCTGTCATGCTAAATAAACTATTGCATGCTAGTACGTCTGATATAATTGCCATCTCAAAAGTTACACTAAAACAGAAAATATATTACCAAAAGCTTTTCAAAGTTGTGGAATGCTAATCATATCAAACTCGAAAAAGGAACGTAAATTTGCGATAAACAGCTTCCTCATTTAGTGCAAAATCGGCATTCTGGTCGGAAACGTTTTGCGAAGGAAAAGTGTTTCGTATACAATTTAGCAGCTTACCCTAGTGAAAGGACCTACAAATTAAGTGGTTGTCAATTACAACTGACTGATAGTCCAATCGAGTTAAAAGCAGTTCTTATGAAAAAAGGAAGTAAAAATGCAAATAGCTTTCCTGATATTGTTAAAACGTTATAAGCCTTTCTGGTCTAATTTTAACGGTGTAAACTACGTTTCTGAAAACTGTTTGAGGAGATCTAAAGTGAATCTAACCATTAGCCAGTAATAATTTCATTGTCAGTATTCCGGGAAATTTCAGAAAGCGAAGCAGCGTCTAAAGTGCTATCGTACGGCGACACCAGCACTTATTATCTTTAAATGGAAAGAGACGATGCCACTCCCAACGGACCAGTTGATATAATCAGATGTAGCATTTATTACACCAGGATTTGTTATATTATTCACAGACTAGCATATGAAATAACAAAGCATTTCGTAAGGTAACTTTTTAATTTACTGATATATATTTACTGACAGGATAATAATTGAATCATGTTCTATTCACTCTAAAACAATATTGATAATATGCCTTTCTTTCGTATTCAATCATTTCGTAATCAGAAATCCTTTATTATCTTTTACAATATCATTGAAAAAAAAAACAATGCGCTTTCTGTACTTTTCGATTCAAAAAACAAAGTTATGAATGTTTTTGGTACACATATAGGTCATTTCGGTCGGTAAGACATCTTTCTGGGTAAATGCAGTCTTGGGAATTAAACTAAAGTGTGACAATGAATTAATAGTACATGTTATTTAATGATTATACTGATATCAAAATTAGCACAGAAAGTTAGTTAGTGAAAATCAAAATCATATTCAGATAAAAGTAGAAATCAAAATGGTAGCGTAAACAAATACCATAAAGATTGTAATTGTCCTGCAAGAGATTACTGCCTGAAGGTCAAATTTATCACGGTAAACGAAACGGAATGGCATTCACAAATAAAAGCATAAATTAATCAGTCAACAACACGCGGGAAGCAAATTTGTGGACATTTTTGAAATATGAACATGTGTGGGCTTTCAATATATCACGTTCATCCAAACAGACACGGGCTATTGATCTCATAGATCAGAGGACACTTAATAGAAACAAGAATTAACTGATGCAAAGCCTTTCCGCGGGAGTTTTGCCTTAAACATTTCACACTTCTTCTATTGATCAGACACTCACACCTCTGTCAATTGAATGCGCGTATCCCGAGGGATCCACATGGAACACGTTTATTCTCGATTTATAACATTTTTGTTAAAAGACAAAGAGCAAATATCAGACTGTTAAGCTTAGAATATATTATAGATAGGTAAAATTTTCAAGTTGGTTTTATTTTAATTGCAAAGAATTGCAATGAGTGCTCAAAACATACATTTTGGCTGTCAAATGCGATTATGACTGGACTTGAAAATATTTTTTCTTCTACTAACAGGGCATGTTTAACCTCATTGAGCTATATTAAAATGCACAAAGTTGTTAGGAAACTGAAAGAGAGAAAGTATACATTATTAGATATATGATTGCATTTAATTGTTTCTATGTAATTTTGGTTTCAACTAAAAATATAGCGGATTAGTTTTAAAATGTTGTGGAAAAAAGTTTGAAAACTTCAAAATACGCCATGAGATTTTAATAAAATTTGTATGGTATTCGTCATGCGTTGGAAACAACTTATCACTATATATATTTATTCAAGGACGAGTCCGGGGCTTGCACTATATGTGCTCAAACGGACAGTTTAAGAAATTTGTGCTCTGACTGTAATTTACTGCTTCAGCAAAACAATGTAATACTACATGTAAACCTCAAGTTGAACTTACTTTGTACTAGTTACAAGGCTATAAAGGGAAGTCTAGGAAGGAAGGGAAAGGTCTTTGTAAACAATGAAAGGCTTAGCGTTATTGCTTATTTACAAAAATTTCTTTCATATAAACTTGTATTCATATATACTGAAAATCGGAACACGAAACAGACATGTATTGCAATTTTAACATTTTAATAAAATCTTCAGCATCAGTAACCAGTAAACAATTATATCGCTTATTGAATCTAACGCAACATTAAAACTTTCCAATTTAATATTCAACTGATAGTTACTTTGCAAATCTGTAAAAGTTTGTTTTGCTTAGTAACTAAAGTAACTTTGCTCGTTATCTAGCGGACAATACAGAATTAGAAATGTCTGCAACGTTTATTACATGATTGTTCAGAACTACTCTTATCAAATTATATTGTCATTGGTAGATGCACTGTCTGTTTAAATATGCACCTACTAAGATAATGGTGCAGTTAAGAGACGAAAGACGCAAACAGAAGGAAATAAAGGCCATGAGCGAGATTTAAGTTTTTATTAGATTTTCACTACGTTAAACTTGACGGCTTGTTTTTCGTACAGTTGCTTTTTTCGACAACAGTATCGCAAAAGTTATATATATTCCTCTGACGTTCTTCTCAAGCGTTTTCCTATGCATTATGAAGTGTCTATCATCTTGCTTTATCAAACGCTGAAATATGGCAGATTTATCGCCGAGTGTTTTTCTTGTGCTTCCTTTTCATTTGATTTATTGTTTTGTGCAAGAATCATAAATGGTCGTTTTAATAACCTCTGAATTTTGCATTCTTTTTACTTCCGGACAAGAACGTCAGATGAACATAAAAAGACAGATAATAATCGAGGGTCAAGCTGCGTGCAGCAATTGAAGCTTTTGAATGAAATAAATGATACCGTCGCTGACCACAAAGAGGTATTGGTCATAAGATAATAGGGGATTGATAAATGAGTTGGAACGTATCGCACACTCATCGCAGTTTGAATGAAAATGTGTAATAATTTCTATCAACAGCCAACTTCGAGGTCGAATACTTGATGGAAATAGGTTCGCATCAGGTTCGTTTCCAGATTTGCTGTTCGTCCACAGCATATGGCGGTAATAGTATAGAAACAATTAACGTACAGAAAAACTGAAATTTACATTTCTAACTGAACTATCTGAACACTAACTGTAAATAAAAGTGTTATGAAGTTACCATATATACATTACGTTTTGAAACAAGGTTCTGATTGTTGCTGTTAGAAATATACTTTGTTCCTCTTTCTTTTGGTGGTAAATGTTTTGTCTACTCATTCACCAGTTTGCGTTCATTTCTTCCTCCCTTCATGTCTGAAACATTGATTTATGTTATACCTTCCACTCTATTGCAAATGTATCCAAACTCACCTTTGACGGATTATTACTGTAACAATAAACCTTTTATATTATTACATTATGATATATGTCTATTTAAAAGAAATGACACTGCTATTTCCTACATATTTTAATCCTCGTCCTTTTCATTTAAAGTCTCAGGATCGCTTTGAATTTACTGATATTGCAAATTGAAAATGATTTACTGATAAGAAAATGATCACTGTGTTCTATTCACTATAAAACAATGTTGACATATTCTTCGTATTCAAATCGGTTTTTTTTCACGAAGAAGAGTTTCCAGGAAGATTTTTTAAAACATTTTGCAATATCATTGAAAAAGTGCTGCATTATAGTGTAATATATCCATCGGTTTCAAAAGTAAAGTAAGGAATGTTTTTGGTACAAATGCAGGTCATTTCTGCCGATATTCTATTGGTAAGATAAGAGCTGCTTGTAATTGTGACCCTTAAACTTTAATGTGTGATGTAAATATCTAGACCGGCCATATTGGCACTTCAGCATTAAAATACCATTGCTACTAATTATTTATTTGCATCAAGTTTACATTTTATGGCTATTCTTAACAGTATTATATATAAATAATACATGTAAATGAGCTATAGAAATATTATTCTAAGAAAGGTACATTAAACGGATCAAGACTCTACAAGCTATCCTAGTCGTAAATTAATAAGTAGCCAATTATTCAATGTTTATTTTCTATCTGAACAGGAAAATTACTCGATATAATGTGTTTCATGTTGTCCAATTAAATTCCAATGTCTTCTACCGTTTCCTAAATATTTAAACAGTAGCCGCTGAGAACCAAATAATTGATTTCATTTCTTATCAAAAAGTAGTAGGGTGACATTAAAAAGCCTATTTTAAGTAACCGGACCCCCGTATAACAAGCGAGTCATATATCAAAATTGTAATAGATTGTAGTTTATGAAACGCCGGCATAAATTGGCATAAATGGTGGCGTTCGAAAAATCCAAGATGGCGTCCAAGATGGCCGCCAAAACTGAATAATCCAGTTTTTGTAGTACTATTGGTCCAGAATTTTTAATAATTTAAAGAGACAAATTAACATTATACGAATATTGTTTTCTCAGTGTTTGGCAATCAACATCAATTCTGAATCTAAGGCTAATATCCGCTTGTGCATAACCCGATATTTAATATTTTTACACTACATAGTAAGTAATGTAGAGAGTCATCACGTGGTCATCTTTTTATCACAGAAAGTTCTACAAGATAACAAGAGGTATATATTACTTCTGCATCCTGTGTTTCCATTTTATCATTACTGCAAAATATTGTACATATTACAGTTGCTTAGCAAAGTTTGTGTGAAACAAAAGTGACTGGGAAATGTGACTCCTAAATATTATCTATCAAGGAAAATAAAAAGTTGATATTGTTACAAACGTATAATTTTGTCAACAACTTAATAATTTGTTCTTCTCCCAATAAAATGTCTGTATTAAGCATAGCCTGCTGGTGCAGGAGTGCTAATATGGTGTTTATATAAACAAAATTTGGCTGAATGCCATACACCACCACGCAAATCAGCAGTTCAGACTAGTAACATTGTTCTGCAAGAAGTCACATGACATGTATACTAACGTATTGTAGGTCACAATAATCATATCTATTCAATCCTGTACCATTTCTGTTCCAATTTTAAAGCGTTATATCTTTTTGAATAACAAAATTACAGAAATCCCCGATAGTGCAACCTGCCAAACTTATTGTGACATGACAAAAAACAAAATCAACTCATAAAAGTTACAGAAGGAAAAAAAACAAAAAAACAAAAACAAAAAAAAAAAAAAAACATCAACGGGGAACGCCACGCATCAAAAAGCAGCCTCCCCGAAAGTGCCCCCCCCCCCCCCCCCCCCCCCCCCCCCCCCCCCCCCCCCCCCCCACACACACACCACACACACACACACACACACAACATGTACACACACAAACCTGCCAAACTTATTCCATGCATTCGTGACATGATGTAATTGATAAAACCCGGGGGGGCACCCCCTTGGGGGGGGGGGGGGGAAAAAAACCCCGGGGGGGTTTAAACCGGTTTATGGTGCGCACCCAACCCACTCTTACCCCACCATTTCCAAATCACAGACAGTGTAAATAAAAGTAATCGAGGTAAAACTAACACACGCAAGGGAGGGGGGGGGGGGGGTGTGAAACACAAAAATGCTCGTGTATAAATTTACAAAAGGAAGAAAAAGAAAACAAACCTGAGACCAAAAAGGGGGGGCCCACGCCCTTGGGGGGGGGGGGGGCACCAAGAGAAACACCCTTAAGGGCCCGACGGAACAGGCCAACTTTAAGAGCTGTTATGGAGATAGAAAAAACTCAACAAAGAAATCTCACGGAATTTAACCTAAGTACAAACAAAATTAATGATTGTTTTTAGATCGCATGTCATATTTTATTGTGGTTAATAGATATCAGTATATCTTATCACGTTTCATGAATAGCATATCAGAAATAACCAGACATTTTATGAAATTCATACATGCAGTAAAAGTTCTCTTGAAAATTTATGATATATCCAATCAATCAGGAGTGTGGGTCTCTTTCATTACTAGAGGTACCTATGACGCCTACTTTGGTTTTTTGGCTATAATTGCTTGGAGCAAACCATTTTTCATTGTGTAAAATATGGTTAATATGATGTTACAAATATAGCAGTTTCATATATAGACTTATAAGTTAATTTTTTTTAGAATTTTCTCCATGAAATATTTGAATTTGGCATGACTTACGTTAGATTAAACGTTTTTTATCATGCCAACATCTTGTTCACATGCAAGGGTAGCAGTTATATTCATCATAGGACATAAATAACATAATCAAAACAAAAACTACCTTTAAAAAAGATAGTCGGCGCAATGTTTAGTATATGAAAGCGAAACTCTTCTTTATTCTTTATTTAGAGCTGACTTAACTCTACTGGACCACTATTTGCGAATACATGTAAATTTGGAAACCTTTCGTTCATACAAAGGAAGACCAGAACGACAAAATCATGTAACCCTAAGACAGGTTTCTATCCAAAACCAAGGTAAATGGACATAACACTACTGACACAAGTAATAAAGAAGGAGAGCGGCTTACAAATTAAGATGGAAGGCCAATTATATCTAGCTAATTGGCCAAACGTTTTAAAAAAGCAGTTTTTGTACAGAGAAACTTTATAAGGTGGGAGCAAGTCTGTCTTTTAAGATTGTTTCAGAAAAAAAACCTTTCTGGTGTCTTGTTATAAGACAACGCAGTTGTGTTACGACGTCTGAAATCCGTTTACTCACTAGACGATAATAATTTCATTTTCAATATTACAGAAATTTCTAGAAAATGAGGCGGCGTCCAATGTTCTGTTATTACGTAATACCCATAGTTATTGTCTTCAAAGCAAGAAAAAATGAGACACCAACATTTTCCCAACGGGTTTGTTGAATTAATCAAATGTAGCTTTTATTGTACCGGACTGAAACAAGCCATTCTGGGGCATTCCATAATTAAATATTTTGATCTTTAATCAAAAACGTTTCTTACTTAATATTTTTAAAAAAATCGATGAAATGTCAAGTCAAAGAAAAGAAACCTGTAATATATGAAATTCCTAAACAAAATCGAATTAGAGTTACAATAAGATTTGTATCAAGCTACAATGCCCTTGTAGAGTAAACTTCTAATTAGTAAATGACTGTATCAATAACCAGATCAGCATAAAAAGGGCACAGAAGCAATTTAACTTGACTGAATATGCACAAGATCCGTACCTACATCGGCTAGAAGATGAATTTAATACTTGATTATTGTTTCTGATTGCGAAACAAATACTAACAATTTTAATAAGTCTCTCGGATAAAATCAACGTCAATGACAGAGGGATGGGGGGATTCTAAAATCATTGTGTTCTGTCTAATGAGACTACCTTGATGTCACTAATGGGATCGGAAATTAATGTAAAAATATGACAACAGAAATTATCAAAATGTGAACGTTAACAAATATCGTTTTTAATTTAACATTTCTTTCTGAAAAATTATTACGCAGTTCAAAAGTTAATTGAATCATAGTAAATAAAACAGTTGCATCCAGAAATAAAAAAGATCAATACATCAGTAAACAACACGCGGAAAAACAAGGTTCCGTACAGTGTCTTTGGAACACCTGTGTCTTACATTATAAATTTTTCCTAACAAACATGCTATTGATCTCACAGATCGGGTGACCATTAATTAAGACAAGCACTCACTGGTGTGGCGCATTTTCCTTTTATTGAATTTATGTCTTTGCCTTAAGTCTCATTTCCGTATTGTAAGTGCGTATCCGAAGGGATCCATTCTTGCATTATCACTGTCTAATTTCCGTATTGTAAGTGCGTATCCGAAGGGAGCCATTCTTACATTATCATAAGGACAAGAAGAGAGAAGTCTTCTACGCTTAACATATATTCCGTTTTAATTAGAAGGAAGCTATCGATAACGTTTGAAAATATTATTTTAGTAAGCCTTTTACTGTTTGATACTGCGAATGGTTAAAACACTGATTTTTTTGCCTGTCAATAAGACTTCAAACACAAATGAACTCGCATTTCTTCTAAAATACACAAAACGTATACAAAAGGAAGAAAGACATACATTATGAGATTGTATAAAAAAAATTAGCGTATCTTAGGTTTAAAAAAATGTCTTAGAAATCAGTTTAAATTCTACGCCACGGGTTTGAATTGATAGTCCAAGATTCCATCTCCCAATAGTTCATTTGTAGTATGTAAATTGAAGTTAACAGTTTCAGTACTGTCTCGTCAATGCAAATTACGGAAGCGGTTATGTCTTATAAAAAAACAAACTATGAAAATTTCTACTATTTTCTTCCGAAATCATATAAATTAGTCTTCAAATAAACTGAAAGAGTGAACATTAAATGGGTATATTTTCCAATATTGGCATCTTACTTGTCTAATAAAACCTTCAGACTAAGTTCTAAAATTCTCATTGCTTATTGAATTTCAAGCAAAAGAAAGATGCTGAAATTGGCTTGCAGTAAAGAAAGTCAAAAGAAACAATAGGACGAATTGATTGATAATTGCTTCCAAAATCTCTACAATTTTGGAATTTTACAGTTCGTTGTAGGGGAGTTTGACAAATTAGAAATAATGGATTAACCAAAGGATTTTTCTTATATTTCCAACAGCCATTATAAAATTCCAAAAGTCTACACTGTACATTACACAAATTTGGCATTGAATTTAGTCATTTGTAGATGTATTGTCTGAAACGTTGTTCATCAACAAAGATATAGGTAAAGTTAAGTAACGAAAAGCGCAGCAGCCTAAATGTGAGTTTTATTTTGCAATTTATTCTACTTTGCACGTATAAATCATAAAAGCTAAAATATTAATTTTGGTGTGTCTTATTGAGATAACATAGACATGTCTGTATGAATTTCATAATATGTTACCTTCTCAAAATAAAGAATGAATTATTATTATTATTATTATTATTATTATTATTATTATTATTATTATTATTATTATGTCAAAAGCTGGCAACCATAAAGTTTTAAAGATACTTTATACAAGTCATGTTCATCTATTTAACTTTGTTTTCTATCTACGAACAGCTCAAGGCAATGCACCTGAGCTTTACGACATATAAACAACCAGTCACCAAAAATACGATTTAATATAAATATATAAAATATAACATTTACAGCCTTAAATTTCCCATTAATTTGTATCCTTATAAGAAATAGTTCTTTTGTTTTCTGTCCAGGTTTACAAACAAACAATAGTTAATGCTATCATAGCTAAATATTACATTTGCGTCTAACTTGTTGCTTTTTCTCTCCGATGTCCTTCTTCCTCGGAGGCGTTATATAAAATCTTTTCATTCGGATATCTATAATTTATCTTTTCGGTTCTTCTTATCTTCAGATCCGAACGAGACTGACAAATCAGAACGAGACTGACATATCAGAACGAGACTGACAGATCAACAGATGATGAGACAATAACGTAGGTCAAGTTGGGTGCAAAGACTGAAGCGCATTATGCCCTAGCTGACCATAGAAAGACAAGGGTCATAAGCTAATTGAGAACTGATTAATGAGTCGCTATGTATCACGTAGTCATTACGGCTAGAAATTGCTACCACCAGAACAAAAACTCCAGGGGGGTTGATAAATGCACTTCGTATTCACACATGCCGTTTGTCCAAGGCGAATGATGGCAATGATTCAAAGACAATAAAGGGATTGAAAACAATTGAAGCAAATCTAATGCGTTTTTGCATATAACATACAGTCACATATTTTGAAAAAAGATTTATCACAAAAAGTGAATGTTTTCCTTGTCTTCTGGTGAAAATGATTGTCTACTTATTTCACCCTCTTTGTTCATTCGTCATTTAACCCTGTCGAAATGTATTGTACATACCGGCGCATTGTCTGCAATAATGTTATTCCTCCCCTTCTGTTCCAAGCAATATTCATAACTGACTTTTACCATAGAATTTTCAAAGCAGTCAATATTTTTAAATATTTCAAATTGAAAGCCTCGGGTTGCATGCTCAGGGGAGACATGTAAATATTTAACCGATATTGAAATATCAAATGATTTAACTGTCTCATGAATTATTTCTTCTTCTTTGTTCAAAAAATGTTATTTAAATCTACATATTCTCGGTATTTAAAGTCTGAATTCTTCTCATTTTCATTAAAAGCAGTAAATTACAGCCCTCTGAGGGCCATTAAACTTCAAACATAAATGATGGAAAATGTGAAACTTGAAATGCAAGAGAAATTAAACGAAAAACTTCTTTGGCTTCACTAGATAATGTTAACATCATAGCATGTAAACAGTTGTACAATTACAGCAAAACGACTTTCTTTGCTTTGAGAGTGATTAATTGGTATTCTTATAATGACGCAGATAAAATTCATAGATTCGGAGTGGTGAAGAGCATCCGTATACGAACTCGTTTACACCGTGATCAACACAGTATGATATTGTCTCCCTTTTGCCTCATCGTTTCACTCTCGCTGACTGGCCACAAAAGCTCTTTATAATGTGTTTAAGTTAAGACAGAATGGCCGACGTGTTTGTGGCTTTTGTTAACGGCGAGAACTGCACACATAGTTCGGAAAAAAATCATATAAGAGAAACAATAAAACTTATATTGATGCTAATCATTTTGCTCTCTTCTTTCAACATGAGACCATCGCCAGTTTATCTGTAACAGTTTAATCTTGATTTTTATAATACAGCTACATCTATAGATACTTGTCGATTTAAATGCGCTATACTTCTGCTCTTTAAAAGTATATCAATATTTAATAATAGAAATACATAACTACATGTACGGATTAAAGTGACATTACCCTTCAAAGTGGCCATCAGATATTTTAGGAAACATTTAAAACTGATTTCTGACGGACTATCGACGTAACGTCGTTTCTGATTGGTTGGGTCGTTAAAATTTGCGACTACTAAATAACGTTTATATATAGTCGCAAAATCTGACGATCACTAAAAATCGCATTTCAGAGCATCGTGCATAAGAATACGGTTAAATGTTTAGCGATTTTGACATTTGCGACAGTAAATACGGTTTTTAATGGTCGCAAACAGTTTAAAAGGTTCCAGCTAACGCCGTCGCCGTTAAAACAGTTTCTGACCATTTAAACCCGTATATACAGTCGCAAATATCAAAATTATAAAACAGTTAACCATATGATCAAAACAACTCTCGTGAATTACTCGTGACGTAATGTTATAAACATTGTTACGTCACTTTCCCAAACACAGCGTCTGAATATCTTTTGTTTTTTATACGAAAATGCATCATTTTGAAAAGTTTGCAATTAAAATCTACTTTAAAATACCAGCCGGTAAGCAAGAAAAGGTTTTTATCATGGGGCATTTGGTTTAGATTGAAATATCGATCTGAACCGCGTACTCATGACAGAAACTATAATTATATATAAAATAAGTAATGAACATAGAGAAAAACAATTGGGACTATTAACATTTGATATTCTGTCTATGTTATACTATTTTCTTTCCGAAAAATGTGTGGAAACATACGTTAACTTACTTGTTATTAGCCACTGACCATTGGATTTCCTTAAGATAAATTCGCCGTAGCGCATTTAAAATTAAAAATGCAATATTATAACTGAATAATCATTTGAACCACAAATATGCTTATCAAAAGCTTTCCAGAATCACCAAGACACTTATGTAACATAAAATCCAATCAAATGTGTTCTTTTTATCCACAGTTTGCTATATCCGTATTATAACATTTTTCATATTAAGTAAAGAAAGCAAACAACTCTCAAGCAGAGAAAATGTGTTCTTTAAATCCGGAATTTCGCTATATCCAGAGTCGTTGTACGGATATACTGTATTTACTTAAGAATAAAAAATGAATTTTCAAAGAAAAAGTTGTCATATTAAGATCCAAATCGAATTTGAATTTAAAGATTATCGCCATTCTTTGTTTACCCCGTTATGAAATCTTCTTACCATCTACAGAAACGAAGGGAATCATAACAGGGTTCTTTAATGAAATTTCAACAAGGTAATTTGAAAAAAACTTATATTTACAAATTCTGCATCCTGTATTTCCAGTTCATTTCATAACTGCATAATTTTGTGTATGTGAAAGTTGCATAGCGACTTTTTGTGCGAAGCAACGCTTCCTTCACTGGTAAAATTCACTCTCGAAATGATCTTCTGAGGAATATGATATGTGGATGCTGTTACAAACATATAATTTACTCAACAACTTAATGATTGTATTCTTCTCTAAATAATATGGCAACCCAAGATTAATAGGGTAGAAATGAAATTATGGTATTTAAAATAACAAATGTGGCCTGCTGGTAAATCAGCAGTTTAGAGTACATATAGTAACGTTATACTGCAAGAAGGAACATGACATTATACTAAAAAATTTCTAGGTTATGAATGATTGCATATTTTAGGACAAACAAAACTTTGTATTATTTATCCTGTTAACATTTCAGGGCGATATAACATTTTAGTAATTAAATTATGCAAATCAACTGAGATGTTACCAGACAAAACTATTCTGTGCGACAATCACGATGATTTTGATCAAGACAAAGTCTAATCACAAAATATAGCAAGTTAAATCTTACTTTTGTCACATACAATGTATCAGAGCACAAAGGGCATTGTACGAAACCAGAAAAACAAAAAATAACACTTAATGAGACTTGTTAAAGATTAAAAGATTGTTTTGATCGCATGTTATATTTAATACTGCTTAATACATGTTATTTTATCTAGTGAGGTATTTTGAAGAGCAAATCAGATGCAGCCGGATATATTCCACAAAAAGGTTAGGCAGAGGAAGTTATTGTGTAAAAAATCATTTATCATAATCAACTGCCATTGAATCTTTTATGATTTCCTTGCTGCAAAATGCTTCCAGACCATTTCATGTCTTTAACCATCGAGAAGATGCCGCATCCCGAATTATAACGTACGGTATCTCTTTGTTCATCTACTCTATTAAAACTTCAACTTAAAAAGAATAGCCATGATAAGGATATATTCACCGATGAATACGATATATTTAATGGTAATTTCTAACACTGCTTAAGTACTCTTTAGCAGAAACGAACATGTTTTCAAAAAGCTTTAAAGATTCGTCACCCTGCTAATGTTTAGTGCTCATAGAATATTCTTAACCACGGGCAGCAAGTTATAACATTATTTGAAAAAGAAAATATAGTCCGCGAAGCGCGTCTTCTTTAAAAGCCGAGAGAGAACCTTTTTTGCGAACGGATTACAGGTTGGGAGAGATTTAATCCAACCTACTTAGAAAAGATGCATATCCAATGTAAATTTACACTGCACTAGTGATATTCAAAGTCAGCTAACAATTAAAGTGGAAATTTATTATCACTGATTGGTCAATTCATTGTGAACTAAACTGCAAAAATGTTGCAAAGACTCTGTCCTCAAATATCGCTACGATATCAAAGCCCATGTCTGTCTGTTAAAAAAGATAGCCTTTGACTCTGAAATTTACTTTACGAGGCCTGATGTCCATTTATTCATTAGCCGGTGATAATTTCATTTTCGGTAATCCAGAAAATTTCAGATGACGTGGAGGCATCAACTATTGTATTATCACGTAATGTCAGTACTTATTGTCTACAAAGAAAGAAAGAGGAGATACTAAAATATTCCCTATGGACCAGTAGTATAAATCAAATGTTACATTTATCATACCAGGATCTGTAAGAATATCCAGAAACTATCATAAGAAATACTGAAGCACTTCCTTATTAAAGGTGGATAATCAGATTTTGGCCATGTAACAAATTTGTTTGAAACTTTAACATCTGATCATTTACACTCATTTATGTTCACTTAGCGCTTAATTCAAGTAAGATTTGCACTGGAGGTATTTTGAAAATTTGATTTCCCTACCCTGGTTGACCAACCAAGAAAGAGTTATTTTATCATAAGTAAAAATTTGATACACATACTTTGCTTAAGGAAAGATATAAATATAACACCTATTGTATTATATTTGTGAAATATTTGCATTAAAAGTTATATATTTAGATGGAATTCATTAAAAATGCAAGTTTGAAAAAATATTATTACTTCCCTTTACCTATCTTGGGTGCGCACCCAGGATAGATTCGAAATAAATGAATTCATTAGCTACACCTAGTTTTAAAACTTGCATTTTGGTTCAGAATGTTAAAATATTTGTATATCTATCCAATTCAAATGTAAAAGTAGAAATTATATTGAAATAAAAAAGAAATGCTTAACGTTTTAAATACTTTCATATTAAAGTGGAGTAATAACAAACTTTTATAAAAGTTAATAAAATGTAAATTTCTGATAGGGATCTAACTCTATGTAATGGGTCTTTTTGTTCATTAAATGAATCTCTAACAGAATATACAAAAAGTAAAAATTGTCATACAATGTTGCTTAAAAGTAATTGACCACCTTCAAGATGTCTTGTTCTTGAATAGAAAACCGTTTTCACTAAATATTTAAAACTGTTAACTCAAGACAATATAAAAATATACACTGAAAATAAAAAGTCATTAAATATGAAATCCTTACAAAGTTTCGTATGAGAACTGCACCAAAATTGGTATCTTATCAACACTATTCTGAAAAATAGACATTCATAGCAACGAATGACTATTGTCTTCATATTAGCAAAGAAAATGCAAACAGAAAGTATGACACTTGAGTGCATGTACATGTACTGACCTTCTTACCTACGATATCAAAACGACATTTGATCAAAAACAGCTACATGTACAAGAAAGATTGAATATGTAACCATAAATAAATATGGTAAGGAGTTTACTAGTTCTCAAAGCGATAAGCACCTCCGAAGATTTACCATGGTAAATAAAAGTATCGCATCCAGAACTAAAAAGATAAATAGGCGGAAAAACAATATTTGGATATTGTCTTTGTATCTTTTATCACTGCTCGCTTCCTGTACATATATTCTCCCCAATGAGCATGTACTATTGATCTCATAGATCAGATGACAATTAATAGAGACAAGCATTCACTGATGCGGAGCTATTCCACGGGATCTTTCTAATTGAATTTCTGTCTTAGACGACTTCACACTTCTTCCATTGATTATAGGCACTGCCGCTCTTTCGTATGGTATGTGTGTATCCCAAGGGATGCATCTTGTACACGTTCATTCTCATTTTACTACATTATCGTTAGAAGAAAAAGGCCAGTTATTTGATTTCGTGGCTGAAAGTGTATGTAGATGATATATCATGTAATATACTATATTGTAAATACCAACTGTGCTTAAAATAAGGTTTGAACGTAACATAACATGTTAGTTGGGGTTTGTATTGTTTGCTGCCGTTAATTTTTGAAATTAAGGAATTTGAATTTGCACTTCAAATCTAAGTCCTTCATTTACATACACAAATTTATACGATGAGCTTTATAGTTAGACTTAAAAAATGTAAATATATGACAAGTTCAAACTAAAAACAAACGTTTGTTATCAAAGCCATGGGTAAAATATAGAGGATATTTGTTTGTTTCAGTGAAATATCAATTTTATTTCACAAGTATACACCAAACATTAATAAATCACGAGTGGCGTAGCCACGAGTGAAAATGTCATTTGATTGGTGTTCACGAGTTTTCGATTTTAACGAGTTAACAAATTTTCTTTTATTTTTTTTTGTTTTTTGGCAAAATGTTCAGTAAAACTTGAAATTCTAGTATTTCTTATTCCCCATGGAGAAACCCATAATGATTACTACCAACATTACTGAAAACGCAATAAAAATAGTTCAAAATATCTTGATTTATTTCAGATGAATGTATTTAAGAATTCATATCTATCTTCATCATACAACGAAAATAAAACATCAATTCATTAGATAGAGGCCTAAATTGATTTCATTTATCTGGAGTAATAAGTCTATACTGTTCATCATTAAAAATGCGTGGTAGGGCTACCTAAATGCAGACTGTGTCATTCAATTAAAACATTTGCTGAGTCCAGGGCTTGTAGCAAGTAGTTTCCAATTTTCACAATTAAATGATTTGTTTGACCATGATCATATGAGAAATAATGGGAAAGTACTGAAATTGGATGGTCATAGGTGAAAAAATGGAAATCAACCTTTCTCAAATTTTAGTCAAAATTGCTAGTAGATGGATAGAAAAGATCTAACTAAACATATGTATACCAAACAATACTTATTTACTATTTTTAGGAGCCAGCGAGATTTGTTATGTTCTGTCACCGGTAAATGAGGGGAAATATGACTTGGACTTTTGGTTAGAAATTGGATAATTTTAGGAATTTAGTAGATCTGTAAAAAATCACTAGTGTAAAATGGTACTTTTGCTTTGGAGTAGTGGGAATATGGACTTAGATTTTTATTAAAAAGTAGTTTGAACCCGATAAATTTCAGTATTTCACTGAAAAACATGAAATAAAAGGTTAATATTAAACATTTCATATATTTACAGGTCAATATATAGTTAGATTTTGTTATAGATTGTCATAAGTAAGTTTAAATTCTGATTTAGACAGTGGTGACATTTGGACTAAAATTTTAGCAGTTATGCACTTGCCCCAACCTAGGACTTTTATTATATTGAAGTACAGGTATTATTAAAACAATACAGCACAAAAGGAAAACTTTTGCAATTATGTCTAGGTTGACCCCCAGGATACGCTGACTGGACTAATAAGACTTGATATAACTGTTTCTTGGTCATGAATAAGTTGTTTAAGCGCATAAGATAGTGAAAGATGAGAAAAAATTTATGTTTAGCCGACAAGACATACATCAAATTGAAAGTGGAAAATAATGTCGTACTGTTATAAACGATATCAAATATGATATCTATATAATCAACAAATAGTATTGTCAGAAAGATTTGAAAAACATATATAAAAATTGCTTCATATAAAATTACAATGTACAAAGGATTGATCATTTAAACAACACGAAGGAATTGACAAAAACAAAATTGCAAAAGAACAACTGTTCGTGTTTTTGTAGCCTTTTGATATTTGAATTAGTGTTGACGGTAGCAACTGACTACCCTGCACAATGCAGAATTTACTGCTGTCGATTCAGAGACATATAAAAGTATAATTAGATAGGAGTGTGAAAAACTATATGAAACACTTTTGTTTTTATTCGACGTTTTGAATAACCAACGAATTCAGATTCATTTTTTTTTCGAAGTAATTAAAGGTTTACTCACATATATATTTTAAAACTCAATCTGAATGATAAAAATTTTGTCCGTAATGGTTTACGATGAAATCTTGGACAAACATTATTACCAAATGGAAACTGTTTTGTATTGAAAATTTGAGAAAACTACCTTAATAGGGGCGTTAAATTACTTATATAAAGCGAGTAATGATCCAGTTTAAGTCATGATTCAGTTTCTGGTAGAAAAACAAATCACTGAACATCTGAACAGTATACTGCGTTTCTCACGTAATTCCTTTTATATGTATATACAGTTATTACAGAGTATGTAACTGCAATTTTCCCTTTTAAATGCTGACGTAATAAATATCGGAAACGGTTATGTTTAAAAATTGAAAAGTGGCATAGCTGAAAAGAAAAAATTACATCGCGTTAACGTACATCTTTCAATTTCCTCCTACCTAAATGTGTGTACCTTTAGCTTGGAAACTGACATATGTTTTTAGGCTTCGCATCTGCAAATGACACGCATGCACCTCGCTTTATGCTGGCTATACCCGTATTGAGTATTCGTATGTTTCACAGGCGAACAGGAGCATAACTTTAGAAAATAAAGTTTGTATTGCACCAAATTCCTTCTGTCTACTTTTTTGTCACATATCTCTACTTTTAAGATGGTAGTTAAGTTATGCTAGAGACCTAATCTGACAAATTATTTGATCAGGTTAGCCCGGAACCAATTTATGTAATATACGTTACGGAAGTGTCTAGTTGTTTATGTCTGCCGGAAATATAAGAGAAATTTGTTGGCAGTCCTGTCGTTAGACATTGTACACGCAGAGAACGTACATTGTATATTAAGTTTGCAAAGACAGAAGAACTATTTGTTTACTTTTACATGTTAGATTTCTATTTGAACAAGTCAAGACTTCAGAGGTTTTAATGCAAAAATGTCGCCAAATTATTATTTTTGCAATACAGTCTCGATTCCACTCTTTATCCTGTGCGTAAAATATGCAAAGAAAATGTAATTACTGATGCTGGAGATTTTATTAGACACGTTAAATGGGAAAATTGGAAAATACGCTCATTTAGTGTTCAAATTTTCAAGTAACTTAATGACATGATTTTTACAGAAATATTTCCTTTCCTTTTATTGGCCTGACGAGACTTTATTGACTTTCAAATTACAATTTAGCTACTACAAAGTCAGTTTATTTTTACTGGTATTTCTGAAGAAAAGGCCATCATTCGGGAAATGTGTCAAACTGTACAGTTAAGTTCTAGTAGCGGGTTTTTTCTTCATGACTGAATAAGGAAATGACATTATATACGTATGGATTAAGCATTCAGAAAGGCTTTTGTCTACACCATTGTGACATATGCCATACATTCATAAATAAACAAAAATGTTCAATAATAATAATCTAAACCCATGATATTATTTTTGCTATTTCAAACGTTTTTTCTCCACATTGCTAAATTTCTTATTTTTTGTGCTAAATGTCTTATTTTTTGTGCTAAATTTCTTATTTTTTTGTGCTAAATTTCTTATTTTTTGTGCTAAATTTCTTATTTTTTGCAATATCATTGAAAAAAGATCTTGGGCCATACAAATGTATTTCTAATATGTACTAATCGATTTAAAAAGCAAAGTAGTTGTACAAATAAAGGCCATCTTCTTTTCGTAAAGTAAGAGCTACTGGGACTTCAACAGTTGTAGCTTTTATAAGTATTTAATGACATAAGATAAGCCTGCATATACTTTTACGCTACGAAATCAAAGTTATATTCCTTATTTTCCTACGATAATATTATAAAACGATAAGGATACGTAAATATGAAATAGGCTCCCCATCAGTAAGTGCTGCTTGTCTCTTTTAATTGTTATCTGATCTATTATATCAATAACACGTGCTCTTCGAAGAAAGAATGCACAGATACTGTAAGCAGACAGTGATAATTGTTGCAAATACAGTATACTGTCCGAAAATTTGTTATTCGCGTGTATTTCGCTGATGTATGCTATCTTTTCTATTACGAATGGGATGTGCCACCTCCAATGATTAAAAATGGCTAGTCTGCGACAATATTGTTTTGGACTATTAAACATTCGTTTTATGTTTATAATTTTGATCATTTTCGTCTTTAGTTTTCCTCTGCGTTGAACTTTATTTTCCGTTATTTTCCAGACGAATTCTACGCCTAAGGCACTATGATAATCTGGGCAAACAAATCAATACAATTCTATGCCTCAGGCACAACGCATTATGATGTATATGTATATAAAATACATTCGAACAAAAAGCCTTGGTTCAATGCTGAATGTTTTTCTGCTAGAAGGCACTTTAAAAAGTCCAGAAATGCATTTTTAAGAAATAAAACTAATGCTACAATGAGAGAGACCTATATTAATTCGAAATCATATTATAACCGCGTAAAACGTATACATAAGACTAAATATAAAATAAAAGAAAGAAAGGAACTATCCGCTCTTAGTAAATCACAGCCTAAAAAGTTTTGGAAGAAAATTCAAGGACAGTATGCTAACGCGCCTGTATCTGCGGTAGATCTGAATATAAGTAATTTATATGACCATTTTAAAACTTTATATAGTGGTGATACAACAAATGAATATACTAATACAAATAATATGTTAACACATGACGAAGATTTAGATAAAACAATAACTTTAGAACGAAAGTGCTGTTTTCTCTCAAAACAATAACAAAAGCAGTGGAATAGACGGCTTAGTAGCAGAAGTATTCAAAACGTATTAAAACTAGATAATACATTCATATTAAAACGCATGCATAATGTGCTTAAACAAGATGCTACTAATAATATATCATATAACGGAAATAATTGGGCTTTTCAAGTTAAAACTATTTTAAATGAGATTGGAATGTCAAACTTATGGATTAATCAGGATTATGTGAATAATTTGATTAACTTTAATATAATTAAAACTAAAATATTAGATATATATAAACAAGGATGGTATGCCAATATAAACAATTCCAGTAGACTCGAAACATATAGCCTATATAAGCATAGAATTCGAATTTGAAGAATATTTAAAACATGTAAATATAAATTAAATATAGAATTGCATTGACAAAATTTAGAATATCGTCTCACAAATTATAATGAAAAAGGTAGGCATAAGAATACTAAGGAAGCGTATAATGGTCGCCAGTTGCTAGATATTTATAGTCATTTGATGCGAAAATATCGCATCATGTTTGAAATCTTACGGGAAAATGCAAGATAGTAATAGAAATATTGCATGATAATTGTAGCATTCGTTCCTTAAGAATCAGCAAGTAAAATCATTTTGAACGGTATAGTTATTGCATGAAAGATTTATCTTGCTTGTGTAAGATAATTTATTACTGGAAATGAGTTAATAGAGTAGATAGCTGGTGTAAATGTTCTCTTTTGAGCTCACCCTAGCCTGCTTGCCTGTCTGTCTGTCTGTCCACACTTACCGTCTGAACATTCTATGACAACAATCGTCATGAAAATTGGTCAGAATATTTTTCTTGAGGATCTCTCGACCAAAAGTTGAAACCAGGTCACGCGGGGTCAAATCATAGACCATGTCAAATAATAAAAAATATTCCAAATATTGTAGAAACCACATTTGTACCCAGCCAAACCGTAAAATTGGTTAGAATGTTTGTCTTGATAAAAATATAGGACAAGAAAGAAACTATATTACGTGTGATCAAAACCTAGGACACCAGGTAAAAAAATAGAAAAACTTCGTGATAACTCCAGAAGCCAGATTTGCACCCAATCACCCTGGTGTCTGATAAATGCTATGTCAAGTTTGAAATTTGGTCACATCATAAAATCTAGATCACAAGGTGAACTCATAGAACATCAACATTCTAGAATTTACATTTTGAATCAAATCATCTTGAAAATTAATCAAAATGTTTGTTTTGATGAACTCTATGTTCAGTTTTAAACTGGGATTCGTGGGGTCAAAAAAGTAGGATACCAGGTAAAATAATGGGCGCGAAACACCTACGAACTCTAGATGCCACATTTGACACACCGGCATCAGTCATACTGAAAGAAAGTTTGTCTTGGTGAACTTTAGTCAAGACCGAAACTGCGTAACATCTGGTCAAAAGTTAGGTCACTTTGTACATTGATTTTAAACCTACGTTTGGAATGTGTTTACCGTTTCGCAAAAGAGATTTTAAAAATTGTAAGCGGTTGGCATTGATCATGACTTTAGACTTACTTTTTGTCTTTGGGACAGGATAGCGATATAGGACCATCTTGGCCCTCTTTTAATTCATTATAGCCGAGGGCTGTAGAGTAAATGATTGTTTTCGGTTTCAGCTTTGCGCGAGAAATATACGTCAGATAAGAACTTGATTTGCCAAATAATGTGTGTCGTATTCGGGAAAAAAGTTTGTTTAGTAAAAGTTTTAGCAAATATTATTTGTGATTGCTTTTTGACGTCTAACGTGTACGAAAACAAACAGCCTGTTTTTAATCAATTGCTTTATTTTATCATGACATAACGCACAATTGCAAAATATTATCAAGCAAAGTCAACATATTACCACACACATAGTCTAGTTGATATAAACAGTAACTATCGACCATTATACGCCTCCGTACGAATACACCTAGGGAAGAAAGAACATGTAGACACTGTAATATGAATTTAATAGAAAATGAATTTCACTTTTTGCTCGTCTGTCCGAAGTATTATACATTACGTAGACAGTATTTTAAGCCTTATTTTTGCCATTGGCCAACATTACAAAAGTTACAATTGTTGTTATCTTCAAAAAATGCGAAAACACTTAATAACTTATCGAAATATCTATATTTTGCTTTTAAGGAAGTAGAAGAAATACAGTAAGCCATTAATGTGTTATTTTAAGTTTATATTGAGTTCTTGAACATTTCTCTGAAAACACTCTGCTGTATTATATGCATTGTTTAAAATCTATGAAATGAACACTTAGTACATCACGTATGTTTAACATATGTATTTTGTCGGCTATAAATGTTATGTAATATTTGATGCCGCATAAAGTTTTATTGTATTGTATTGTATTATTGTATAGATAACTGGTCTAACAGGGTTATCCTTTGCCGATACTTACCAGTTTTTGCTATCTATTGAATTGATTGTACATGTTAAACGGTTAATTTTTAATTGGATTTTAATTTCAGTGGGAATTTTATCTTTAGAATACATTTGATCTGATTTTAATACCTGAGTTCAGGAGGCATAATAGTGCACTAATCATTACCAGAGTTTACAAGTCCGTCATTGTTATAAAGTGCTGAAGTATTAATATCATAAGAATTGTGCGATACGTCAGGCTTTTGATGTGCATATGTACTTGGTGTGATAGAACACGTTTAGCCACATGTTCTTACCATGCCTTTATAACATTTTGCATTCTATAGTTTTGTCTGGAGTAAATAAACAAGGAAATGGCGTAATTAACTGAAACTGTATGTCAGGATGCTAAACTGTTTTATTGGTTATTCCCAGAAACTGTATCTAACAAAATGATAAATGGACTGCTAGAATCAATTTGTGGGAAAATAACCAAAATGGGCGCCAAGGGAACTTCAAGTAATGTTCAAAAGAAGGAGATCCGATGTCCAGAATGATAATACAGAGTAAAATAGACTAACAGAGTTTCTACTGTAAGACTGCTTTGTGTAATATGTCTAGACACGTGTCGTTTGCATTTCGTGAGACTTGATTAAGCTAGGTTAAAAAATTAGTTTCTAAAATCCATCTCATTTTTAATAAACAGAAGTGAATGTAATAATTTTAGAATCATTAAAATTCAAAAGTAAATAATAAGAAGATGTAAAATTTGTAGTTTTGAAAGGATATACATGTATATCAAATAAGGATTTATAGACTGTCACAAACTTTTCCTGTATTTCAACAATTTTAGTGATAAGAAATAAAATTTATCATAACGCAATTTTACGGAAGCCCAATAGTGCCACTTTGTTTTTTAATTGATGATTATTTTCAACATAACTAAGTTGAAAATTCACTGACTAAGTTAAAAATTCAAGATAGTAAGTTAAAAATTCAAGATAGTAAGTTGAAAATTCAAGATACTAAGTTGAATATTCAAGATACTAAATTGAATATTCAAATTACTAAGTTGAATATTCAAGATACTATGTTGAAAATTCAACTTACTAAGTTGAATATTAAGGATACTAAGTTGAAAATTCAACTAACTAAGTTGAATATTCAAGATACTAAGTTGAACATTCAAGATACTACGTTGAAAATTCAAGATACTAAGTTGAAAATTCAACTTACTAAGTTGAAAACTCCAGAAACTAAGTTCAATATTCAAGATACTAAATTGAAACTTACTTGTTTAAATTCAAGATACTACGTTGAAAATTCAAGATACTAAGTTGAAAATTCAAGATACTTAGTTTAATATTCAAGATACAAAGTTAAAAATTCAAGACACTAAGTTGAATATTCAAGATACTAAGTTGAAAATTCAACTTACTAAGTTGAAAATTCAGGATAGTAAGTTGAAAATTCAAGATACTAAGTTGAAAATTCAACTTACTAAGTTGAATATTCAAGATACTTAGTTGAAAATTCAACTTATTAACTTGAATATTCAAGATAGTAAGTTGAATGTTCAAGACACTTAGTTGAAAATTCAACTTACATGTACTAACTTGAAAATTCAACTTACTAATTTTCAACTCAGTATCTTGAATTTACAACTAAGTATCTTGAATATTCAACCACAACTAAGTATCTTGAATATTCAACTTAATATCTTGAATATTCAACTTAGTATCTTGAATATTCAACTTAGTAAGTTTATTTTTTAACTTAGTATCTTTAATATTCAACTTAGTATCTTGAATTTTTAACTTAGTATCTTTAATATTCAACTTAGTAAGTTTAATTTTCAACTTAGTGTCTTGAAAATTCAACATAGTATCTTGAATTTTCAACTTAGTATCTTGAATTTTGAACTTAGTTTCTGGACTTTTCAACTTAGTTTTGTTGAAAAAATCAATTAAAAAAAACAAAGTGGCACTATTAGAAACTTCTAAGATTACTTCTAGCAACATTCACGGGCTCAAAAAATCAAATACATGTATCAGTAGAGTAAATAATTATGCTTTAAGAATTTGCTGTCCTTTTCTTCCGATGAATTAACATGTAATACAATGTAGAATACTTTAAACATTGCGTTCTTGCTGTATTTTTTACTTTTTCGGTTGTATGCCAATAACATTAATAATTAAAAGATGCATTTTGCCTTTAATACACTGTCAGGATAGATGCACTTCCGAGCCGAAAACAAATTGTATGCATTTTTCCTAGCTAAATGGGTATTTTCATTTCGCAATGCAGCATGATGTTATGGAACTACAAAAATAATGAAGTTTCGTAGACGAAACCATAAGTTAAATTAGTGATGATAAAGCAAAGAATGTGATTCATGGTAATGGAAAATAATTTCTTCATACTGGATTATGCTTTCTCTCTATTTCTTATGTAAAGTGCCTCATTTTACAAATAAAGTTCTTCATTCTTAGCCATGTCTTGTCCATTCCTCTTACACTAACATCCTACAGTGCATGTGCAATTTACTGCATTACATATGCATGTTGAATTTGTCCTAGGATGTGTTTAACATGCAATTTTGGCGAGGACTTCCTCCGTATATATACACATTGCCAATTTTGGCGAGGATTTCCTCCGTATATATACACATTGCCAATTTGCACGACGGATTGCAATGATACATCTCATTTCATCTGAGGCAGAAATCGTATTGCCAATTGTTCTGTGGCATATGCTTTCAGTAGTAATAGAAGTGTTACGTATAATGTGAGTTTAACTTTTATCCTGTATGGTTTTAATGCTTGCTTTTAATAAACGAAATGCAATTTCTTTAAACAAAGATATATGTCAGAATATCTTAAGCTGGTTAAAGGGTAATATTACAGAACATGTTACAATAAATGCTATATTGGATTTATTCTACATGTAATAGTCCGTTGAGAATACTTTCGTATCTTCTCTTTTCTCGTTTGAAGACAATACAAACGGGTATTTCGTTATAGTAGAATGTTTGACGCCTCTTCGTGTTCTGGAATTGCTGGACAACTTAAATGAAATTACAAGAACTGTTGAGTTGGCTAATGACCAAATATTCTTACAGCATTTTCAAAGTATATGAAGATTCATATTTTCTACTTTCCTAACTTTTGGGCAATCAACTTTAGTGGTCTTCTCTCCTTTTGTAAACCAATTTACTCTTATGAATACTATAAATGCTGCGTTCATATTGCTTGTTTTGAATAAACATCAGTTTATTAAGTTGAATGTCATACGAAGTTACGTTTCAAATTTAGTAATCTGTATATCTATAGTTTTAAGCAATTTGAAGCGAACAATAAACTAAAATTAGCACCATGGAATCCAGTAAATTAATCTGACATCCTGAATGGTAGTACTTAGAGATATGCATTTTCAATACAGTTTCTTCTGTCAGTCTCTTTTGTCTAATTCGTCTGACTACATTTTGTTGGCTTGACATACAATTTCAATCTAAAGCAATCATATATTAAAGTATATTGCTATGACTGGTAGTGCTTTGCTTGAATCTTCACAACAGCTCTTTAAGTTTGTGCAAGAAAACCAAAGGATTAAACATTATTCACGCGGCCCGCTATATTTAATACGTAGTGAGTAAATGATGCATGGAGACTTAAGCACTAGATCGAATATATGCGTCTCTCTTCATTGAAAAATTGAGGTACTTCTGAGATGAAAACTGTAGACACAGTCTATTTTTTTTTTTGGAAAAGCAAGAATTGTCGTTTGTAATTGAGTTGTCGTTCGTTTCAAAGAGGGGGCAATCTACGCGGATAAAAATAGACAAAGGCGCTTTTCACGTTTCAGGCGCAATCTACTGATCTACGCTGAGAAAAATGGAAACGTGATTGCTTTATCCACTTACACAGCATTTTGACATTATAGAAACGAAGTGGTGTCGACTGAATTATCTTTGATTGCCTTTTTAAATACGTATGATATTATGTAAGCTCAATTTTCCCCACCGCCAGTAGTTTGTCACCGTGGTGTAATTGGTAGAGACGTTAAAAAAAATTCTGCTGTTTTAATCATCATTTTTAGTTTTTAAACCATTTTAGAATATTTTATGGCAAATAATCATAAAAATCTTCATTCCAGTCAAATTAATAAGGATAATATAATGAAAAACAGGAACGGTCCACAGAGCATTCCTGGACATACTGTATAGATATTATTTGATAACAGTAAAGTTTCGATACTACAGACCAGATGTGGTGTCGTGTCAGGTTTTGCTTGTTCAACCATAATTGGTTTCCTCGAGTTATTTTGGGGCCATGCCTCATAATCAACCATCACCAATTTCCAAAATATTTACATGGCATTATTGTTTGTTGGCCCGCTGTGATACTTTGTATCACGGTTTTTCTTGTTTACTTCTTCATCACAGTCAGAAATTAGAATGTGATAAATAATAAAATGAGTCAAACGCCTGAAATGGCCATTTAAAAGGCACAAATGACGACAGACCTTGACGTTTCGAATTGCCTATTCTTCGAACTAATATAGTCGACACTTTTGAATGCGAGCGTACGAATATTGACTGTAAAATGTTAAAAAGCATGCTCTGTCGGGAATTTTCAAAATTGTAAATATCACAAACAGAGAATAGTCGAATAATTAAATTCTCTTACGAAATGCTGTTTAAATGTACAGTTTCTTTGTTATAAATTCTAAATTCTTCTCATCTTACTGAAGGACAGTAAATCAAAGACCCTTGAGACCCATTTAAACTTCAAAAGTAATGTATCTATGATGGGAGAAATAAAAGTTCGAATTGCAGAGAAAAGTCTGAAAAGAGTTATATCAAGCAAAAACTTTAAATTGTCACAATATTTTCCCCTTTTTCTAGCAATTTTAGTATAGTTTTACTGCAGTTGATTTATTTTGCACTCAAAACACACAGCTCAGAAACAGCTGGATATATAAATGGGATTAAAACGTTCTTTGTTAACTTCAAATGAATGCTTCAAACAACAAAATCAAAGCAATGTAAAGATATGTTAAAATTTGCCATTTGCATAGAGCTATGCGCCGATGTTTTATTTGAAGGACGGATTTCTGTCGATGCAAATTACATGAAGCCGAATATCTAACCAGTGCATTTCAGCTGTAATCTGGTCATAAGTTCAATTTTAACATTAACCATGCAGTTCAACGTAAGCAGGCGATAACTTTGGAGCCATGCTAGATGTATCAACAACTTCGTCTGACAATGCTTTACTAAATTTTCATTTTCATTTTACAGCGACATCTTTTATAGACCTAAAAAAATAAAGATTTTTTGTTAACCGAATCATCAGCAAATTATAAATAAAGAAATCATGATTTATTATTATCCCCAAGGAAAAGTCAGTTAGTGGAACGTAAAGAGCTTGTTGTTAACACAGAGCCAGATTATCGAACGGCAACGTTAGAATTTTAAATGGATAGAAACAATGTAGGAGATACAGCCAAGTTTAACTGACACATAATTATTGTTTCGGTTTTTGGTTTCCACTGCGCTTTCTATAAAAAGCTAGACATAAAACTTCAAATATATAAAATTCCATAATTTACACTGATATCAAAAATAATGTGTTAATCTTATCTTATATAGCCTAGTAATATCTGATACAATATTGGAGGTTTTAGGCTTTGCATCTTTTAACGGCTTAAGCTAGCATTAGTCGATAACAAGCGCCCCAAAAGAGCCAGTATCACTCTACTGGTCTGACTGGACTGTTCTGCGTAAGTGTTGCGAAAATCTTTTGCGATGTATGTCACCTTAACCTCCTGACCCCGAAAAACAGAAGGGATCATCTATTTAGTAAGACCAGTCATCCTATGACGTTTGCAGACTGCGGGTGATGTAGATCTCAAGATATTGAGTGGAAAAAATTTTAAATTTCGGGTCACTGTTGCCTTGATCTTTGACCAACTTACCCCAAAAAGGATGTCGATCATCTACTCTGTAAAACCAATCATCATATGAAGTTTGAAGACTGTGAATCAAATAGATCCCAAGATATTGAGCAGAAAAGATTTTAAAAATTCGGGTCACTGTGACCTCGACCTTTGATCCACTAACCCAAAAATAACAAAGGGTCATCTACATATTACAGTGAACCTTTCGAAAGTTGTATGAAAACTGTGGCCCTTAGAGCGTTATCAAGTAAAATCTAACAGCGGTCACTGTGATCCGCTAACCCAAAAATAAAAAAGGGATCATCTACATGTTACAGGGAAGTGACATGAAAGTTGATTGTAAACGGTGACCTGTCGAGCCTTATCAATGAAACTCTAATGGAGGTTACTGTGATCTGGACCTTTGACCCACTGACCTCAAAATCAATAGGAATCATTTACATGTTACAGATAACCTTTTGAGCAAGTTTGATGAAAAATAAATGAAAATTGAGACCTGTAGAACGTTATCAAGGAAACGCTATCGGTTGTCACTTAACCTTGACCTTTGATCTACTGACCCCAAAAATCAAAAGGGATCATTTACATGTCACAGGAACCTTCTGAGCAGTTTGATGAAAGTTAAATAAAAGCTGTGACCTGCAGAGCGTTATCAATGGTTCTAACGGAGGTCACTGTGACCTTGACCTAAGACCGTCTGACCACAGAATCAATAGGGATTATCTACATGTTACAGAAAATCTTCTGAGCAAGTTTTATGAAAGCTAAATGAAAATTGTGTCCTGTAGAGTGTAATCAATGAATTGCTTTCGGAGGTCACTGTGACCTTGACCCAAAAACAACGGGGAGCATCTACAAGTTGCAGACAAGTTCCTATTAAACAAGTTTCATCAAAGTCAAATGAATATTGCGACCTGTAGAGCGTTATCAAGGACCAGTTTACGGACCAGTTTCCTAACCACCACGGCATCGGCTCTGCTGGACTTCGTCTAGTAGAGCTAAACAGCATACATATTTAAATTATTTATTATGTAATAAGTTCATAGTGTAGAAGAATATTCAAAAGTAAACCTGACAAAAAACATGCATTTATGATGCGTTTGTTTACGTCAAAAAACGATTTGCGTATTTTACAGCACATCGAATCACCACGGTCGTTCGCATATTGCAATAGATAGAAAAAGTCATTTGTTTCACTATGCATACGTTTTATTTACAATTAAAAGGTTACGTAAACATAAAAATCAAACAATGTCATGGAGAAGTATCAAAGCTCAACTCCGTATGCCATTTTGTTCCCTCTACCAGTAGTCATTTAATTTATGACTCTGAAATCATTTTTAGAAGCTTGATCTGATGGCTTTATGTCACAGTGACATGATAATTTTAAATGATGTTGTGCAAAAAATCAAATCATAATTGTATACATGCTAACAATAAACAAAGCTCAATTAACACAATTTAATAAAAATACAATGGTTGGGCTATATCATATGAAATTTCATACTAGAAGGTTCAATTGACTATTATTTGACAATTATACAGTAATATTTTGTTGATTATCATATACATTTGCAATAGTGAACCGACCTTTCTCGTATAGATATTCTATATGATACAATGTATAGTTCCTTGAAATCATAAGAAATTACGAGCTTTTATCTAAACTGCATAAGAGGGAGGTCTGTATGATACTACAATGTATATGCTTATATTTGCTTAAAAAGAATAATTCTACCAGTCGAAATGGTTTGTAATAATTTGTTATTGACATCCTCAAAAAAGGCAAAGGAAGACATTTTCTACGTTCGGCGTTGGTCATCGGTTTGTTTCCAACAATATGGTACATATGGTATGACCCTTGTCTACTTCTGTTCAAGAAAAGCTTGAACAGCTTCCAAGTTTATTGGTAGTGTTCAATTGTAACGGAATATGTACGCTAATAATCGTATAAATTAAGGGAATTTCTACCTGACCTACATGTATTACTTTAAATATTAAAGGCGTGTGCTAATAGTATTCTTCGTTGGTGCATTGCCTTGCGTGTTTTTCACACGTATTAAACCAAGTATTCTCCTATTGCAGACGAACGAAAGCATGATAAACACACCCTGGCCAGCATTTAATAAAATAAAAATGTATGCAAAAGTATCAATCTTTGTAAACACAGACACAAAACCAAAGACCCATGTCAAACCTGTAATTGTGGACAACTTAGCAAATATTGTAATATTTGAGCGGTCTGTTGCTGTAGAAGAAGCCATATTAGGACTCCTACTTATTTTGATAACAACGATACAGTACATGCAGACGTTGAGAACAACTACAATGGCTAATGGTATGGCAACGGCACACATGATAGCTGCAGGATCTGTAATGTAACAACCAATGCCGCCATAACCTATTTCTTTGCCGTCAGACAGCACCTGGGCGACTGTTATTGTGCATACTACTGCCAATGTAGCAAGGCCTTTTGAGCATATCGCATATATCATAAATGTACGAAATGCATTGCGAGAGACTGATATGTTTCTTATTCTAGTGAAAACTTTCATCATATGAAATGTACATATGAACATCCAACTGAAGGAACAGATTAATGAGAAATGTGTGACCACAGCAAAGAAACGGCATAACCATTCTGTCCGTATGTATGTAGTTGTGTTGACCAAACTCATGGTTTGAAAGACGATCAGGCTGCAAACTAAAGCCATATTGTTTAACCCAGGCACTGTGCGGAGAATGGCGAACTTTGAATAAATTATCAAAGTAAACATTAACGATATAAGAGACAGGCTCAAAACTCCAATAGTCAGGTACATAATCGTATTCGTTCTGTCATTCGTTAATGGAAAATCGTTATCTTGGGTCTGCTCAACATCTCTTTCAAGTTTGGACAAATGTTGATAATAATCTTCATAACAGAAGAAGAGATGCGTTTCATTTTCAGTAAGCGCTAGAGATAGAAAGTGCTCTGATAAAATACTGCCTAGATATGTCGACTCGTTACATTGAGTAAAGTCATCAGCAAAAAGCAACTTAGGTAGAACAATTCTGGGGCAAAATGGCTCTGGTTCGATTTGAGTAATGCTGTAGGAACAGTTCGTTTTAGAGGTACCGTTATTAAAAACGTCAAAGTTAAAGCTGTCATTCATATCTAAACTGTCGGTACATATATTAATACTAGACTGGTACTCAAAACAGTTATTCCTATGTCTTTGCATAAGGACAGACTCCTTTTCGACATGAAAAAACTTCGCAAAAAAACTGCCGTAGTTTAATAGCTTTGTGAATACAAGTGTAAAGTCAAGTAGTGTAAAATCAATTGCATTTCCGGACTTTCCTTTCCATACGTTCCCATGCATTGTTACTTGGACAGCAATGTGACTAATTGATGTAAAATTTATTTGCGTACTAATCCCTTTCCTAGTATCAACCTTATTTGTAAACTGAACGAATCCTCTGACACGAAGTAATTCTCCCGAAGTAAGTTCCTTCACTTTCCCTTCTATTTCCAATGTCAGGTTTGAAAGTATCTCATGAAGAGAGATCTGACCTCGTCCGTGTGGTTCAAGTATCAATGATGCTTCAAAGCAGGCGGTTGTTTGTGTATATGTATCCATAGAATGATAACACACTGAAGGGAATTCTTCGCTACCACCTATTAATCGCATTCCAACAGGACAATGTAATTCCCAATATATCCTCTGAAAGACATACACACAATGATACAGTACGATGAAACTTGTATAGCAAACACAACTTAAGTCAACACATTCTACAATAAAATTCATTTTGGGATGTGTTGAATTCAGTTTTAAATTCTTCACTGGGAGAAATATACCAATCAAGCACAATAGGCGCCGTGACGTCACAGGCAATTTTGATAAGATTGCTGGTGGGCAATAACAGTTGTGTTTACAATGTTAGTTAGGAAAGGAATTTTTAATTTTTATAAATCTTTTGCTCTCTGAAGGATTTTAAAATCAAAAAGTTATGACATGCTCTCGATACTCATATTTTTACATCAAAAATCTCTTTTGAAAGAAATACCGTTTTTAAGACACTTGATTTTTCGTAACGGCTTGTTGCTGCTATAATCATTTATGAAAACAGTGTAAGTTACTCGCTCGCAAATTTTTCATTTTAATCTTAGCAAAAATGAAAAAATGAATAAAAGGTAATTTTATTAGCTTACCAGTGATATAAAACATTTTAAAATATCTTTTGTTTTAAAAAAGTTACGGTCGTTAAAAAAACATCCCTAACGATTCAAAAACACGGACTACCGACCGCTGCCCACCGCATCTATCTCTTATCAGTAGAAATTATTGCGCAATACCGGGTTTTGTTTGCAAACACGATCACTCCATGATGGTAACCAGGTCACCAGAAAAAGCAGAAAAGAGAATATTGAATCTTTCACATATATTCTCTTAGCATATATCTTAGAAAATATTTTCCAATTGGTGATGATTACATATACAGTTAAACTCGATAAGAGGGACCTCACTGGGGTAAGGAAAACATGAGCTTTATTTAGCTCTAGCACCTAGGGGTACATGTTTTTGAATATTCCAAAAAGTATTTTATGTCAGTAATTATCATTTCAAAGTATCTAGTATTTTAATGTAGCAAATATTGTTTCTTCGGAGTCTACCCGTCTAAGTTATTTTGACATGGTAGTGACTGAGTTACCTATAGTGTTGGATAAAGTAACGTTCACACCATGCTACTAGTAACATTGTATATGATAGCTCGCTAACGATGTTCCAAAATACACTGTTTCAAAGTTGCATTTTGTTTCTCCCAGGAATCTATTTGACACTTGCTTTGAGGCATGGTTCGTGGGTTGAAAGCATTGCAGATAAAGTCACAAAGGCAGTAATGTGTAACAGGTGGTTAATTATTTGTAAAACAATTGTGTTAGCTAGATAAACTTATTCTGTTTACAGTCCGTATGATGTAGTGCAGAGAGTTCTATATACATGATGTTTACCTATCCATCAACGTTGAAGGTGGGAGAGGTGTGGAGCAGTGGCAAAGTTGATGGGAGAAAGCCTACACTTTTAATACTGTCAACAATTTTAATACCGTGCTTTTACGCCTGTGCCAAAGTATAGGCAGTTAAGCATGGTGCAAGAGATAAGAATCAGAAAAAAGACTAAGAAAGATTTTCAGAGGCAGAAAACTTATCTCATAGTCACATTGCTAATATTAGGTTGACACAGATTAGAAAACTGAAAAAAAATCGAACTGCATTTTAGGTTTAGGTTTAGGTGTGTGTGTGGGTTTTGCTGGGTGGTGGTGTGTTGGTGTTGCACTTCTGGGTTGGGGGGGGGGGCCTTTTTGGGGGGTTGGGTTTTTGGTACGTGGCATTCCCTGTTTGATATTATTTTTGTTTTTACCACTTTCTGCCTAGTTTAGATTAAATTTTCAAGCGTACTTACCTCTTCAGTCTTATAAATACTACGCGGACGACATGAGATATTTTGTCTTTGATTAGCTTCCTCAACGTCAAAAAAGTCCATTGTCGACGAAGGAACAAAATTTATCAGCGAAAGAAAAAATCCTGGTGCATTAAATGAATTATTATCATTGGTGTTATAATCTTCATAATAGTAAATTGTATCACAGTCATGCGCAATATTAGATACATTTAAGCCATTGCATAAATAACAATGAATATTCCTGAATGTATCGTTATAAACCGATCTATAGGACAAGCACGATTCCTCCAAGTCCCGATCATATTCAGTCCAAAGTCCAGTGATATTACATCGGTTGATAAATTCTCTTTTACAAGGTGTTCCTTTGTACGGTTCAAAGAAAATGTTACAGTCGGTATCCGCATCGGGACCAAACTTCGTTACAATATCCCGAATATATGTTATTGTTGCCCACTTGCTCCGGCAGTCAGAGTATGTACGTGCAAACTTTAAATCTGAAAGGTTAACATGATAACACTGTGCGCAGTAAATGTTCTTGTAATCAGAATTAGTCACAAAATCGTAAACCGGTAAAATGTACCTCAGTGGAACATCAAAGTTTGCTGCATCATATTGCCGCCTGCACTTTTGTATTATGTCTGCATTTGAAAAGTTGTATGGGCAATCTGAAATCATTTTGTACGAGTTTCCGTTGTATTTAAGTAAATCATACTGTCTGTATTGTGCATCGACACAACGATCAACTCCTCTAGCATTGTATATATCTTCTTCTGTCTCAAGTCTGCCAGTGCGATCCGGGCAACAGTTTAAACCACAGTGATCAGTACAGAGACAAGGCTGGCAACACGAGCCATATAACACTCGTGGGTAATTTTCAACTCCGTTGAGCACCTCTTGTGTCACATCTTGTGAACATGTGTTTGTTTTCGGACAGTGTTCTGTATACACTCTTACTCTGTGTTCAATCGTTTCGTTTATTACATGTCCTGGGGAACAGTGATGTAAACAATAAATTAAATGCAGAAGCACAACAAACAACGCGTATTCTGTATCCATATTGTAACAACTACTGTAGCGGCGATGCAAAAGTCTCTTTATATATCAGTACACTAACGAGAGATCCGATCAAAGTAAGGCAGGCTCACCTGGCTGAAAGGTTGTTAAAAGTTTAAAATAACATTCAAAATGAGACAAGACCTGTGTCCTACAAGTTTCAATATTCAATTTAAGCCAAATGTAGGTACATAATAGGCTAGAAAGTTTCACTAACTTTAAAGGCTGATAGAATATGAAATGTCGGGAGTCACAAAACGGTAAAATAATGTATTGTTATATATCGTTGTTTCGATCTGTAGTCCCACCATCACAATAGAACGTAAATGGCGTTTTGGCGCGAGTGACACAACATCATTTTCTGGCGTGTCGTTTCAACTCTGACGACATCGGAATCTTTTTCTTCCTAGTGAACCATTCGTACCAGTTTATGTTCAGTTGCGACTGTTGCATATACAAGGATGATACGGCAAGCTTGCGGTTTTCGGAGTGACATTTTTGGCGCGCAATTGTACAAGTGTAGTTCTGCTGGGCGTTGCATATCTCGTTCTATTGTTTTGGTTGGAGAAATAGAACAAATAATGACCGACAAAATGTCAGAAGGGCGGATACTTGTCTGGTTATTAATAAGCTAATAATCGCAATTTATTAATTGATACTAATTAGATTACCAGAACATACTGTTAACCTTTCCAAGGGGCCGATTTGGCAAAGCAAATGAAATACGAGAACAATTATATACATTATTTTTACTGATAATATATATCAAATCATGGTATGATTTCAGAAGTCTGTAGATTACATGTCGCTACTCCAGTAACAAGCAAAATAATTGCTTGGGAATGCGGTGAGTAAATCATTGCTTTAGTTATGTGGAAAACAATTCAATTGGTATAAGTCATATTTTTTCTATCATTTGAAATGTGCGAGGTATATTTTTAAAACCTGTGTTCTATGTTGTTGGATTATAATATATTATGTGCATTTGTTCTCGATTATTGAATGCTTTATTATGTTGCTGTTTGCTCTTCGTATACAGATATGCAATTAGTAAATATTCATTTTGAATACTGGAAAAAGTCTCAAGGCAATGCAGAATTAATTTACTGATTGTCTTTTCATGAATTAATGATAATGAAAACAGATAAAACTGCGTTGAATATTGATGAAACGTGTTTCACATGAAGATAGCAAATAACCGTCAGACATTATATAACTATCGTTTAATTTGTTTCGTTTTGTGTGATTTTGACCTATTACTGGCTTGATTACATGCGTTTAACACCTGCAACTTGATATGCGATGGGTGTTCGAAATGTAGTGTGCTGTCACGCAATATCCACACGGAACACAAGTTACATAAAGGGTAAAGATCTCTGGGCAAGTTCTCCTTTGGAAATCCGTATTGAAGTCGAGAAGTTTAGAGCAGAAAAGAAAAGTTGAATGCTAAAAAATATTTTGAAAGACCAACTTACTTAAGACACACTTCGTTTTGTTGCTTCTTAAAACCCTCGTTGCGTGAATGTCACGAAAATATCAAGCGGGTCCAAGCAGAAGCTGAAACTGAATATGTGGCAGAATAAAAGTCAGGCCTATAGAGATATGAATACAATGTATATATTTTTAAGACTTAAAAGTCTAGAAAATATAAGTTGTTATGAAAACGGTAATAAACTATTCAAACACCTTTTCTGTTTACATTTACAATTCATTTCAAGTATCGGTATATAAAGAAAACATGTTTTGGCGGCTTCATAACACACTTTCATCTTAGATAAAGAAGGAAAACGCTAAATTTCTATTGAGACGTCCATTTCTAAAAACTAATAATTGAGTCAAGTACTTTTGTACATCTGATAATGTATGATGATTAAGCATTTCATTCACTGAATATATATTCTCGGGTATTTCCGTGGGAGTCCGTGAAATTTTACGAAGCTGACGGACGCAAGGGATGCTGACAGAGGGAAGAGTATTCACTTGGTAAACTGTAATCAATAATAAATTATGAAATTATGAACTCTCTCTTGGTAATTACTATGTAGTTTTGTGGATAGTATTACAAATCCCGGTACAATAAATGCTGCATTTGATTTACTCCACTGGTCCGTTGAGACTAATCTGGTTTCTCATGGTTCCGCTTTTGATGACAGTAATTGCAAATATTACATGATTGTAGAAGATTTGACTTCATCTTGAATTTTTGCTGAAGCGAAAACGAAGTAACGGCTGTAAATGAGTAAATGGACTTACTGCAGATTTCATAATACCGTGCCGTTTCAGTGTTTGCTTTACACACAGGTAGTAAATGACGTTGATGTCACATTCTGTAGTTAGCTCCGCCCAAATCGATACCTTTATCTATCGTACACACTGACTACTATACCGACAGTATAAGTTTACAAATCTTCAAGCTACAATTGCGACATTATTTGATTTTTTATGAATCTAGTGCTTATGTATTCTTTTTGGATAAAATTGGTTTATTTTAAACCTCTAAAGTTTATTTCATAAAACAACTTATATTCAATTTTTACAAACGAAACCGAACTGTACTGCGTGCTCTATGATCAACACGAAACAAAGATTTTATACTTTTCTGTAATATAGTCCATATAATAAAATGTTGATGGAAGAAAATGTGTCCTCGGCTAAGTATCTGAAACGTTTGCTGAGCTAAGAAGACACGGTTGTAAAGCGTCTGACTTATACGACCGGAACGTTTTACAATTACGATCCAAAGAACATTTCTTGCAGGATGTTTAGAATGAACTGTTTTAAGACATTTTAGATTCGTGAGTCACTGTTGAACCTGAAAGAATATAGAACCCTTAATCATCTTTCCTGTATATTTTTTCTTACCGGAAATCCTTTCTAAAGCGTGGTTAGAAATGTATACTATATATAATTGTTGTTTTGTTGCATCATCGTCGATTGTATTTTACGAGAAAACAGAAATTCACCTTCGTAAAATTTATAAAAGAATGTCGAGATCATTGAGTGACCATTCTTAAATTTATGGTAAATGATATACATTATATGTATACATTGTACATGCGCTCTGCATGTAAATATTTGTGCACAGCAAACATCCGTGTACCATCTCAGATTCAGGTAAATGTATCGCTGTACAAACTTGCGAAAAGTCAAATCGCATGTCGATGAAATAAACACAAACTGAAAACATCAAAACTTTGCTCGATTGTACATGTAATCGTCACCAATGAAGTGAACGAAACTACTTTCAAAACAAAGTAAATTTCATTTGTACTGGCGATAGGTCAACTTGTTGGCAATGTGATGTACTGGTAGTCCTAGAAAAAATACCTCGCATTTATAATCTTTAGTTTTCACTTTAAAATTTATGATATTTTACTTTTTATATTCATTGAGGAAAATGACTTAACAAAGGTGTAAAAAATAAACACCAACAAAAAATAAAAAAATAAAAATCATCTAGAAACAAGCATTATGTCTAAATAGTTGGACTACCGGTGCCAGATATCTTCAGCAGGAATTGTAGAAATAATCTAATAGTCAAAAATGTACATAGTAGATATAGATCCTATCTTCAGATAAATTATAAACAAAATTTAACGGTCTTTGTTACATTTCTGGCTACACAGATTATCATTTTACAGAAACATTTTAGCATTATTGTAAGTCAAATACAGCACGTGCAAAGCATGCACGGTTGTAACAAGATATCAGTATAGTCATAATATGCAAGTATTGCGATCGGATCATTTATAGACGAGCGAAATAGAATGTATATTTACAATATTTTTATTCATTTTACTGCGACATATATTTTACACTAAATTTATGTAAGTGAAATGACACTTGTACCGGATTTACACGTACATGTTGTATGTGTATATTCCCTTCTTTGATTGGACTCTAGCACACAAGCAACATGTACGTAACCACCGACTAAACACTATTGAATACCGTAAACAATCTGACCGATTTATATTTTTTCTCACTATGAAAACACAGACACTTTATCAGATTGCTCTCCGTATGTGTAAAATGTAGCTCCGCCTACAAACGCTTTAGTCATTCATTACCTGTATTCAATCGATACGCAACAAACACTGAAACGGCGCGCTATTATGAAATCTGCAGTAAAATGTCACGAAACAACTTCACAGGTCGTAGTGTTTCTCTATATCTGCTTTGGTAACAGACTGAGGGGTCTATACGGCTTTGATTGTGAAACAGAACAGATTCATTGCTACGATTCTAATTACAAGATACTGTTTAGCTCTGTTCACAAGGACTGTTGTAAAATATTGCTTCGTCACTTCCGTTTGATTAGTTATTGGCCTTTGCCGGTTCAGCTCTACATAGAAAGAATATTCTTTTTCCGAGAAATGTTCTTATACGAGCATATTAGAGGCATTACGTCAAGAGATTTCCAAGTGCACTGAAAATTACAAGAGTTAAGGATTTTAGTTGCTCTGAAAACAAAGGCAAGTTTCTCCTTAAGTAAAGATAAAAAATATTATCATATCCAACATCCTGGTATGCTTCATCTAGCATACCTACATAATAGTCTTCGCTTAAAACTATTTCCTTAAGAAAAAACAGTGAAATTCATTCAGTTAGTAATTTACTTAACTTCTGAGTCTGGATGTGAAACTGGTTATTTCGTTATATCTTATAAACTGCATGTTACACGATGACAAGTGGCCTGCTAGAATAAATATGTGGTAAAATTACCAGAATAGGCGCCATGGGAACCTCAATTAATGCTCAAATGAAAGAGGCGTGATATCCTGAATGATATTAACATCGTGAAATCTGATTTTTTAATAGATATTCTTCCACAAAACTGTTTTATGTAGAATGTCTGGCTACTCTTAATTTGCTAATCAGGATATGTGATTGGATATTGTTATATATTTATATCATAATTAAATAGCACATGTAATCGAAATACATTGTAACTGATCAGTTCTGACGTAAATTTCTCATATTTTAGCAAACATGAAAACATTACTTTGTGAAAAGTTAGTCCATTTAGATACACTTAACAGGTTTAGAAACGCAAAGTTTTCCCCTGTTGAACATTTTTATTTGAATGAAGCTATTGTTTTTATTTCTATTTAAGTCATTTTTTGCGATGAATTATTGAAACTTTCACAATAATTCAATTTTATATTGTTTTTGTTGTGTATGAAATTTGAATAAATTTGAAACACGATAACTCTGTTAAAATAAATATTTTGTCACTTTTGCGTTTCTAAACCTGTTGAGTGTAGTTCGTTGTGCCTGCTGGATGTTGTCAACTATTTTGTTTTGTATATGAAAAAAATGCTGTAATCCATAAGTCTTTGATTTAAAGTGATATTACGTGATTTAAGACATAAAGCAGTGATTTATAATCTTAGAATAGACATGAACATTACTATAGTTCTAACTGACAAGCATACATTTGTTTAATAGTACATGTAATATGTTTTCCTTTATTTAGTTTCCTGCTTATGGAGTCAGAAACGATTTGTAGAAACAAACAGTTTACACAAGAACCAGTTGTAGCATCAACTTTTATATGACTATATTGTATAACGGTCAAATCATACGCGTAAAGTTAAAACCTATAATAAGGGCAACCTATAATATAACTTTAATCTACAAAAACATGGCAGATTTTGTTTTTCTTCTTAGTTTATACAAATTTATTTTAGCTCGATTGTAGAGAAAGCTTTGAGCTTATCGAGTCACTCTCGAGTCCGCTTCCTGGAAAAACCAGTACTGGTGTCATATGAGTGGCAGACACCACCGCCCCCTTTTTCTTCTTACGAAGATGGAATAAATCAAAAATGTTCCAGACAAGTACCTTAAGGTACACACATACAAAAGGTGAAAAGTGAGAAAGCATGATCAATGCAAGAAGTGTGAAGTCGTCTACGACAAAAATTCAATTAGGAAGAGCTTCGCATCAGTGACTGCTTGTCTCTGTTAATTGTCATCTGATCTATGATATCAATAGCACGTGTCCGGTGGAGGAGAGCTCATGTGCTGTAAGCGGACAGTGATAAATGTTACAAATACAGTGTCCAAAAATTAGTTTTTCGCGTGTTGTTGGTAGATTTATGCCATCTTTATCATTTATGAATGGGGTCTTTCATTTCCGTGGTAAATGTGACTTCTAAACAGCTAATATCCTCCAAGATCACTATACGCTTTAAGGCAGTTGTTTACTTGTACACTTTGATAAATGTCTTGACGTTATTGTTTAGCTACAAGTTGCCAGGATTCTGTCTTTCCTGTGCTGAAATTTCGTTTACTATATAAAGCTAAATATACAAAAAGAACTTAATTAGGCCCACACCGAAATTGAATTCAAAACGTGATATACAATTAAAAAATATACAGCCATGTTTATTTAGACAGAAAAAACATCCTTTATAAACAAACATTATTTTCTAACGCACTATCATACAAACGTCGTTTCTGATTGGTTACATCATTAGATTTGCAACCGTTAAATAACATATACATAGTCGCAAAAATCGAACGATCAGTAATGATCCCATTTTAGAGCATTGCGCGTCAGATTAGGGTTAACCGTTTAGTGATTTTGATATTTGCGACAATATATAAGGTTTTCAATGGTAACAAAATGTTTTAACGGCTCCGGCTAACGCCGTCGCCATTAAAAATATTTGCAACCATTAAAAACCGTATATATTGTCGCAAATATAAAAAATACAAAACAATTAACCCTAAAATTTATAATAACTTGGATATCGTTGCAATGTTATACTAATGTCACCCTTATGTTTAGCTTAAAACATTCCAGAAATTCCGATTATACTTTTAAGATTTTCTTATGTTAAGAATTTAGATTTATTACTAATTCTTGATTTAATTAGCAAAGTAACACAAATACCTCGGCATTCCATGTGATAGTATATTGACAACTTTTCCGTTGGGTATAATTTGATAACCCCTCTTTTCTCTTTCGATGGAAATAAGACCGAATTTTACGTGATAACATTTAACGCCGTCTCGTTTATGGAATTTACTTAACGGTAAAAGAAGTTATTGCGACTAATGAGTAAAAGGACTTCATATTACATAAAAATCATCTGAAGTCGTTATTTAATGCCTTTATCTTCTTTTGCAATAGACTGGAAATGCTTGCAATATTTAAACAATCATACATGCCAGACTCTTTCATCTGTATCTAACTCAATAAAACTTTGCTTTGAGTTTTGATCGCAAATATTTCCATTCTGGCAATGAATATCCATATCATTCCTACGCGAAGGTAGGTTAGTACTTAATCACGTGACGTATAAATGTAGCGTTTATGCAGAAAAGGTAAGGTCGTGAGGTCTTACGTAGAGTATATGCATGTATGTGTTAAAAGCGACTTTCATAGGTGTAGACATTTTAGTGTATAAGTACATAATATTAAACAACAATGCATAATTATAAATGCAGTTGATAATCTGCAAGCTGTTATTGCAGTTTCGTGTCACGTGACTAAAGCCATTGAATCAAGCGCCGTTATTCACTGGTAATTAAGAATGCATAGAGAAAGAAATTTCAGATTCATGATTTAAATCAACTATATATACCCAAGAGGGAATTGCACGCTAGAACTTGTTATAAAAACAAGTATTAGTCGCCTAGGTTAAGAACATTTCTAATTTCCTGAACATTACCATATTTTCGATCATCTAAAGCTTAGTTATTTTAAGTCAAATTCTGCTACAGTGTGCTCGAGTTATATTACAAACACCTTTATCTATCTGTACTTGGTGCGACTGAATTTGAAGATGATTAACGCATGGTGTCTCCAGCACCTTTTTCGTTGTAAAGTATTTCCTGAAGAAAGTATACAAGGAAATAACGTACTTAAGTTGTACGTCAGGATTTAAGCTGCTTTATTGGTCATATCCTACAAAGAATGTCTAACACAATGACAAATGGTCTGCTAGAAGCAATTTGCAGCAAAATAACCAAAATAGGCGCCATGGGAGCATCCAATAATGCTCTAATGAAAGAGACCCGATATTCTGGATGATGATACTGGGTGAATTTTTGATTTTCAATAGATCTTCTACAAGACTGGCTTGTGTGATATGTCTGGCTACTTAATATTTGTTTATTCGCGAGACGCGATAAGATGTCTTCATATATTTTAACCTCAATTAAATATGACATCCGATCAAAATGGTTTGTCTATTCTATATCGATGTCTTATCCTTGCATGGTTATCCTATAGCAATTTACCCTTTTATGCAGTCTAACATCATCAGCAATTCTGTCTTAAAAAGCCCGATCTGATGTCATTTCTTTAATATCTATTATATTTTGGTACGTTGGGGGGATTTCATACAGTCATACGTCATTTGCTACAAACGAATTACATGCAACGGTTACCTAAGTGCCAATCAGTGTATTAATGGGCCTAATTACACGTGGGATCATTCTTGTGAATGATTCCGAAGATTGGTGAGTTGCAAAAAAGACTCATGACTGTCAGAAATAACTTACACTGAGTCTTCTACAAGCCGAGGAAAATGAAACTTAAGTGTGTAAGATAGAGTGATTATCAATTATGTTTTTATTAAGATTTGTTATATTCATATGAAATGAAATCTTGAGATTTACAGATTTACATGTGTAAGTTACCATAACTTTGGTAATATCATTTTTTTCCCTATAAGAACTAGCCGATGTCAAATGTCTGATGAGCAATGTCACTTTGATGTGGCTTAGTCACCATTTAATCTTTACAAAGTCAAGACACTTTGATGATTGGGATTAAGTGCACACCTGCAAATCTAGATTTAACAGCTAGTAGAAAGGCGTTTTATATCAACATTGACTGATGAAACCTAAGATGACATATTGAATAGCTTTATATGTGCTGTAATGCTAATTTTGGTGTCCTATAAACGTAAAGTAGATGCAGTATAACCATAAGACCAAAATCACAAGATGTGTCTGTCAACAGAATGATTCTGTATTCGGGATGAGCACAAGTGTCCAAATGAGTTATTTAATGTTTCAAATCTTCTTCCCGTGAATATGTATTTCTTTTATATTTTTCTTTTTACACTTGCAATACATTATGATCTATGCATGTATCTTTTTAGCTCACCTGCCACTTTATGCCAGGGCGAGCTTTTAGGATGATGATTGTCCGTCGCCTGTCGTCCATCCGTCGTCCGTCAACATTTTGCTTCAAACAACATCTCCTCTGAAACCACTGGGCCAATAATGATGAAACTTGGCTGGGATGTTCCTTGCATAAATCTCAACCAAAAGTGTTCAAAAAATTCCATTCCATGCAGAACTCTAAAATAGGATTTTTTTAAAAAAACAACTCTCAAACCGTAAGGCATAGAGCTTAGATATTTGGCATGTACCATTGCCTAGTAGACCTTTACCAAAATTATTCAAGTCACTTGATTTTACATAGGTTTCTACAGGAAAAACTTTAAATATCTTCTTCTCCAAAACCACAAGGCATAGAGCTAAGATATTTAGTATGCAGTATTATCTAGTGGACCTCTACCAAGTTCGTATTCCTTAGCAACTAGTGACCTAGTGACTTCCCCTTGGAATAAATGACTTCCTTAGCAACAAATGACTTCCCCTACCATCCAATGACTTCCTTATCAAACGTTGACTTCCTTTGCAACAACTTAGTTCCCTAGCAACCAGTGACTTCCTTAGCAACTACTGACTCCCTTTAGCAACAAGTGGTTTCCTTAGGTAAGTGAACTGGTACTCAGGTGAGCGATATAGTGCCATCATAGCCCTCTTGTTTCACTTTGGGGTCTAGATATGTGCTTGTGGGTCGAGAAGATAACAACCAGCTACGTTTGTTTTATTCACATATAAGATGTTTTGATGAAAGTGTCGAGGGGGTGGTACTGTCACAAAAGCAAAACAAGCAATGCTATAAACCAAAATATTTTAAAAGTCTCTTTTATATGGAACTGCCATCAAAAGTTATCAACGTGTGGAACAGTAAAGCGGGTAATATTCACAATAATATGATATTTGCTAATTTTGCAAATTTCCAACTTCGCTAATTAAAAACATCTGGCGATTAGTTTCACATAGATTTACTCGGAATGTTCCTTTCGCGAATAAGTCTGTCTGCTAACAAATCACGAAACGTTTGTAACCCAAAAGTTACCCAATTTATAGTGTTTAAATCATTAAAATGTAATTACTCTAAGGGTGCGAAGCATCGATGTCATATATGTTATTTTATTAAGTGCTATAATTGGATTACATCATATAACTCAACGCAGCTGATCGTAATGGGTAGAATAAATTGATCAAATTGTTGACTAAATAACATGTTTATGAGAACATTCACTTGTAACGTTCCCTGTCAGATTCAACCAGGAACATGAAATTAACTAATTTAAGCAAGAACTTTGCTATATGATATCAAGAAATGCAATATTTTCTAGTGTAATGATAAAAAATGGAAATATGGGATGCAAAATCAATACATTTCCTTTCATATGTATGAAATGTCTAGCCTATGTAGTCTATGTTTGTCATGCGGAACATTTTATAGAAAGAATTGAATAAAAGTAAAATAAATTTCACGGGTTAATAATAATTCTTGTTATCTTCTTACTCTACAGATTTCGGCTTATTGCCGAGTACTTTATTTACATGTACTCAAATCCATTCACTCAATGATTCATTCATTCAGTTTCTAGATCGCTTACACACCGACTCACTTGTTCATTCACTCATTCACTTACACTTGTTTGCGCGTAGTTTCATACACGTAGGCATAACTCACTCGCATCCTCTCCCACATTCAAGTGCGCACACACTCACTTAGACAGGCATTTACTTCTATTTTGTGATTCCCTCCCTTTGCTGCTTGATATAGTGATCGAGTCCTGTTAGAAAAAAGTTTGAAATGATTTTGCTCGAAGTTTTGATTAAGTATGTTATCATGTCATTACGAATAATTGTCATATAGATATGCCAAGAAACGGACTTTTTTTCTTTGATTGTTTATAAGTCCAGGCGGGGACTGGTACTTTTCCCTGGATGAACTTGCCAAGAATATTGATGTGCATGATGCGCATGTTGAAGACAGACATGTGCAGATACAAGGGAATCCGGGTAACGGACCCTAGTTCTTTTACGAATAGACCCCTTGGTTCTTCTACATGACCAGTGTATAATACTGATACACGTGAGACTACCTCTGGGTTACTAAACAGTTAATTTCTAGCTGGGTAGGAAACACTGAAAAGCGTTTCTGAATTCCCAGTGCCCCGGTCGGGATTCGAACCGAGAACCTTCGGATTGGTAGTCTAGAGCATTAACCACGCGACCACCGCACCACCCCTTTTCAGGTAAACGCACTTGTACAACTTCAGAAGGCGGAAAAAAGCATGATCTAATGTAATCCATCGTTATAGTTGATTGCTTTTTTCTGAGATTAAAATAAATTGTGCATATGAAGTCATAGGAAACAAACGCTTTATGTGTTCACGTATAAAATATTTAAACAGATTTCAAGATTCTGCAGCAGTACGTGGGTGCTTAAACATCTATGCCTAAAGGTGTTTAAGATGGATTTGTGCAATTTATGGTACTTTTGTCTGGCATCTCCGCAGATTTAAAATATATATATAAATGCAGAAATATATACATAACCTCAAAGTGATTCTATTTTTATTTTCATTTTTTTACGTTATTGATTTATATTTTCTATGAACTGTAGAATTTTCCGTTGTATTTTTGGCCAATAATATCGCACCACATCATGACCGTGACTACAATATGGCAGCTTCCATACGTAGCAAAAAATAATTGTTCATGATAATTTGCTTTTTCTATGTTTTTATGCGTTAAAATATTTTGACATTGAGTAAGTAAGACTGATTTATATTTTCTGTATAAGCCATTGTCATGAACAACGGATTTTATTTGTTTAAATGTGAAATTAAGACCGTCGGATGAAAAACATACCGGCTGTAGTCAGTGGGTGGGGTAAAAACAGTAGCGGGAAGTAAAATACGAGCGGTGTATTTAAGACTTGTAGCAGCTGATTTGATGATGTTAACTAAGGTTAACATATGCATTGGCTATCCCTAAAAATAGCTGTTCAGTGTACAATTCTGTCACAAATTGTTTGTGTGCTCACTGCTACGGTCAGATGGCCACTTAAATTGGTGCTGACTACGATCATTATCGTATTTGTAATTATATGTGTATGACATTATACTGAATTTGAGTATACGGTAAAGACCAAGTTTTCACCTTTTACCAAAATGAAGAAATGTACGCAACCTAATAATCTGATTGGTTAACTGGTCAGTATGACGTCACATTGAAGCCAAGAATAGAACACCCATACTTATGCTGTAGGTGAAATTCTTAGGTCACTTTGACCATGAGAAGTGAAGTTATATCCTTGTCCAAAATTAATATGGCAGTTAGTATGGCACATGGATATGAGATGGAATGCCATTAACAAATTCTAGTTTGAACTTTTTTATTCTCGGCCTAGTCCCTTAATTGTTTTTTTGTTTTAGATGCTCTTGCTTATGTTTATATTGTTTACCTTTGTTTAGATAGTTAGTTCAAAGCGCCAGTTGCTTATGTTATAATGTTTCTATGTCTTGCCGACTTGAAATAAAAATTATCTTATCTCTTATCTTAGCAAGAAGTGTGTGGATGCCAAGTTTCAAGAAGAAAAACATTCACTATATAATTTCAAGTCACACTAGAAATGAGTGGCTTACCAGTACCCTTGATATATGAGACAAAGGCCTGTTGGTACCATGTACATGTACTAACGTGATCATATATAAGATACTGTAAATTGGATAATATTTGCAATGATTTAATTTTCACTATTTTTGCAAATTTCCCACTTTGTTAATTTAAAAATCTCACGAAAGATTCATTTCACATAGATTTACTATTAGGAAATTTAGTATTCTCCAATAAGTCTGCTTGCTAATAAATTGCAACATTTTCAAATATTACCTAATATGACAGTATTAAAAGAAGTCATTCTAGTTAAGGTTATAATAAGGCATCCCTTTTGTTCTTAAATGTTTCAATGAAATTTACATTTTTTGCAGATAAGCTGTCAGTATGAACCGTATCTTCCCAGTTGTGCTATGTGCTATAGTGGGTATAGCTGTCATTGATGCAAAGCAAAAATATGTTTCAGTGAATTTGGAAGCTAAATGGAGTTCTACACCTATGCTGCTTGAAGCCAGGTACTGTATACTAGACAGAAAGTCAAAAGTGGTAGGGATCCAGGGCCCTCAATCGGCTGTTTTTACAGCCCAATATAGGCAGCTTTCCCCTGCCGAAAAAGTATCTTATTCATTTAAGGCAGTGAAAATTTTCCCTTTTGACAAAAATGACACAAAATTCCTCCACCTGAGGGCTGCGGACGCCTTCCTCGAAAGTAGAGCGAGGGCCCTGGGATCTGTTGAAGCAGTCAGTATGGGTTTCTCCAGGCTCAAACAACTCTGTAGGAAAGACTGGCAAGTGACTTGGTATTTGCAACCAGTGTAGATCATGATTAGTAGTCTCTTCCTGCTCAGTCTGGAAACTCTCAATAACCAGCTCATTGAATAATTAATTGCACTGTCCAAATCGAAAAATAGACACGCCCATTTACGAAATTTAGCATTTAGACACTGCTTTATCAAAGGATAATTGTGGGTGTGTTTAGTAAGTTGTAACAACTTGTTTTACAACTTAGCGTAAATGAATTAGTATAAATTAAAAAAATAAGAATGTTAGTTTTATAGTACATGGAGATGATGTAGTATAGTTTACTATTGTGTAGAATCATTGTGCTGAAAGGTTAACCAGTTTCATTGATACATTTTTGTAAGAGATGTTTTAAATATATGCCTGTATATTTTATATTCAGTGAGTTCTTGGCATCAGAGGGCAATGATAACTTTTGGGGTTTTGTTAGCCGTATAGTAGAGCTGAATCCAGAACTCATGGCACAAGGTAACTATATAATGAATTGTAAAAGAAAGGGAATGAGCTAGGGTAGTCAGTCACTAGCTGACTCTACCAATTTTGTGAAAATGGCAAAAATTAAATCATCATAAATGTGACCCATTTTACAGTAATTTAAACTTAAGTAAAATAATTATAAAAATTAAACTATTTTTAGTACAATTATTTCATTATGTTATTAGAACCATGATAGCTTTTTGGCCTTTTGACTAACTTTCATTGGCATGTTCTGCCACACTGTGCTTATGACCACTATGTCTTTTGATCAACTGAAACGATGAAATAAGAGAACAATACAATTACTGCTGATAGTGAAAGGGTTCCGTAAGACTTCAGTAACATACATTGTATAAATATGTACTGTAAAGGTAAAATATGCTGGGTTTCACACAGCATGGCTCAGTAATATATTAGACATAGCAGACCCTTAGTTTATTGTTGAATGTGTACATAATGATTGCTTATTCAAAATTTCATTTGTTTACAGAAACGGATGAAGCCATGTATAACCTCATTCAGAAATTTTCTTCCAAATTCCTTTCACCGATGTTACAGAACTTCCTGAAAATGTTCCTTTCATTGAGGGCGTATTCGCCAACTGTTGAAATGTTCCAGCAGGTAAATTGAAATAATAGTGTTCTGATTGTGGGTCATGGATTTGATCCCTGTTGCTAGTCTTTTTCTAATGTGAAGATGTTGGCAGCCGAGAATAGTGTGGCACTAGTCAGGCTTTTCAGGAACCATGGTAGACTGCTCTACTTTAATAAAATGAAATAAAAATGACTTGTTTTATTATTGAGAAAGGGCATGTAACTAGATGTCTTAAAAATGAGTGACATATATTTTATCATTGATGTGCCAGGCACATGTCATTTTACAACCATTGGATGTTACATATTGTTGTCTATTATGGTGTACAAATTGTAATTTGTAAAGGACATTTATGGTAGTGGTTTTATTGGTTTGTGTGAGCTGTATAGCATTTGCATTGTGTACATTGCCTACAAAATTTGCCTCTATCAATTGGCGAGCATGAAATCCAACTGTGTTCATAACTTACAAAACTGGGCTTGTCGGTGCATCTGAAAATGAAATTGAAAAAGTGAATACGAATGGTTAACTATTTGTGTGTGTTTCAGATGGCAGTTGACAGTGGTCCACCAGATGGTTGCGATGCCTTTGTTTATATACATGGCGAGAAAACGTGTGACCCAGATAAAATTACCGGCCTTGTTGGCAGTGCAGGGAGCAGGTATAAATCCCATCCTACATGTTTGATCTCTAAACATCACCAGAACTGTTTGGCTCACTTCATCCTTGGGGGCATTTGCAAGGGTTGATAGTGAAACTGATGTATCTTCATATGAACTAAGAAGCAGATATGATAGTTTCATGATCAACCCACAGTCTACTGTAAATAATGAAATATTCATGAGAACTTTATTTTCACTTTTTTGGTGAGAGCACTCCTAAGTCCTAACTCCCTTGTTCATAGCTCTCTGGAACTGATTGATATTGTTACAATTTTATGGACGCATGAGTAAATTGAGACCACCATTGGGACCAGTAAGAATTGGTCTTATTAATGAAATGGTCTTATTAGCGAAACCTCTTTACTTTGATATTGAACATTTGATTCTGAAATATATGATGGTCTTATAGTTAATATCGAGGGAAGTCTTAATACCGGCTGGTCTTAATTTCAGAACTTTACTATATAGCCTTAAGATGTCTGACAATTAATTGTAGATGTAGACATCTTTTGGTTTTGGAAGTAGTATTATTTCGCTAAAGTCTATAGGTTAGGTTTGTGAAGATAATCAACCTGTTCTAAGTGATTTTTCCTCACTTTATCAAGGGTAAAGTCACTATTTAGTCCAGAGTTTATTTGCAAGTAGTTCACCACCATTGTCGAGTAGATAGAGTTGCTGACTTGAAATTACTGTTAACTCTCGCATATTAAGGGTCAAGGGTTCAAGCCCTGTAACTAACCATGTCTGTTTGTGTTAGATAGTTGGCAGTTTCTTATGGAGGATAGAAATCTAGCTCTGGTTCTTCCCAGGAACGATAGTTAGGTGAAATGCCTACCTGTTACAATGACCAAAAATATGGTTGGGATAGGCATTATTTGCACTTCTTGTTGAAAAAATCAAGGTGTAATTACTCTAATTCACATGGATCTTATTTTATGTTACAGAGATGGTCCCGCCTTGTTTAAATTTGACCATATCTATCCATCGGGTAAAGACAACCCTGTGTTAGTTATACTGTACGCTCAGCTTGGTACCACTGGCTTTAAGAAGTTCCACAGTCGATTGGTTGAAATGAGCGGCAATGGAAAACTAGCCTACGTTTACAGACATTACATACAGGTGAAAATTAATTGTTTAGCTATTTTTGAACCTTCATTTTGGTCACAATGTCTGAAAAGCAGTGTTAAGTATTTTTTTAAAAAGTGGGCATCATTTTCTGTACACTTCAAGTCAGCTTTAAATATGAACAACGACTACTTGGTATGATACACTGCCCCTTGTTTATGCAACAAGAAATGTTTGTCAAATGTAAACCTCTGAAAACCAGACGTTTTGTTCGGTTCTAAAGTAGTCCTTTGTTTCAGAGGTTCCGCTGTTAAAACTTTAATTTTTCTCAGATATGAGCTCAAATATGTCAGTATAGAATAACTTTCAGAATTATTGATGAAATTCTTAACGTCTCGTTTAACACTGAAAATACTTTTTGACAAAATGAAATGTTATAAAATTCTGGTTTCATTTGAAGGAGCCATCTGAGACAAAGACACGCCTTTCAGGTTATGGGGTGGAGCTTGCTATAAAAAGCACTGAATACAAAGCCAAAGATGACACCAAAGTTGAAGGTGAGAGATGTACACTGTACAACTATACATGTATACAGTTAACTCTGTATATAACGACTCCTGATATAGCGAAATTCCGGATATAAGGAACAAATTTACTGGGCCAGATTTGTTTGCTTCTTTATTTAATATGAAAATGCTTCATGGATATAACATACACTGGATATAAGGAACAACTTAACTGGACCCAATGTGTTTGTTATATACAGAGTTTACTGTATGCTTAAATGTTAATTTTGTATATCTTTGACCGATAATGTTGACAGAAAAAAAGATGGTTTTTGCTGTTAAATTTGTTTCACGCATGCTGCATACATAATACTTTAAAAACACACATTGTTAAAGCTTTTATGAGAGTTTGACTTTAATTGATTGACTTCTTTATGCAAGAATTCGTAAAACAATGTTATCGGGTCCAGAATTTCATTTTCAATAAAAAACGTTAGACAAGTAAATCAAATGGATGTTAACTTGAACATAAATTTTTAATTAACTAAAGTCTGCCTACGAGGTCTAGTGGTTAGAGTTGCTGACTTGAAGTCAATGTAACCTCTCACAGATTCAGTGTCATGGGTTCAAGCCCTGCTACAGGCCATGTGTCTTTTCATGTGATGGAGAATAGGAGTGTAGTACTGTTAAGAATGACCAAAATACGGTTGAAATGGACGTAAAACTCCGACTTGAACAACATTAATTGGAAGTAAATACAAGTAGATGCAAGTCGTGCAAAACATTCTTTTAACAACTTCTATCAGCACAAAACAATCATTGGTTAATATGTTGATAATCTAAACTGCATTTTACAGAACACATTCATGAAGGTACATGTATAACTGTTTTATAACAGTCGTGTAGATAAGTAAAAAATGTATTTTAAATATATAGTTTATTTGTAATATATTGCCCCTTCTTTATTTTATATATGTGTAAATATTTATTACCATAAAAGAAAAGGTGTGTAGAGTACATGTAGGTTATTTTAAGTTTTTTCTTCTATCAATGATTTGTTTGGAATGGGGATTCTTGGTTTGTTTCTTAGAAGGCTAATTTCCAGGACTGAAAACATTTCTGTAAGTGATCAATGTGTTACAAGCATAGGCAGTAGAACATTTGATTTTAATCCAGTGGACCCTGGTCCGAGCCCAGGTTATGATATTTATCAGTGGCAAGTTTGATTAAAGATAGTCTCTTGCACATGGCCATGTTTGCCTACTAGTGATGTTTCTAGTCGAGAAATTGCCAGGTGCTTGTGGAGAGTTTTAATATACTGGATAGAAAACTCAGGGAAATGAAGATTTCAAAATGTCTGCTGTTAACTGACCACCCTAAATTTATAAAATGGACTTTTCCATCATTTGATTTGGACAGTGCCATTAATTGTTTTAAGGGGTGCTCAGTGAAAATTCAGTAACACAATAGCTGACATTGCAGATTATGATCAGACTGCAAAGATATACAAGTTGAACGTGATCCGCACTGCTCGCAAATGTCTTTAACCTAAACTATGATTAACTTTTATATTCAATTTTTACCATTATAAGCATCAGTGATATGATTTTCTTTCTCCAGAGGGGACACAAATAGGTAAATGAAAACACTAAGTTTGCAGTATTTTAATACAGTACATAGAAGTATCACACACTTTATAAAACAAATAACAAAATTTCTTCACTTTATGCAATGCTGTCAGGATATTTGTAGTGAAGCTACATGTATATATAATTCTGCTTTAAACCTCTTCCTTGCATACTCTGTATTTCCCTAACCACTAAATTGTATCAAAACTTTTTTACTTTGCAGACGGAGACTCTTGTTTCAGACCCTTAAATGATTTAAGCTTACCCCCAGTAAAAAAAAAATTTACGTGTCTGTATTTCAGTATTATCAATGCCATGATGAACATGTAGAATCTTTAAATTTACAAATGAACACCATACCTGTAAAATGTGTACATAGGAACACCAGATTTTCTGTAAAATTTTTACATATGAACACCATAGGTCATGTAAAACTTGTACATATGAACGCCATAGGTCATGTAAAATTTGTACATGTGAACGCTATAGGTCATGTAAAACTTGTACGTTTAAACACAAGATTTTATGTAAAATTTGTACATATGAACACCATAGGTCATGTAAAATGTGTACATATGAACACCATAGGTCATGTAATACTTGTACATATGAACAACATAGGACATGTAAAATGTGTACATATGAACACCATAGGTCATGTAAAACTTGTACATATGAACACCATAGGTCATGTAAAACTTGTACATATGAACGCCATAGGTCATGTAAAATTTGTACATATGAACACCATAGGTCATGTAAAACTTGTACGTTTAAACACAAGATTTTATGTAAAATTTGTACATATGAACACCATAGGTCATGTAAAACTTGTACGTTTAAACACAAGATTTTATGTAAAATTTGTACATATGAACACCATAGGTCATGTTAAACTTGTACATATGAACACCATAGGTCATGTAAAACTTGTACGTTTATACAAACAATTTTATGTAAAATGTGTACATATGAACACCATAGGTCATGTAAAACTTGTACATATGAACACCATAGGTCATGTAAAACTTGTACATTTGAATTCCACATTTTGAAATACACATTTTGTATAAAGTTTAACTTAGTACATTTCTTGGTTGTGGAACACTGCTCCTTAGTGTGAAAAAACTTGTATATTAAAATTTGATGCTGTGCTCTTTTGCTAGACTAAATTTAGATTTAGCTGTAAATCTCAGGTACATGTAGTAGTGTTTCCTTTTAGGAAATATTTACACGAAAAAATCTCTTGCCTACTAACAGCTTCAACTTGAAAGATATCTTCCTAAAATGCTAAAAGCTACTTTATCTCTTTCTTTCACATCTTACTCAGAGCTTACCATTTTGTCATTAAACTATTCCCCATTTGAAACTTAAAAGTTTGTAGAAATGATTTCAGAACATTTTGCCAGAAAAGCAATTCACACATTTTTATTTCACGAGTGGTACTATCATGTAAACATAAATTAGTGTAAGTTTATTGTGCATGGAATATGTAGATCATCGAAACCCAAATATTTATCATACATTATTATCTAGTTGCACATAATAGTGTTGTAGCTTGTGTTAAATCTGACCCTGCGAACTAGTTCATCTTTCAGTTTGGACAAAACTGTTACTTATTCATAAGGATGCCCAGTGAAAATTTACTGACTGAATAGCAAATAGTGCAGATCATGATCAGACACCGTTGAAGTACTGTAAATTCAATAATTTTCACGTGACGAAAATTTCACGATTTGTGAGCAGACAGACTTATTCGGAAATTTTTAATTCGCAGACGGAAAATTCTCCAATAGTAAATCTACATGACTATAATGTGAAATTAATATTTCATGAGATTTTTGAATTAGTAAATTGAGAAATTCGGTAAAATACGGAAAATTGAATCATCACAAATATAACTCAATTTACAGTACTGGCTGATCATGATCTTCACTGGTGGCTAATACCCAAATCACTTCATGCTAGCAGAGTAATGGTTAATGGTCAATCAGTTGTTACGAAATACCATTCTCATCACATTCTCATTATGTGCATGTCAGTCAGCTAGTGGTTTAAATGATATTTATTTTATCATGATATTTATTATTATTAGGTGGGGACAGTTCGGCAGATGATGATGAAGATGCTGACGTCGATACAGAGGGATTTGTGTTTTCAACTCTCCGGTATGTTACACATTAAGTACTAGGCTCGTCTACGTTTGAAAAAAACAATTCAAGCCTACGTTCTTACAGATACGTAACACTGACTTTTTAATGTAGTACACAGAAACATTCCTTGTGCACAGAAAAAAAAGGCAAGCCACATTGTACCAATTTAGCTTTCAAATTTTATTGGACATTTTCTCATTTATCTTACACTATGTATTATAACAAAAAAAGGACTGGATTTTTATTTATTTCTTCCTTGTAACACACAATCATATGCTGTAACATTGTTTTTGATTGGTTCTGACTTTTTAATGTTTTGGCTTCTTATACGCCTGCTGTAAGAGATCTTATCATTGGATCACTTTCTATCTTTCACAACTTTCATTGAAACTTCACAAAACCTTCTGTGAATATTTGCTGGCGTAATATCTCAGCCAAGTTTAATGACCAGCAAAATTGCTCTAGTCACTAGAGAGTTTACCCCTTTAAAGGGGCATACACTTCAGCTAGCAGATTATTTCTTCAAAATGTTTTAAACAGGCTAAATGTATTGGAAATAATATGGAAATGAATTTTTCAAGAAGAATATGTTTCGAAAAATGTCTACTTTGTGTATAAAATACCAGCAAAGTGCCCCTTTATAATAAATCGCTATCCACTGAAAAATTATGAAACAAAATTAATGTTAATGAAGGTTTTACCAAACTACTACATGTAAATTAGCTAATTTTATCCATATTTCCTTGAAGTTTTAATAGAAACTTTGAGGTCTTGTGGCAATCCTTTCACTTAGTTGATAAGATAATGTTTAAAAGTTATTTGATATGTGCCTTGTTTTAGGCAATGCCTCTTTAAATGCCAAAATGGGCAAGTTTAATGTTTCCTGGTCTCTAACTTAAACAATATCTAACCAATCTTCCCTTAGCTTGCTGAGAATGTTTTTAAAATGTCCTAATATCTAAGCCAAGTTTGATAACCAGCTGAATCGTCCCAGGCAGTATGGAGTTATTGCCCCTTAATTGCCATAATTTGAACTTTCATTATTCATAACACCTCTGAGTGGCTTTGATTTTCTCTGATGACATTAAAGACTTTACACATTATGTCCAAAATGTCAAAACTACGAATCAGCCAACCCTATATTTCATGGTACTAACAATGAATAAGTCTACATTTGTCTGAAGTCAGTTGGTTATCAAGTGGCTGTATAATGTTAACAACACAGTTTCTAAGCCTTCTAAATACTTTTACTGGCTTTAATTTAAAATTCTTTTTTTCAAGGGAGAAGTACCCAGACTTGAAAGAAGACTTGAAAAAGTTTAAAACCCACCTGACTGACTCGTCAACGGAACTTGCTGCATTGAAAGTGTGGCAGCTTCAAGGTATATAGATTTCTCTAAGATGTAAATTACATGTATATATTAACGAAAAGATTTACATTTTTAAGGGTAACAATTTTTAGCTCGTCTGATTTTTGAAAAAAATGACGAGCTATTGTCGTCACTTGATTGTCTTCGTCGTTGTCGTTGTCGTCGGCGTTGGTTAAGTTTTGCGTTTAGGTCACTTACATGGAAACTATCAAAGCTATCACTTTGAAACTTGGAAAGCTTGTTCATCTAATACCCTTCTTCACATTGTAAGCTAAAGATGCTGAGTCTGACCTGTTTTTTTGGGTAAAAAACATGAATTTTGATTGATTTTGGTTGATTTTGAGAATTGGACATAGCTTCTTCATTTTTTGTTAGATTGATTTCAAATTTTTCACAAACAATAAATGGATAATGTTCTTCAACATATCAAATGGGGTTTTGAGTTATACATTTTGGGGGGATATTTTAATATTTTTGGACTTTGTAGTTTTTAGCTAGTCTGATTTTTTAAGTTTTGCGTTTAGGTCAGTTACATGCAAACTATCAAAGCTATCACTTTGAAAGTTGGAATACCTGTTCACTATCAAATGTACAATAGAATGAAGGAAGAGTTTTACAAGTTACATAACCCTGTCATGTATTTTGACTGGGTTATTGCCCCTTCTTAACTTAGAAAGTTTCACACACACAATATTTTTGTAATAGTGAACATAATGCAAACCAAACTTAGTGTATAGGAAGTTTTATGAATATTTTTTAAATTGGATTGTGTTTTGGGGCTGCTGGGTTAACCCCGGTCACTGTTACTAAAAATAGGAAAACCGTAATATATTCAATATCTTTAGTTACAGTTGACATAATGTAACCTACTTTTGTTTGTAGTAAGTATTTAAGAAGATCTTTAATGGGGTTGTGTTTTGGGACTCCTGGGGTCATTGTCAAGGTCACTGTAACTAAAAATAGAAAAACAATAATATGTTCAATTTCTTTAGTTACAATTGACAAAATGTAACTAAATTATTAAGTGTGTAATATATATAAATGAAGACTTTTATTGGGATTAAAGCTCAGGATTTTTTTCTAAAAATAGAAAAATGGGACAAACACAATATCTTTAGTTGCAGTTGAATAATTGTGACCAAACTTATGTGTCTGGTAATTATCATGAAAACCTGTGGGATTGTGTTTCTGAGTCAAGGTCAAGGACACTGTTACTTAAAAAAATGGTAATAAATAAACGGTAAAAGGATAAAATCAGACGAGCGTCAGGCACCCGTAATGGCGGTGCTCTTGTTCTTAAATATGTATGTACATGTATCAGTTGTCCCTTAAATTTGTAAGTATCATGAAGGTAAAGTTGTGATGTATGAAAGGAAGCAAGCCATTAAGCTGGAAAGACAAGTTTCATGGTTTTAAAATGAGTTAATATATTCGATATCTTCTTAATAGAAAAAAAAGAGATCATGACTAAAGTAAGTGTTTCAGATTGTGCAATCCCACCACCTTGGTTGAGTGGTTTATAGTCTCTGACTCAAAATTACTGTTACCACTCATTGACTGGGGAACATGGGTTTGAGCATTGCTATATGTGAGAAAGTTGGCTGTTTCTTATGTAGCTCATCCCAGAGGTTGCGGGTTCGAGCCCCACTGGGGTCACGACCATACTTCCTCATATGACACCAGTATTGGTTTTTCCAGGAAGCAGACTCGAGAGAGACTATAAGCTACAAGCTTTCTTCACAATCAAGCTGAAATAAATGAGTATAAACTAAATAATGGTAAGGTACACTGCCTGCCTATCAAGGTGACTAGGAATACAGTTAAAAGAATCTGGAGAAACAGTTTGTGCCATTTGTCTAAGAGAAGAGTGTTCTATTTTTAGATCTAGGACTACAAGCAGCCCAAAAGGTGATGTCAGCTGACCCTAGTGAAGCTCTAAAAGTACTTAGAGATATCAGCCAGAATTTTCCGTCCATGGCAAGGTGAGACGGGAAGCATTATGCTTCAGTAAAGTTCTGGTTATAAGACTACACTGTGGATTGGAAAATAGTCATAACTTTTGCAATTAGTAGATAGAGTGAAAGTTACAATACTAGAGAAATTTACTTTTAAATGCAGTTTTGAACACTTTATGCACTAAAATCAAAATGAATCTAAAAGCTATTTCTTTATGTTAAATAAAAAATCCATATTGACCTAGTTTCACTTTAGCAGTACCCTTCAATTAAGGGTCATTTTCACAATTTCTCATTGATTTGAAATAAAAAGTATGCAAATACACGTTACACATGTATTAACTTTATGGTATTCTACAAGTTCTAAAGCACAAGAAAATGTTGTTGCTTCATGCTGAACACAACATTTTCATCATAGTTCTTCTTTTCCAGGTCACTTATCAAGGTCTCTGTTGATGATAAAATGAAGAAAGAAATAGAGAAAAATCAACAGGTACTTGCGGAATGTTCTTTAAGTTTGATGAATTTGTGAAGTGCTTCATTCACGAAAATTAGCGAAAAAAATAAAAACCACACAACCTTTTCAGTAATAAAAATAATTCCCAGACACCATTAAACACACCACCATAGAAGAAGTAAACCCACACACTGAAAAATGATTTCTCAAACTATGAAAAAAGATACTAGACAAGAAACTATGAAAAAAAGGTACAAGACAAGAAATTATGAAAGAAAGGTACCAGACCAGAAACTATTAAAACAGGTACTAGACAAGAAACTTTGAAAAAAAGGTACCAGACAAGAAATTATGGAAAAAAAAGACAAGAAACTATGGAAAAAAGGTACCAGACAAGGCCAACACTGCAGGTATAAAATTTAATATATAAAGGCAATGCTTTCAGAAAGGGCGATATGTAAAGCACATATCATACACTCTATATCAAATCAATATAACACAATAAACGTTATAATTATGTTTTCAGTATTTTGAGAACTACCATGGCATAAGTGGAGGAGACTCCGCCCTGTATGTAAACGGTATACCATTGGACATGGAGATATATGACGTATTTATGCTGTTAGATATCATGAAGTCTGAGGCCAAGATTATGGAAGGCCTTTTCTCTCTCGGATTTAAGGTTTGTGTTCATATTTTACTGTGATTCATTTGACCATAAAGGTTCTCTTAAATGTGTGAATATTTAGATGGTTTGTGGAGCTTCATGTTATAGACTTTATTGTAAGTTTTAAGGGATAGTTAAATGGATGTTATGAGTTACACAAAACAAAATAGGGGGATTTTTTTAAACTGCCAATGTTATATACATGTTACTGTATTCGAGAAAGACGGCTGCCTACCGGTTTGTATGTCTTGATAACATTTTTTTTTCTCAATTTTTGAACTGTAACAGGTATGACAAACCTAATGCAAACAAAAGACCTGAGTGCATTTATGCTTGATAAAGTGAATAAACATAACTGAGATTGATTTATAAGTGAATACTTACCACAGACTTATGACTGAGATTGACTTATGAGTGAATATATATAGTTGACTTAGAACTGAGATTGACTTTTAAGTAGGTATATGGACTAAAATGTACATGATTATATCAGGGTGAAGAGCTGTACAAAGTACTACAGATAGAGACAAGTGATGACCAGCAAGACTTCGCTTTAGACATCAGACACAGTGCAGTACAGGTAAGATCAGGTTTGCGTTAGACATCAGACACAGTGTGGTATAGGTAAGATCAGGTTTGCTTTAGACATCGGACACAGTGCGGTACAGGTAAGATCAGGTTTGCGTTAGACATCAGACACAGTGTGGTACAGGTAAGGTCAGGGTTGCGTTAGACATCAGACACAGTGTGGTACAGGTAAGGTCAGGGTTGCGTTAGACATCAGACACAGTGTGGTACAGGTAAGATCAGGTTTGCGTTAGACATCAGACACAGTGTGGTACAGGTAAGGTCAGGGTTGCGTTAGACATCAGACACAGTGCGGTACAGGTAAGGTTAGGTTTTGTTTGGAGCGCTGTATATTTAAACTATTCTAATGAATTAACCCAATGTTGAAAAGGTGTTCAATATGAATTATGTAAGATAAGTTAACATTTTGTATTTTATTTACTTTAATAAGGCTGCTACTGCTTTTAATCTATTGTTTAACTTGGTTTATACAAACCAACAGAATCACTAAACCTCTCTCTGATTGAGGGTTCGAGCGCCCGGCTATGACTTTTTATATGGTGTATAGTTTCTTAGGAGTCTAACATTATTACTCAGGAATGAATGTCAGCTAAATAACCTGCCTGAAAGAGAAATAGTATAATACTTACACAGTATCGATCCCCCACCCCCTGTGGGCTCAAAAAGGACTGTACTTTATCACTTATTGGTGTTTGTGATTGAAATGTAACCAGAAGAATGTACAGGTAGCTTTAAGATATAAACTAAACATGACTTAACTTGGTTTATTTTTGTTTTTAGTACATCAATGACCTGGAAACTGATGCGAAGTACAAAAGTTGGCCAGACCAGATGCAGGATATTTTGAGACCAACGTACCCGGGAATGCTGAGACATGTAGCCAAGAACTTCTTCAATTTGGTAAGCCTCACTTTCAGTTTGATAAGCCTCACTTTCAATTTGGTAAGCCTCACTTTCAGTTTGATAAGCCTCACTTTCAATTTGGTAAGCCTCACTTTCAGTTTGGTTAATCTCACTTTCAATTTGGTAAGCCTCAGTTTCAGTTTGATAAACCTCACTTTCAATTTGGTAAGCCTCACTTTCAGTTTGATAAACCTCACTTTCAGTTTGGTAAGCCTCGCTTTTAGTTTACTTTATTATAACTCCATCAAACAATGTTTGGGATGGGGGGAGGGGCTACTTTGAAATGAATTGCATGTTGTTGCTCTTTCACCCTGTCACAAATTCAGAGTCAGTAAACTAGAATTACTTTCAAACTTCACACACATTACACAATCATGATATCAATTTGTTTCTGAAAATAGTAATACTGATATCTAGAAGTTATTGCCCCTTATACACTATAATTTGTATTTTAGTCAGTTATTGAGCGCTTGTAGAGTTTTGAATCTTCTTATGGAAAGTTCTTGTATATATGAAAGTAGTACATCTTTTTATTAATAATTTAACAGATATCTCCAATGGTTTCCTCCTTCTGTCTTATTCTATTGTATGTGAACACTATTCTTTTCGACAGGATGCAGATTCGACATTTTATACAAATTGAATCAATTTGCATTTTGAACACCTTCTACACCTATTAGAGTATTAACATTAATTTGTGAATTGTTTATTTCATGATTTTCAAACTTTCTATTTAATTCACAAGATTTTGAATTTGCATATGAGCACTATTTTATATTTATTCATTGTTTGTTTACTATTTAAGCAATTTTGATGAATTCACTATGTGCTTCATTGCTGAAAATAAGTGAGAAAAAAAACCAGCACAAAAATAACCCCATCACTTTAACAGTATTACATTTATATCTTATTTTACAGGTATTCATTGTTGATCCACTGGACAAGGATAGCAGAGATCTGTTGAAAATTGCTGAAGCATTCTATGTGCACAGTGTACCAGTCAGACTGGGTGTTGTGTTTGTAGTAAACTCTGACAAGGATGTGTGTGGGTTAGATGATCCAGCTTTGGCCCTGGCTTACGCATTTGATTACATCAGACAAGAAGAGGACGCTCCTAAAGCTTTGACTTTCATTACAGATGTAAGTACCAGGATGTAGATTGTCATCTTTTAGATCCCAGCTATGCCACCAACTAGTAATGGCTGCCTGTGTTGTAGGGGTAAATTGGGACTCCTAACTCGGGGGGGGTTGTGGGCTTGAATCCTACAGGAAAGCTTAACTAGCTCCTCTTAAATTCCTCCTTTGCGCTTGAATTTAATATCAGAGAAACTTTTTGATGTATAATCATAGTTTGTTTGCAGTTTTAGCTAGTTTGATGAATGAAGCATTATGACGAAGTGCTTCATTCATGAAAAATTTGCAAAAAGTATAAAGATAGAAAGAAAAAAAACTTTTACAGTATGGAAGCTGATCATGATATACCAGTACACTTATGACAGATAACAAATATTTCAGTTTATGAAACCTTTCTATAATTTCAGATTTATGAAACAGCTAAGACAGATGATATAACAGTCGATATGATAACAACTGAGTTCAAATCTCAGTTTCCGGATGAAGAACTCGAAAAAGTCTTCGGAAAGCAATCTGAATATGACTATGTGAAGAGGGTAAGTAATTGAATGTATATTTTACTGAACCATTGTGGTATTTTCTGTTTTAAAAAGTTTTTGTGAGTAACTCTAGGTGTATTGCCCATGTAAAAGAAAATATTAGCCAGTTGTGGTTATTCCATGCCCAGGTTTGATGCATGGTCAGGCCACTTGAAGTGTGTCTATTGGTGACACACCAGATATCACATGACTTTTTGTGCTTCCATCTACCTAGCTGTAAATTGGTACCAGTTATGAATATTGCTGTTCTTTTTTTTCTGTGTTAAATGATTTTGTCCCATCATGGGTGGTACCTTGATAGCAAATAATGTAAGTTGAGAGAACAAGTGGGGAAAGACAAATTATAATGAATCAAAATGATAGTAAAGTCACAAACCAAATTTTGGAATATCTGCAGATTTTACATGTGCATCTGCAGATCAGGGATCAGGAAAACCGAAAATTTGCCGGTCTGGACCGATTTTCAACTTGCTGGACCGATTCACGTCACCAAAAGTTGCTTAAAAATCGGTCCGAGATTTTTTGTAAAAAAAGTCATAAAATCGCTTAAATATGACAAAAGGAGTTGCTTGTGTAATTACACATAGCATCTGTGTTATTAGCACCTATCCAATACCCCAATAAACGTGTCATGTTAATAACCCGCGGCGGTCTTTACCTAATTGGTCCTCGGGCGCGCTAACACGTTATTGATTAAAGGATTTTATTAATGTGTTTGCAGCTCCGATTGACTCTATGCCGGACCGATTGTCTTTAGGCCGCTAATCATTACCTACACTTTGCCAACATTACTGGTCGTTATGATTTAATTAAAAAGATTCGGTCCACGTGTACTTTTGACCGGTAAGATGACAGTTGAAAGAAATTATTAAAAGATAAAACCCAAAGAGTTAATTTTTATTACTCAAATAGTGCCAGCTATATAATGTATATAATGTATCATGTTGGGGGGGCGGGGGGGCAATTCAATACCTTTCGATTTATTGTTGAAATGGCACAACGCCACATATTTGCGATGTTCAAAAAATCAAATGACCAAAATGGCAAACCGGCTTATGATAATCGGGAGAATAATAACGAAACAAATAACCGGACCGGCAACCGGTGGTAAATGCTTCCCAGGAAGTCGGAAGGGGAAGCCGAAAGATAATGTTAATCGGTCTGGCAACCCAAGAGGCATAAAAAAAAATTTCAAAACGAAACCAGACGACAAAAATTATATTGCCTATACCTGACACATGGATTATTACAAAACTTTGTGGGGGTGACTTAATTTGAACGTAATCAGTTCTAATCGAAATCGAACACACTTTCAATGATAAAATCGCATGGAAATTATCATTTTTATTTATGAAAACTGGCTCGATATTTTTCTTATTACTTAGAAATTCCGTTGCTTATTCCTTTATGGCGAAAATTAATTATGTAAAGTTTATCCCTTAGAAAATGGAACGCCCAGTGAAGGTTGCATTTATTTTATCGACTCGTGAGATTTACTAATCAATAATGAAAGAAGATAAACATTGTCGTTTTTGGAAACATTTTGGAATCCAAAGGAGGAAACTAAATACTTTAACCGTTCCATGATCATGCACAATGGAAAGATGGTTGAAAAATATATAAATCACGTACAAATTTTTAATTTTTTATTTTTTTTTACGTTTTTGTAACTTTTTTTGCGGGTTGACATGTACCTTACTTGTCCGGACCGATTGAGATTTCAAAATTTCCTGATCCCTGCTGCAGATGTTAAGTTAACTCAATAAGTTTATGAAATGATGATTTTCCAAAAGTATAGATTATCAACTTGAAAAGGTTGATTAAGTTTCTGAAGGCTGATTTTTTTTTTCTGGTATGTTTTCAGCTTTGTGCTGTAGCCTGCTTCTGTTCATTTTCAATTTAACCACTGTTTAAAGGAAATAAAGATCATTTTATGATTGGCCATTGAATATTGACTGTACTGAGACAGAAAATATCATATGTACATGAAAAAAACAAAACATTATGCTGTTGCAGAGTAGTGGTGATTTCCTGCTTAGATCTGGTCTCAGTGACTTCCCCCAGGTCCTACTGAATGGTAAACCATTGAAGAAAGGTGACCTTAATCAAGACAACTTTGAGGAAGGAGTGATATCAGAAATCATGCAAGCTACACCAGAGATACAACAAAATGTGTATCAGGTAGGAGTATTTCCAAGGTACTGTAAACTGGGTTATTTTTGCCATGATCGAAATATTGCAGTTTGTAAGTTCAAAACAGATTTTTTCACATATTTTAAATTCACAAAAGGAGAATCTATGGCAAATGAATCTTTCGCAATATAATTAAAATCATACTTTTTTTATTAGTGAAGTGAGAAATTTTCAAAAATATTGAAAATTAAATCACTGCGCATATTGTCCAATTTACAGTTTATGTTTATTTACAGGGCAGACTTCATGATGGAAACAATGTTTTAGAATGGCTGATGGAGAAAGACAATGTTCTTCCGAGGTTGAATTCGCGGGTACTCTCTGGATCTGATAAAACCCTTGATCTGTCTGAGAATATTGGTGAGTAGTTTATCGCTCCTATATCTACACACTACTATGCACTACACACGGTGAATTTCATGGCTTGGTTTTATTTGGAAATTTAGGTGGGCCTTAAGGGTGTAGTGCATTGCAGCATACCCTTAGTAACCCAGAAGACCCAGTGTGATCCATGGTCTGGCCTCATCATGTGTATCAGTTCACTTTTAAATTAAATTTCTAAAATGGACTTGTTCATCTATCTATTTGGGCAGTACCATTTATTATTTACAGGGATGTTTTATGCAAATTTATTGACTGAATAGCAAACAGTGCAGATCATGATCAGACTACATGGAATTGCTGGCTCATCATAATCTGCACGAGTTTCTATGGCCATTATTATTTGCCGTCAGCAGTAAGCTTTCAATCAATACCAGTAATAACAATGGCTGGAGCTCTCTGAATAGTGCTTGCTCACGAATTCAAAAACTTGTGAATAAATATTTTAAAAAAAGGAAAATTGCAAGGTAAACTGCCAAAACAGATCACAGTAATGGATTTATTATTTTATAATTTGATAATGATACATACAATGTAGTGAATAAAATTAGTAGAGGCATTTAAGACTTGCGGTATCATAAAAATGTGATATTGGTTCAAGGCATGTAGATCAGAATTATAATGTATCCTATTAGAATTGAAAATTGCACTAGCCATAAGGTTAAGGTGCCACTGAGTTCAAACAGTGGAAGCACTTCTTATACTTGATGACCAGGGGTCATATTCCTGTAGCATCTTAAGTCAAATCTTAGGATTTTCCTTAAACTTAACAATTTCCTTAAGAAGATAATTTAAAAAGGAGAATGTGCTTTGCAGCATGTTGAAAATTAATTAAATCTTCCATGACCATTTTCTATTTATGATATTGAAATTAAACACAATCATTCACTTTCAAGCGAATTATAATTATAAAAAAGTTTTGGACTTAAGTTAAAATACTAAAGAAATCACTAAAGATGCTACTGGAATACGACCCCTGCTCTCTAATCTTGCTCTGATATCTTTCGCATGAAATATTTTCAGAAGGTGGACTTACGGATGATTTTGGTACGTTTGAGGTACTGACGTCAAAGGACATGAATGCAGTTATGGCAAACAGCATTAAATATTTCTACAGGAATGGTAATTCACTTTAATTCATTACTGTAAACTAAGAAATATCGAGATGATATAATTTTTGCTATTTTTGTCAATTTCCTAAAAGTGTCTGGTCACAAATTTTGAATTTGTCATGCGCAAATCACCAAATTTACAGTAATCAAATCAATAATGGAAAAAGCCATAGAAGTTAAAAGCTTTCAATTATTTGTCCATTTCCAGAGTGCGAGAGTAAATTTAACATTAAAACATACATAGTTGTTTTGATGGCTTATGTAGAAAAGGTTGAAAAACATGTAATAAGTGTTTAGAAAATTACCTATAATTATGTTTTTCAGATGAAAGCACTATTTACCCAGTGTCATTGTGGGTAGTGACTGACTTGCAAACAGAATCTGGGAGATCCTTGGCTTATGCTGCTATTAAAAGAGTTGTAAGTATAAAGGCTACTTTCTTTCATTGTGGATTTACCATAAGACAGCTCCTATGTAAAGGTGTTCTTACAAGTTTGAAAGCTTACAGGACCGACCTCCATGGTCGAGTGGTTAGGGTACTGAATTAACCTGATGCCAGTTGTCACTCAAGTGACTTCAATACTAATTGAAATTAGACTTTACATACGACATCCAAATGCACATGGAAAACTTTTGAATGGATTCTTGTGTTGAAAATAAAAAATACTGAAATACTGTGGAAAAAATCTTTGAATCAAAATAAGTAAAACTTGGTATGTATATTTGTTACATTAAGTTAAAATGTTTTCAGATATTTATAAAGTATGAAAGTTGTATTACATATTCAGAAGCATTCCAATGACCTCCGACTGGGCTTCATTTCCAATGCTGCGGCCGCAAGTGACGGGAAGGTCGACATCAATAAAGCCGTTCATGTGGCCGCAAACATGCTGTCTAACAATTTAGCGAAGAACTTTATCACCAAACTTGTGAAAGAGGAAAATTTCAAGGGTCTACAAAGCGGAGAAACAACATTGAAAGATCTGGAAGTTAATGTAGGTGGTTTTACTTTCACTTTCAATTTACTTTAAATTTGATTTATCATTGAAAAAACTTGCATAGCTACAGGACATAGAATACATGCTGTCAATTGGGAAATTTTCGCGTGATGAAAATTTCGTGATTTGTGAGCAGAAAAACTTATTTGCTCATTTTAAATTTGCGAAAAAAGAATTCTCTGTTAATAATTCTATGTGAAATGAATCTTTCGTGAGATTTTAAATTAGCAGGGTTGGAAATTTGCAAAATACTGAAAATTAAATCGTCATATATATTTCATAATGTACAGTACACAAAGATTTTTAAGCTTCAATAAAAGAGTAAGAATGGACACTACAGTCTCTTTTTTGTTGGCTTTGGTATCTTGTTATAGCCTTTGTATCAAATAAATAGAAGCAGAGATACAGGACATTAATTTTCTGGTACTCTTCAAAAACTGTTTTATAATTAAGTTTTTCTTACAGGGTATGGATATGAAGGCGTACTTAGAGGCCTATGAGAAGCAGACTAGTGACTTCCTGAAAGTACATAGACTGTTTGCAGAGAGAGTGCTAGAATTTGGTCCAAGCCAGAGAGGTCTTGTCACCAATGGACAGGTAAGATAATGGAAAAATGTTAATGTCTCTAAAACTGTTCAGTTCAAATTGACCAAGTTAATTGCAGAAGGAGTCTCCATCCTACTGTGATTCCAAAGATTTAAGACATTTCCATTATTCAATGAGGTATCTATGTAAAATGTGGAAAGGACTGGTATCTTTAATAATTATACTCAGTAAAAACAATAAAAATGTCCAATTTAACTATTGAATAGTTTATAATATAAGTTTTTACCCATTTGGGCTCAAGAGTAAAAAGTGACAGGCACCTAATCCCTTGCAACTCCTTTATAATCCCCGTAAGGCTAAGCATGAGATGTTTTAGTTTTCTGATGCTACATGTAGCAACTTGTAAAACTTTTCGTTTGTTTTCAAATCAAGGTTCTTGGACCCTTCGGTGAAAATGAAGAGTTTCTCACAGAAGATATAGATTTGTTGGAGTTGTTTGTCAAACAACAGTCAGCGAAAAAGATCAAATCTACATTGAAGGGAATGAAATACCAAGGCCAGAAGTAAGTGTTACATGATATTTTTTTTAATTATAGGAGCAAAAAGTATACACATTGAACATTTGTAAATTTTGATTTCATGGTACAATGTTTGTTTAATACTTGCAACTCCTTTATAATTTTCAGTAATAGTGTATGTATAGAATACACTTCAATCTGGCTCCATGGCACCATGGTTAACGTTCTAGACTACCAATCCCGAGATACAGGGTTTTGAATCCCAGCTGGGTCATTGCAATTTCAGAAATGCTTTTAAGCGTTTCCCACCCATATAGATATGAACTAGTTAGAAACTCAGAGGTAGTCTCACATGTATTGGTGCTATACGCCAGTCACATTAAAGAAACAAGGAGATCTATTCGTAAAAGAGCTAAGGTCTTGTACCCTTGTATCTGCACCTGTCTCTTAAACCTGCATCTGTCAGGGGTCTAGGCAGTTTCACTGAAGAGAAATCCTAGGGTCAGCCGGGACTATAAAGGAAATAGGGAATACATCAGAAATGGCGGCTCGTTGTCTTGATACAGGTGTATTTGATAGAATTATAGACAATTCGGAGACATCAGTATTGACTGCTGGGGGCAGGTTACTGCTTAATTGAAATGTCCACTGGTCATCTAATCAAGATTCAACTGTATATTTATAGAGGCAGTGACTTGCTGATGAAGGTAGGAGGTCTTCTGGCATCCATAGAGAAGAGTAGAACAAGGAAAAAGGTCAACTATGGTGGAGACAGGCACAGGTATGCACTGACATATCTTACACTTTTCTACCCTTTAATTTTGATTAAGCTGTTGTTATACTTGTTTTGACATTTATGATGGAATGTACCCCCTCCTTCCTTTTTTTCCTTAGCCATTAATTTCTATATAATCATATAATGCACCATGAACTATTCTAAAAAAAAAAAGATGGATCTTTCAAGGGTTTTTTTGTATGTCAGATGAAAAAAATCAGAGAATAAGTGTATCGAATATGGTTTTCCTCTATGTCTTCTGTGAACCAATTAATTTTTGCACTAATTTATGTTCCCACTTTGCAGATGTCAACTTGATTTCCAGATATTTAAATTCACATTTTTAGAATAAATTAATTCAAACGAAGTTGGAGTAAATTATTTGCGTACAATTCTAAAGTTCGCAGAAAACTGGCCTCCATAAATGTAGTGAAAATAAATGGGATGCAAAAATTAGTTGGTTAACAGTTTACAGAAAAATATGGTTGTCATGTAAAATTCTTTTTATTGTATACTTGAACATTACTTTGTGCATGTAAATGTGTCTTATCTTGCAGTGTTGTAAAGATCTCAGGTAACCCCGATATGCCAGCATTCCAGGTAGAAGCCATTGTGGACCCGACATCATCTGCAGCCCAGAAGCTCGCGCCCATCCTGATGGTCTTGAAAGAATTGTATAACCTTGACATCAAAGTATACATGAACTGCCGAGAGAAGTTGTCTGAGATGCCACTTAAAAGGTATTTCATTGTGTAGAAACTACATGACGTAAATTTCACGATTTATGAGCAGACACATTTATTCCTGAATTTTAAATTCTTGAAAGGAGACTTCTCAAATAGTAAATCTATGTGAATTGAATCTTTCACAAGAGTTTTAAATTTCTGAAGTGGGAAATTTGCGAAAAAATTAAATCATCACTAATATCACATGATTTACAGCATGTCTTGACCTACAAGGTTGTTACAGTTGCTATTTGTCTCAGGCCATGATCTTACTTTCCATTGTTATGTTATGATGTTGCATGGAAAGTTTTACAAGCATTGTTACAGAGGTCATTAGTCAGCTTAAATGATGGCTGTTGTTATTAATTTTATGGATGTTTAATATAGTTTGTTTTAACTTTACACTTATAGTAAACTAAGTATGTAATGACATCGAAGATAGAGAACTTCCTAATTTTTGGTGTACCATGCACAGTTTGATTTTCATAGTGCACTATTTCCTGCCATTTGATTTTCAGGGTACCATTTTGATTTTTTAGTGCCTATCTTAAGACTTGTCATCTTGTGTTGGATTTTCAGTGTTCTCTTTTTGATTTCCAGGTATTACAGATATGTACTGGACCCAGAACTAGCTTTCAAGGCAGACGGAAGCTTAACATCTGGCCCTATAGCCAAGTTCACAGACCTTCCACAGAAATCCATTCTCACACTGGGTATGGAGCCACCAGAGAGTTGGATGGTCGGGGCAGTCACTGCTCAGTATGATTTAGATAATATACTGCTGGAAGAGGTGAAAGGTGGAGTTGTTGCCGACTTCGATCTGGAATATCTTCTTCTAGAGGGTGAGACCATTTTTTCCCCAGGTTTTGTTTTGTTTTGCAAACATTTTGTAGAAACCCATGTCATTTGCGTTTTAGAAAGTACCATAAATTCTGATGAATTGGCGAAGGAATGCTCTGGCAAAAAAACATGAAAATAAAGTTCTTGTGAATATTAAAAGATTACCCATATATAGTGCTTGAATACCAACAAAGATCTATTAGTTTTGTCAGTTTGAAATAGACCAGTTCTGTGGGTTTCTCCTAAAGTTTTGTAGGATTTTAAAATATTTTGGCATAGAGATGAACTGCAACAAACTGATTTATAGAATTGAAAATTTAATTTTTAGTAGATCTAGATCATACATGTACTATATGAACATGCCTTATTGTCTGCTGGGTAAACTTCTGTCCAATGGTCTTACTTGTTACATAGTTCTTGAAACATTCTGTAAACTATTTAAATACAGTCCAACCTTCCTGAAGGAAACCATCCTAGAGCAACACCTTCACTAAAAAGGCTCACATTTTCTTTCCTGTTGCATCAATAACTAGTATGTAAGAAATCAACCTCTCTACAGAACAACACCTCTCTATAAGAAACACATTGGTAGAAAGGTGATGGCTGCTGAGAGGTTGCACTGTATTTGATTCTCTATGTATAATAACAACTTCAGTTTGTTCAGGATATCAGTTACGCTACAGTTGTTAAAAATGTTATGGATATTCTAGGACATTGTTATGATGCAAATACTGGGCAACCCCCTAGAGGACTGCAGTTTGTGCTGGGAACCAACTCATCAGATGTTCTGCTGGATACCATTGTTATGGCAAACTTGGTAAGTAATTTCTTTATCATTAACAAGTACTTTTGGAAGTTTGTGTTTCCCTCTTAACTTTGATTTTCAAGTTGCTTTAAAGTTTTATTGCAGAATTTGATTTTGGCTTGGTTGTTTTGCTGCTTTTATATCCTTTGCATGGTATATTATATAAGGTCATTTTTTAAGATACAGAATATCAAGTATTAGATATTTAAGATGCAAGTCTAAATTGAAAGTGAAGTTGTTCTTATGATGAAATTCTAATTGCCTCTTGAAAAGTCAACTGAAATTGTTTCTGCATGGTCATGAAGTTTCCATAAAATTTAATTATCTGGTCAATATAGAAAACATTTTGCAGACATTGATAGCCATTCTTACATTTTGGATGCTGCTTATTAACAAACATAATTTTAGAGCTGATATCATTTAAAACCATTGCTATATTTCAGGGTTATTTCCAATTGAAAGCAACACCAGGAGCTTGGAAACTAAGTCTTAGAGAGGGGAGATCATCCCAGTTATTTGATATCTCAAGGTAATATCCCTTGTGTGATGTTTCTATATAATTATAGAAATTGAGGCTGACTAAGTAAGTCTGTAGTACATTTTCATCTAAAAGCCAAAATACAAGAAAACACATTTGTAGATAGAATGTACTTGTTTTTGTCTTACACAGGAAATATTGTTGACTTTTATGTATGTTTCAGTCATGAGAATACAGACACACCAGCTGGTTCCAAGGATGTGATTGTTACACTCAATAACCTCAAATCTAAATCTATCAGAGTCAAAGTATGTATTTCAGGAAACACACCAGAACTTCATTTTAGACTAAATTCTCAAACTTACATTTAGACTAAGTTCTCAAACTTGAGTATAGACTAAGTTCTCTAACTTACATTAAACTACATGTAAGTTGTCATGCTTTTATTTAAACCCAATTTTTCATGCTTACATTTAGACTAAGCTCTCTAACTTACATTTAGACTTAGTCCTAAAATTACATTTGGACATGCTTACATTTAGACTAAGTTTTCATGCTTACAATCATTGCATCTCATGTTCACTACATGACTATGCTTATAATCAGGTTGCTAAGAAGCCAGGAATGGAGAAAGAGAAGCTATTAGATGATGATAAAGAAGAGGAAAATGGTGGATTATGGAATACTATATCGAGGTAAATTTTCATTTTACTGCACAAAAATTACTTCATGCTGTAAAAGTCGTTTTTCCGTGAGGTTTTTATTTGCTTTATTTTCAGCTTATTTTCATGCTTGAACACTTGGCGAATTCATCAAACTCGCTAGAGTAGCAAACAAACAATGACTATATACACGGCGGGGAATCACATGATCAAAATTATCTCAAAACAAAAGCACATCTATGAAAAATGAAAAAAGAACTACACAGGTCTCAATCACAGTCACCTTCTGATTGTGCTGAACACTTCAAAAATAAATTATGTCAGTTTCTTAAAGTGTTCAGCACAATCGGAAGGTGACTATGATTGAGACCTGTGTAGTTCTAGAATACTTTTATGTTGCCATAAGATGGGCTACATTTTACATTTACAGCTAAACGGCTTTCATTATTTTCTAACATTTTTCTGAGATCTACTTTTGTTTAGAGATTATTTTGATCACATGATTCCCCACCGTGATATATGTAATAGTGCTGGCTCGCGAATTCTAAAACTCACAAATAAATAGAAAACTAGAAAATCCCCAAATAAACAACTCACAAATATAGAGACTTACAGTAGTACAATCTTATAGTTCAGTTAGAACTATTTCAATAACAGGTCTTTTGTGGCTTTGTTTCCTTCAAAGGAGCAGGGTCCTTCTAGCCATTTCACTGAAATATTTGTGCATGTATAAATATTTATCCTGATCTTTAAAGCAATGTTGCATTTTGTTTAATAAGTGAAGGGGTAACAGCAAACATATACTGCAGGGTGTTATCATAAGCTTTGGGACTGTTTTTTGGTGAATTTCTTCATTCTTTTTAGCTCACCTGAGCTGGCTCAGGGTGAGCTATTAGGATCGATGAATGTCCGTCGTCCGTCGTCCGTCCACATTTAGTTCGTTAACACTCTAGTGGTCACATTTTTTCCTCAGTTGTGAGCGAAACTTGGTCAGGAATGTTTGTCCCAGTAATTACTGGGACGAGTTCAAATATGGGTCATCTGGGGTCAAAAACTAGGTCACAGAGCCCAAAAATAGAAAAATCTTGTTAAGGCTCTAGAGGCTACTGTTTCAGTCCAAATATCCTGGCAATTTGTCAGAAAGGTTGTTTCTATGATTTCTAGCTCAAGTTTTAATATGGGTCACCTGGGGTCAAAAACTAGGTCACACAGCCCAAATATGGAAAAACCTTGTTAACACTCTAGAGGTAACATTTTCAGCCCAAATATCCTGGAAATTTGTCAGAAAGGTTGTTTCGATGATTTCTAGCCCAAGTTCGAATATGGGTCATCTGGGGTCAAAAACTAGGTCACAGCCCAAATATGGAAAAACCTTGTTAACACTCTAGATGTTACATTTTCAGCCCAGATATCCTTGAAATTTGTCAGAAAGTGCAGATCATGATCAGACAGCAAAATAATGAAAGTGCAGATCATGATCAGACAGCTAAATTATGAAAGTGCAGATCATGATCAGACAGCTAAATAATGCATAGCAAACAGTGCAGATCATGATCAGACAGCAAAAAATAAAAAGCTGACAGTGCAGATCATGACCAGCCAACATACAATGAATAGCTTACAGTGCAGATCATGATCAGACAGCAAAAAAATGAATAGCCAACAGTGCAGATCATGATCAGACAGCAAAATAATGAGGCCTAGAGCTTAGATATTCAGCATGTGGCAATAATTGACTGTCTACCAAGATTGTTCAAATCCTGACCTCAGTGTCGAAATTAACCCTGCCTGGAGGGGGGGGGGTCTTTTGATTTTACATAGGCTTATTAAGAGGATATCATGAGCCAAAGGTAAAAATTGATCCTTTCTGCTATTAATAACCTTTTTATTTTTGCCAATGGTAGACAGGTGAGCGATACAGGGCCATCATGGCCTTCTTGTTTTATTAAGGATCGAGTAGGGTTTGAGAAGGGGGAGATAATTGCGTCTTTACAGAGGATACAATGTATATCTTTCAGGATACGTTTTACAGGCACCAATTTATATTTCCTTTTTTCTAGACATTGTGTTAACCATTTGAATACATAAATATATGTTGTTGTTTTTTTCTATTTGTTCTATAGTTCCTTCTCAGGTGGAGAAAAATATGTTGAAGACAAGGACCAAACACTGAATATTTTCTCTTTAGCCTCGGGTCATTTATATGAGAGATTACTCAGGTATTTATTCTGATATTTTATGTACACATTTTTGTTCTGTAGTTGATTAATTGAACTTCTTTACTAAAACAATTTTTAATTTTTAACAAATAACTGGAAAATTTCGAGACAAACTTTCATAATAGAGTTTGTACGGTTGCTGGCCGGTAGTCACCATACCTCTAAATGGTTGGGAGTTAACGGTATAAGACCCTATATCCATCTGACTCTTTACATGCGCGATGAAAATTTCGCAATTTGTGAACAGACAGACTTATTATCGAATTGGAAATTAAAGGTAAAAAAAAGCAGAATTCTTCAATAATAAATTTTTTGTGAAATTTTTAAATTAGCGAAGTAGAAAATTCGCAAATTTTCAAAATAGCTAAAATTAAATTGTCATGGATAATACCAAAATTATAGTTTGGAATGTTCCAAAAGAATGATGTCACATTTGTTGAAGTGGGAAATTCGGAATAATAGTGAAAATGAAATAGTTGTGAATATTAACAGATTTACAATATAGAGTTACACATTGTATTTATACATTGACAGGATTATGATGATGAGTGTTTTGAAGCATACACAATCTAAAGTGAAATTTTGGTTCTTAAAAAATTATTTATCGCCGTCATTCAAGGTAAGACTTTGATTATGAATTCTTGAACTGCAAAATTTATATGGTTCTAATTGTATTCACTTCATTACTTGTACCATTGCGGTAATTTTTGGGGCAAGTAAGATTTGATTATTATGAGTATTACTTAAGTGAAAATTATATACTCATAAAACAAAATTAATGTAAAACATAGTGTTTTATCTTGCCATTCTGCCATGTTGAATAAAATAAAGCCGCTTCCCACTTACAACTGTTTTTGTTGTCTTTTCTGAGTAAGAATTTAAAGATATCCTCTTGCGTGGCAGTTGCTACGGCCGAGTAATGGCACAGTCATTTTACAAAGGCCATTATGGTAAAAATATGGTTATCTTATTGTTGATTATCTCCCTTGTAATCATGAGAATTTCATGATTTTAAGTATTGGTGATATCTACCACTTCGTTCTTGCACTGGAAAAGATTCAAATCAACTGGAGTGTTAAAATAGTTATGTCTCTATGGTGCATAGGGAGAATGGGTGCAATGCAAATCAAACAATTTTTGTTGCAACAAACCTAGTTCCATGCAAACCTATACCTAGAACAGGACAGTCAAGGTCACAGTTACGAGAAAAATAGAGTATAACAGCACAAATTATGCAGGATACACATTCATTAATTCCTCTAGTACATGTATGAATCGTACACACAATTCTGCCATTGACCTTTTCTTTTGGAATTTTCATTAATTTTCATTGTGCAAATGATGACTGTAAATTGGGAATTTTTGTGTGACGAAAAATTTCGCAATTTGTAAGCAGACGGACTTATTTGTGAATTTTTAATTGGCAAATGAAGAATTTACTAAAGATAAATCTATGTGAAATGATTCTGTCATGAGATTTTTAAATTAGCGAAGTTGGAAATTTATGAAAAAAGCTGAAATTTTAAACCGTCCTGAATATTACCCAATGTACAGTATATGTTGTATGTTTTCAGGACTTCATTCCACATTATGCCAAGGAATATGGATTTGAATACGAACTGGTGGAGTATAAATGGCCGAGATGGTTAAATCAGCAGAAAGAAAAACAGAGGATTATCTGGGGATATAAAATTTTGTTCTTGGATGTTCTTTTCCCGCTTCATGTGAAGAAATTCATCTTTGTTGACGCAGATCAGGTTTGAATAGATTTAAAGTTTAGGAGACTCACACTATAAATGGATGCAATTTGAAATATCTTTAAAGATTGAAGAGCCACCATGGCGTAGTGGTAGCGTGTTTGTCTCGGGGATCATAGGGTCATGGGCCCCACCAGTGCCATTTAGTGATAGTGTCCTTACGCAATATACATATAACTCCACATTGCCTCTGTCTTCGAGATTGGATGTAACTGGGGGGAGTCTTGATAGCTATTTATATAAGTTATTAGAATTTGTTTCGCTATCGAGAGTAAATAAAGTAGTGTACCGTTAAGTCAGTATCTTAGAAATAAGAATTAATTCATTAACTGAAAGAATCATCACCAAACAGCAAATTTTCAGCTGAAATTTTCAGCAATGGTTATTGTTTTTCAGATTGTAAGGACAGATTTACAAGAGTTATATGACCTTGATCTAGGGGGTGCTCCATATGGTTATACACCGTTCTGTAGTGATAGAACAGAAATGGATGGTTTTAGGTAAATATTTTGTCAAAGATACGTCAAAGTTCATACTATCCCCTGAGGGCGTATCCATTCTACATGTACATTTAAATATACAACATTTTTCCACTTTTTTCTGTATCTTTTTAAACCAGAAGATTCTTCGATTTACAATAGTTTAATCAAATGCAAAATTTTTTTTTTCAAAACAGTGTGCCATAGGCAAAAAAAAAATGTATTAAAAATAAATGACAAAATGATTATTTCTGCCCTAAAAGACAGTAGGAGTACTGTACCTCATTAGCGCCAGAGCTCAGAGAGCATCTAGACCATTTTAAATGCTAGACCTTGAAAAGTATTTACAACTTAATTAAAGCATTTATTGACAAACTAGTGTTTGAAAAGGGCAGATTGGTCATAGAAATAGTATTGAGGTTTCGGTTTAGGCCAAACACTCTGATATATGTGTGTTGGGGTCTCCTTGAAATTAAAGTTGGTTGGCCGGGAGAGTTTGGGGGAGGGGTTGTTTTTTTTTTTTTACTGTTTTTGCTCTAAAATGCTTGAAAATTGGTCCTTTGGCTGATTTTCTTGTAAAAGTGTTCAAGGCCGGCAGTAAAGAATTAATGTCGGTTGGGAGACCCTTAACACACTTTTTTTGTTTCAGCCTTACTGTGACTTTCCTTTGTTGGTAAAATAAACTAATTGAATGTTACGTTTTATTGCAGATTTTGGAAATCTGGTTATTGGGCCAGTCATTTAGCTGGAAGAAAATACCATATTAGGTAAGTTGAGTCTTTGTAGCTAATGTTAAAAGAAGTCTTTTTCTTATCTGTAGCAGTGGAAATAAAGGGAGGCAATCAGATTCTGTAAATATGAAGTGAATTGGTTTAGATAACACTTTGCATAATATTCAGATGTTGTTATTTATCTGGGCAAGTTGGCAGTTGCATTAGGTCCTTTTCAGAAACGATGGTTGAATAAACTGCCATCTGTATAAGATTGAAAAGGTGTTTAACAAAAAACTCAGGCCAACGCAATCATTGTACTTAGTCTGTATCAGTACTCCAAATCATTGTTTATTAAACAACTAACATGCTGGATTAACGGATGTTATTAAAGTGAAAATAATTGATACTGCTTGGGGGTTTTTAGTCAGCTTAAGGTGTTGCTAATTCATGTACATTAGAAAATGTTAGTGCTGTCAAAATTGTGTGGATTCATCGAACCTGTAATTTTAGTATTAATTTCAAGTATGCATGTGTTGTTTGTTACTAGTGTTATAAATGAAGATATGTTGTTTTTTTCCAGTGCCTTATATGTGGTAGATTTAAAAAGATTTAGACAAATAGCTGCTGGGGACAGACTAAGGGGTCAGTATCAGGGATTAAGTCAAGACCCTAACAGTTTATCAAATCTTGATCAAGATCTACCAAACAATATGATCCACCAGGTGGCGATAAAGTCTTTGCCACAGGAATGGTTGTGGTGTGAAACGTGGTGTAGTGACGAGTCAAAGAAGAATGCAAAAACTATAGATCTGGTAAGTGGAAATCTTACATATGTATTTTGTAAAAAAAGATAGAATTTCTGCCGATGAGTGCCAGATGTAACATAAAAGTCATACCACCTTAATACTTAGATAATTGCTAACAGTAATATACTGAGATTTTTCAACCACTTGAGCATCATAAAATGAAGAGAAAGACAAGCTATATGCTGCTATGGTAATAAATATGCAGATACAAGCACTGTTACGATGTTCAGAATTTTTAGGATGAAAAAATTACAGACTGCATGGATACAGAATCTGATCTTGACCCCTACTGGTTACAGTGACCAAATTTTGGTTTCGCGCAGTAAAACTTGGAATTGAATTTGAAATACCTGTAAGTTTGAGAATGTGATCTAAAATATGTACATGCATATACATTACAAGTGACAATTACTCATAAATTCTTTTTTTTTATTTCAGTGTAATAATCCAATGACAAAAGAGCCAAAATTAAAAGCAGCGATGCGTATAGCGCCGGAATGGAAGGGGTACGATTATGAAATAAAAGTGTTCTGGGATAGTATATATGGTACAAACACAAGATCTCAAATAGAATATGAACCTCCTGAATTAAGCCCGGAGAAAAAAGGTATGGTAGTATTTTGCTTTGAGATTTTCTTTCCTTTAAGTAGACACACCTCCATGGTTGAATGATTATGGATCCTTTGCTTCAGATTACTACACAAACAGATTAAGGGTCCAGGGTTCAAGCCCTGCTACTATTGTGTTGCTTCATGGGAAATAGAGCAGTTTCGTAAGGAAGATTGGGTTCTAGTACTGATCGAACCTTTGCAGGAATGGTGATTTAATAGGTGAACTGCACACCTAAATATTACTAAAATATTGTCGAAATGGGTGTTGATTTCTAAGAATGCCTCAATCTAACATAGGCGAATGTGGTTAACCTAAGATTATAGGAGGCCACTACAGCACAGTGGTAGTATGTCTAGGATTGCACGGTCCAGGGCTAGATCCCCAACAGTATAATTGTGGTCACATGATGGTGTCCTTGGGCAAGACATTTAATTCCACATTGCGTCTATGTCTCTTTGAAGCTGATTCCATTTGGAGTGAGTCTCCATGGCAATTAAATCTTAGTTTTTTAAAAACATGTTTTGCAAACAAAAATAAATAAATTGTGAAGAAGAAATGTAAGAATTTTTTTCCATATTGATTTAAATGAAAAAACTGTCATCATTTTCTATTTCAGAGGCTTGGAGAGACAGAATAGAGTTATAACATTTGTGATGCTTTAGTGACTTTATTTATTTGTTAAAACATACACAAATTCCATACAGCGATGTATACGTCATGTATATAATATATATCATTCTAACAGTCACATGTTTCGGCGAATCATTGTTTCTGTAAATGTAAAATACTGAATATCAATTCTGCTCAAAGTTTCTACAAGTTCATGTTGTGTTTCGTGTCAATAAAATCTCATTTTTTAAGAGTGTTAAATGCTTCATGTTCAAACTTACATTAAATGTGAAATTTACGTGAAAATGTGAAACTTACATCAAATTCTATTTTTAGCATGACTTTTTAAAGTAAGCATTAGGCTGTAAGTAAAGAATGATTTCCTATGTAATTATGATCCATTCTAATGCACTTGCCTTGTAAGGTTGTTTCTTATTGGTTGCAAGGCTTTAATATGTAACTGTTAAATACATTGTATCACATTTATTTTCATAAAAATGATCATTTGTTGTTGTTGCATTTTAACACAGATTCTGTTACAATTTAGTTGACTGAATAGTGATTATGAGGTTCACCACAGTATATACCTTTTCTATTACAAAGGAAGGTAACTCATCTTCAAACTAAAATTTTGAAAAGTGTTCTTCATAGATGCTATCAAGGACAAGACGGTGTTCCCAAATTTGTTGTATTTTATGACTAAGTATTCAACTAACAAAATAACTACAGCATTTGGTGACTCCATTTTAAATGCTTTACATGATGTTCCATCATACAGTCATGTGAATTTCAGTATCAGAGTTAACTCCCTTGTTTAGAGCCAAGGTTAGAGATAATTATCTACAAATTAAGTGGGTACATATACTAAATTTTTAGTAAAATTTTGAAAAATATATTTTTTGTACAGAAAAAAGAAAGATATTTGGAAAAATAATAAGTTCCTCTGCATTGTGTTCCAGATCATGTTTTTATAAGAAATTCATGCAGGTGCTTTTTACGGGGCAGTATTTTTCAACCATCACTTAAGGGACCACAGCTTACGTGTACAATTTTTCAAGACATTCATTTAACAAAATAGCGGAGATAAACTGACTTCCTCCAATGACCCAAATTCATACTATGCTGTTAAGTGCATTTTATTCAGATCACAAAAATAATACCCTCAAATCAAACCATTTGCACGATTCCGGGCATAGTGTAGAATATTGCCTTTTTTTGGTAAAATTTAGTGAAAAATGTAAATGTTATTGTCCAAATCTTTAGAACATGTTTTGTTACGGATATACTTTATCTGTGAGACAAGAAATATACTGTAAATGAAATTAACATGTTTAGTAAATTGATGAACGTAATATAGTCATCCAAACTTTGTACATAATTGAAAGAATGGAAGGGTTTTAGGATATTCATTATTCGAAGTCTGTTTACCAAACTGTCCCATTTGCACCTATACATAATTGTATATATCGTATACCTATCTTAAATACTTAATCCTGATTGGCCGATAACGTTCAAGTGCTAGATCCCCAAATGTATGTGTAGGCCTGCGCAGATTTCAATACATAATTCCTGTTGTATTTTCACATATTTTCTCTACTTTTATGAGGTGTACGATAATAAAAATTTCATCCTCGGTCAATATCACTTTTTATCCGGTCTGCAAAACTATATATTGACCTCAGCATTAGTCTATAATTGTATGATGTACATTTAAAACAGTTTTGCAGTAAGCCTATGAAATAGATGGAACAGTTTTGTATACAGTCTTTGAAATGCCAACTGTAGTTAAGGTGTAGTGTACATGTATGTATGTAATACATTCAAAGCTGTTAATTTTTGTACATGTACATTCAAGGTACTGACTGGTTCAGAATGCATATATGAAATGTTGTGTGTGAAACTTTATCGCAATTTTGTATATACATGTATCTGTGAAAAAGGGACGAGTTGAACTATCTGTTATCCATTTTGTTTGTTGTTTGTTGAGTGAATTTTTAGCATGGAGTAAATCAAGGTCTTTCAAACAGAATGGTCTTGAAACGTTAAGTGTATTGAATGGCTTCATTGTCTACCTGTTATTCTAACATGACTCGCGATTTTGTCTCTATTATGCAAACAGAATAAAAAAGAGAGAGAGTTTTTAAATAAGCTTGGGCGTAGAAAAATTAGCTTTTAAGTACTGTTTAAATCAGCCATATAAAAACGTTTTATACGCAGGTTGATATGCTGCCAAAAATGAAGTCATACTCGTAGTGTGCAGCATGACGTTAATTAAATAAATATGTGCATAGAAAATAACGCTCTTTTTTGATGTCTGGTCATGTTAGAACAGAAATAGCATCCTTTTCAGCATTGTTATCGTCTAACAACTGTGTTTTTCTGATGGGCAGTTATAAACAACTCGGGTCTACGCCCTTTGTAGTTAATTATTGCACAACATAAAACATTTTGTACTTTTAACACTGATGTAAAAGAGGAGACAGTTCTATTGTAGGACCCAGAGTAGATAACTTGATCATGTGTTTGTGATTCACTTGTAAATTATAACTTTATCTTCTAGGAATTGCAAAAAAACATGTATGGTGATGTGGCAGCTATGACAGGGGCTTTATTCATGACAGAATTTGATATGAAGGTGTTTGTTGTTTACAACATATTACTGTCAAGTTTCTCTGATAAATTTTCATCCAGTTGCAAAACCACATTAAATTGATCAATCTTCCACCTGAGTTTTGCAAGTAGGAATACGGGTTTTATGCTTCTTTCCTTGAAGGTGGTGAGCACAAAATTTGAAAAAAAATCACATGTACGAATGAGTATTTCAAACTGAATAAAGAAAAAAAATTTAAATACATTATAATATTAAGAGTAAAAGTTACTGCAAGACCAATATTGACCAAGCTTTATCATTGTTTGAATACAAGAAGTACATACCGGTATTATATATTGAAAAGAGAGACAGTTAAAAAAATGTTATTTTTGTACTATTATTTTGATCATGTCGGTAATTGTTGAAAGAAGTACAGAATATTAGGTACATTGTACATGTGCTGTAAATTCAGTAATTTTTGTTTGATGAAAATTTCACGATTTGTGTGCAGACAGATTTTGCGAATTTTATATGCACGAAAGGATAATTCTCCGGTAGTATTCTCCGGTAGTAAATCTATATGAAATGAGTCTGCGAGATTCTTATATACATTTTGTACACAAAGTGGAAAATTCAGGTACTTTACAAAAATCAAATCATTGAGAATATCACCCAATTTACAGTAATTTGTGAATCACGTGTAAAATGATTGAAGCGAAGTACATTTGTATATGTTTACTAATGGAAAGTCATATCATTTGATAGTTCTAAGACTTGCTGGTGTGTATTATAGCCAAACATGATGAAATCTACATGTATGTATGTATGTATGTGTGCGTGATTCAGTGAAGTCAAAGCTTCTTACATGATATTGTTATTTGAGATGAAGGGAAAATAAAAGATTAAAACTAAAATAGAAGTTTAGTTTCACTTATGTGAGTGTTGTGGTTGGGCTTTGGAAACCATGGTCAGGAGCTGTTGTCAGTGACCCGGGTAGAACAGTATAAAAGTGACATTCATACAGGAAAGAATTAACAAACAAACACAAAATTGTTCAGGCAAATTTGATTGAAATAATGAATAGTGTTTTCATAATTGTGCATCAACTTCAAAGGTCATACTGTGCATATTAAAATCTTTGTTTCAAAAAAGTTTTATCCACGGATGTTGTTAAGTGTTACAACTATGTATATCGCACTTATGTGCAGCCACTTCCGTGGTGGTTTGAGTCGATCACCACTTGCATGGAGCTTAACCATGTCTGCAGGGACCTCTGCTAACCAAGCTCAGTCGCCGTTTACAATACAAGCAGGGCGACACCAACAAGGGTTGCAGTTCTGGCACCTATGCACTAAACCCCGAACCACAGGGGTATTGATAGAAATTTAAATTTGTGAATAAAGACCACAGACCAGAAGAGATTATGCCAGCCTTTGGTGATGGGTTGTCTTATTTCACATGTTTCACATTATTTTGATAACGCAAGGTTTTCTCTCTGCTGGTCTTTATTGGGTCATTAAGACAGGTTTGACCGTATATGAACAGTTATAAGGATGATTATGACTGAAGTGGTACAGACCTTTTGCAGGGTACAGTATTTTGGCTGCAGTCAAACTTAATTGTGTAAGGTCTAAATATGGCATAGTATTTGCTGGAGTTTTGGGGTTCACATATTGTAGATCATGGAATCGAACAAATTATTTGTCACATGACTAGGAATCTTTCAGAAACAATAGTAGATATTTGATAGCAGCTCTGCAGCAATTTGAAAACAAACAGTTATTTTGAAGTTACAATGAATTTAATTATAAATACAGTCATCATAAATAAAATTCAGAGCTTCATAAAAATCTTTGATTAACATAATCATTTACAAAACATAATCATTTACAAGACAATTTTTTAAGCATTTTTTAAAACAACATCAAAACAAGTCATTTATAAAACATGCATCCAATGTCCACGTGGCGTCTGAAAAGGAAAACACGAACACTTTTATATGCAACATTTAATAACTCTTGGTATGCATGATATAATTGAGGTAGATATGGTGTATTTTTTAAATTAATTGGAGAAACAAAGGAACATTGTTCAGTACAGTATTAGTAATTTCATAGTTTCTTAAGCGAATACCGGTACATTGTAATATATGTATTTTAAAATGTGTAAATAGATCTAGTCCGTGTGTTACCTTTATTCACTGACGCGTGGCAGACCGTCGGCTGCGTTCTCCCCTGCAATTCCAAACACATCTGAAATCACAACATAAGACATGTATAATTATGACGTCAGATACATGATGTATAACGAAAGACTTTTGACATCGGTTACCGTCTGCTTAGCAATTTGAATTAAAACCATCATTGCTGTTAGGTTTCCTTATCTTACCCTTTTGCTTTCCTTTACAAAAGACATAGATGCCCACCTGATCTGTATGCCCTGCAATATATGATTAATGTGTAACCCCTCCTCCAACTGGGAGTATTACAAACGAGTATTTCAATTACAGAAACAAGGTCGGAGTACAGTAAATGACGGCCTAAATGACCAAGACTCTAGCCAATCCAAAGACGGACCTTCTTTCAAACAATGACACATTTTAGACCAACTTGCCATATATTCAGAACTAAAAACATTGTTACAAATCCATCATTAAGAACGACTAGAATTGCTGCACTTGGGCTGTCTGAGCGAGATACGCCAACAGTACTTGCTACGATCAGATCTTGATAATCACAAAGATATACAATATGCGTTGGGGCGCAACTATTTTGTGTAAAGGCATGGAATGTCTATGACGTTAACAATTTGAGTTACTTGCCCATGAATTCTTTGATGGTCTTGGGCCTACTTCCATTCTGAGCTGACTGGTTCCTGCCTGAGTCCAGTGCAATATTTGTCAAGCTTTCTGTTACAGCAGCGTCTGCTATTTCTAAAAGTAAATCGTTTTGTTGTATACATGTTCTAAGAATAGAGGTAACTAGTACGAGAACATCGCACACAAATTTTTACCTACACTATATCATGTTGGTGGGGGAATAATATGCAAACAATGATGGCCTAAAACCTCTGATTAAATTCTAGACAATTACATAAAAAATTATTCAATTTTAAGTTAATTGAAGTAATACTCAGTTAATACATGTACGTTCAGATAGAGACAAAAACTGTGGATCTAATAATATGCCTGTGAAGGAATATCAAAGACGTGTACTTACGGCTTATGATACTTGACGACAGAGATACGTCGCCGTCTGAATCGGTCACTGCAAATAAATTGAGAATGCATTTACAAACTAAAACCTTCATATTCATGATCTTTTGGAATTTAGTTCAGTCAATAAAGAATGGAATTCATGTCGGCGCAAAGCTTGATTTACTTGGCAAAATTATAATGTATACTACAGTTGGCAGTATACATTCGATAAACTGTATGCCTTTTCTCAAGTGTAGACTATTAAATTCGTAAGTGTACATTTTCTCTCTGTCTTGTTGAAGAATACCGTTCTGAAGATAGCTGCATAGGAGTCTTCTGCAACTATTATCATTGCACTTAGAAATGACGAAAATTCTTGCACGCAAAACATTTAATATTAACGTAAGAATTGCGCGTGGTGGTCTCAACGTGCTATAGTGTACGTTATCTTCAAGCATTTATAATAAAATGTTTCAAAAGTAAAACAAATCTGCAAATGAATTTACCTTTTAAGACGAATTTAGGAGCGATTGGGTGTGGTTCTACCTTATTGCATTTGTAAGGTGTTTTCGATATAATCATATCATTTGTTCCCGTTTCGTTAACTATAGTTGTTGGATCCACTGCCTCTCCCCTGCTGGCGAAAAACCTGTGCCGGAATCTGTTCCGGAATCTCGCCCACTGTGAAAAAAGGGTATGTAAGTTTTGAATTAGGCCAGTCGCACTTGTCTTGGTGAAGTGGCTGATGAAATTGATTTTAAGGGATACTTACTGCTTTAAAATTGGGTGTAAAATTGCTAAAATCATTTGCAAAAAGTATGCAAACGTTCAGACTGGTGTGATATTTTTTCCTGTATAACCTATACCGGAAGTATGGCATGATTCGGCGGACACGACAGACGAAAGCCCGTGTAGAACAGAGTTCCCGACATGTCTCCACTAGTCATAGAGTTTTAAAACAGGGTAATAAATGTACATGGCTCACTTAAGTCGCAAAGATATGGGCCTATTGGAAGATAAGGAGTTCATTTTATAAATTGTTAGTGCTGTCTGAGCTACCGGTGCATCGCTTTTACAGTTCCACTGTACAGTAAAATTGTGGAGTATACAGTGATGTAATTAGACTAGTTACTAAATCAGTCTGATAAAATTGATGTTATTCGATATACTATATTTCATGCACTATTTCCAATCATCTGAGTATATCTATTAGCCCTGCTAGCTCAGTTGGTAAAAGTAGTGTCTGAAGGCTTGTAAACAGGAGGTCATGGGTTCGGATCCCACACCAACCCCTTTCTGCAGTTACGACAATCACTTTTCAAACATTGTTTCTAAGGTAACGACAGCGCATCTACTAATTTGCAGTCGTACTGTTGCACAGACAACTTTAATAAAGCGACATCTTGCATTAAGTAGACTGGGTCTCATTTGAAATAAACAATAAAAGCTCTACCTATTATAACTATCTCGACCGAGCTAAAATAATACTAAAAATGAGAAAGGTCTATTTGCCCCTTTGTATTTCCCATTGTATATCCGAAATTATAATAGCACTATCTGGCTTGACTCTGTACGTAAATGCACATTCGAGTGTTCGGTCAATTTGTCAACTTAACCAATCGGGATCAAAATAGTTTGTATTAAGATACCTTTTTTCATCGTAGAAGTGTTTCAAGTATTTGATTGGAACTGATGAATAAAATACAATGTCAGATGTTGTGCTCGATTGCTTTAAACACTGTCCCCCCCCCCCCCGCATTAAAAAAGTATTGCTGATGGAAACATAATAAAACCAGATTATCATTCGATGATATTAAGTGATGCTAAATTTGAAGAAAGTTCGGAAATATCTAGATCTACCCTTATTTTTGCCGTTTTTATATTTTTACCGAACACGACAATGTTAACATACCCGTTCGTTGACTGATTTCTTGAAACTGATGCACCACGCAAAGCATCCCGTATTTTTATCGTCGAATGTCATCTCTATTGAATAGCGATATCGGTTTCAGGATACAATAATGTTGTTGCTAATGAACGACGTCAGTTGTATGATGACGTCGTAACGTCCGAGCGGGCTATGTCTAATGCACGGACTGTCGTTATAGTGTCACTGAAAACCGGACTATGGTGCAAACATATGAACTTCATTTTGGTTTTTACAATTTCAAAAAAAAACATAAACACAAAAGCGGTTTTGACAGTGTTTGGTTGAGGGTGTATTAATGTTTTCCGTATTTACCGATGAGTATTTACATTTTGATTCAGAACACTTTATTTTCATGTCTTATCTGTCTTTCAAAGACAAGTTTTAAATGTTTTGAGTTACTTCCCCGTAGCGTTGCCATCGTTAAAAATCTTGTATAGTTATGATGCTGTGACTGGTTTTGATCATAGACTTTTTTCTCTCAATATCTTAAGGTTAACAAAGTCATTTGGCGTGGAAAATAAATGATTTACTAGTTAGAAAAAAAACCGTAGAACTTTACCAGTGCCTTTATGTCAGATCGCACATATGCATATACTGATCATGATCTACACTGATTGCAAAGATAAAAGCATTTGTCACCAGCAGGGTAAGGGTTTCAAAAACTGTGTGTTCTGTCGCAAGACTGTAAGCCCTATATCTCTGTTATATTATTAAAAGATTGAATATATGACCGGATTATAACTAGAAAAAGTGTGATAACTTGATAGTGGTGATCTCAGTTTAACAGCCACCTTCACTTACCAGACACCTGCTGAAAATGGCCACTTCTGATATTTTTATTGATTGAATACTTCGCCCATTCGTGCCTTGTTTACCTTTTCAAACACTTACATAGCAGAGCAGACGACTTGCTCAGCTTTAAGGTCTTAGTTTTTTTAAACAGAATCCTGTAAAGCTCCCTTTACAGGTCCATTATTAAGACCAAATCGAATTTTCTTCTAAATCTGGAATTGTAACGGGCGTCTTTGAGTTTAACAAAAGGATTAATAAAATATATTTTGCATTTTCAAAAACGAAAGTAGGTTTTCCAGTTGAATGACATGAATAAGCATGCCTATATTAAATTAAAGTTGAAATAATTTCATTAAAATGATGTGCAACGTATATTTCTGACTGTTTACAACAGGCATTAAAGCGAAAGTAGGACAAAAAGACCACCCAGGTCCATCTAAGGAAATACAAAAACAGTCACTCGTTTTTCTGCAGCAGTATTTCAAACAGTGAAATACTCCACAGCTATTGTAAAGTTTTAGAAGCCAGTTTCAAGCTGTATTCCTCTGTTACAATTCCAGAAAATTTAATTTCGTCTTTAAAGAAATGAACTTTTCCTAATAGAAAGTCAGAAGATCCCATTGTTAAAAAAATCTAGGTACATGTAGACACATTTGATTTAGCAAAGAAAGATAACTCATGTCAGACTAAAAACATAGTGTATTACTTCCTGTTGACTTTGATTGTAGCTCTGTGTAATAATTATCTCTAGCTTATTTTTTCCGTATAAGTTTAATTAGTTGTGTAGTAAGTACCAATGTTTAAACAAGAAAAGAATTTGAAATTACAAACAATAGGAAAACCTGTCTTTTATGTTTAACAATAAACTTGTGTAAAAGGTGCTTTTCACAGAGTATTATGTGTTGATTTTTTATGTTATTTGTTAGATTTAAAACTAGATAGAGTGAATTTTTAGAATGGAGTAAATCGGGGATCTTTCAAATAGAATGGTTGTAATGACAAATTATATGTCAGTGTTTCCTTCAGTGTCCACCCATTATTTTAAGCAAAGGAGGCGATGAAAATCAAATCTATCAATCTCATTAAAATCATATCTTAATTTACGCTTCTCTACTCAGTTAGCGAAATGAGCGAATACACTGAATCTGATTTTAATGAGATTGAAAATCTATCATACTTGAATTAAATTGATGAAAACAGTGAAGTATTTCTTAGAAAGATGTCGGCAGTGCATACAGACATATTTTAAAATTAACACGGAATGTTGAATCTTGATTTATTTTGATAGGTTCCATAATAAGATCATTATTTGCCATGGATTTTTGCAAGATAATATTACTGTCTGGACACAAATTCACGATTTTCTCAGATAACTCTTCAAGCCAATCACAGAAAAACTACAATTTAACAAGTTTTTCATGTGTTACAATGTACAAAATTGAGCAAAAAAGCTTTAATTGAATACATTAACGTAAAAAAGTAACGTTTAAATCCATATTAGACAGGTTTCAATATTGTTTGCATACAAGAAATAGATATTGAAAATAGAGACTATAATACTTTTTTTTCAACTATAGTTTTTACCATGTCAGTATTTTTTTGGAAGAAATATTGTTGAGGATTTGCATTATTTATATGTTTGTAAAATGAACTAAGGAAGGTACACGTAATATAAGTACTAATGGTAAATCATGACTTTAATAGTCCAAGACCTACCGGTGTGCTGAAGCAAAAAGAATATCAAAAGTCACCTTTTTAGGCTTTGATACTGACGTGACGAGAATTTCGCGATTTGTACACAGACAGACTTATTTGCGAATTTTATATTCGCGAAAGGAGAACAGCCTATGTGAAATGAATCTCTTGCGAGATTTTTTTTAATGAGCGAATTGGAAATTCGTGAGAATACCGAAAATTAAATCATCGCAATGATTACCAAATTTACAGTATCTATATTTGCAGTTAAACTTGTAAACAAAGATCACTGACGAGAAGAGGTTATGTCAATGGCATTCATTGCTGACAGGTGGACGTTATTCAAAGCCATAAATGCTCTGGTATTGATTACTGGGAATAAAACAGTTTTTCAGCTACAGTCCAACTAGCCTCAATATTTCGACTGCAAGACCGACCGATTTTACAAACTGATATTATATAGATGTCTGTCTTTACAGAAGGGCGGCCGTCGTAAATATCAAAAAGCCCTGGCGCACAATTTGTTGGGCTACAGTCCAACCAGTCCAAGGTCCAAATTAAACAGGGCAAACATATTCCAGGAGTTTTAGGACTCACACATTGTATATCATGGAAATAAACATAAGTAGATTTCAGAGGACCAGTAATTCTACCAGAATCGCGCACTACTATATTCGTATTAAGAAGCAATAGGACATGTTGACAGCAGTATGAAAACAATTTTTTTTTTGAAGTTACAATGAATTTTATTATAAATGCATCATAAATAAAATTCAGAACTCCGTCATAAAGCATTGATAAATATAATCGTTTACAAGACAATTTTAAAGGATTTTTGAAAACAACACCAATACAAAACAAATGATTTATAAAATACGTCTGCAGTGTCCACGTGGCTTCTGAAAAAAGGAAAACAAGACAACTTTAATATGCAGCATTAAGTATGATGGAGCGAATATATATTTGGTACACTTCTAAAATTTATGGGAGAAACAAAGGTAATTAAAAAAGTTATGTACTGCATTTAAAAACAGTATTAAATAAATTTTACATTTGCTGAAAATATTGCATTTACTTCAAAAAAATTTCAAGATTATCCGTGTTGGCCTACCTTTACTCACTAATGCGGGGTAGACCATCGGCTGCATTCTCCCCAGCAATTCCAAACATCTCTGAAATCATAACAGCATAAGACATTTTATATGACGTCACATATTACGACAAATGTTTCATATCGTCTGCACAGCAAATTGAATTTAAACCATCACATCGCTGTTGTTTGTTTTCTTGAGGTATCCTTTGCAAAAGACACGGATACATGATATATTTCTTGCCAATTCCGCCTGACTTGTTTGCCCCATAACGCCCGGCAATGCTGACACCGAAATTATGACTAACGTCTAACCCTTCATGATTTATTAAAGAACCTCTTGAGAGTATTACAATCGAGTACTGGGAGAACTTAAAGCATGGAACTTCTTCAAAAGAAATGACACCCGCTTTGAGACGAATGTTACCAAGTTTATGCAGCCATTGTTAAAAGAAGGGAAATATTTGTTACAAATTTATAGTAAACTCCATATATAACGAACTCCTTGGGACCATTGGTAAGTGTTCCTTATATCCGGAGTTTGTTATATCAATACAGCATTTTCATATGCGATAAAGAGGGACAAAAGACAGGCCATACATTTTGTTCCTTATATCCAGAATTTCGCTATATCCGGTGTCGCTATATACAGAATTTACTTTATTGACTCAGTTTGTCTATAAAAGATAAGCAAACGGTACCTCTCAGAAACATCCGCCGCCATTTTAATGTCTAATATTAAAAAAACGCAAAAAATAAAAATGATATTAGATATTTTAACCTCATCTGTGGTTCAGTGGTATAAAGAGTCGCTGACTTAAAATCACTTCTCATTGATTGAGGGTCATTGGTTCGAGCCCTACTACCGAACACGTCTCTATGCAAGTTGGCAATAGGCTTCTAGAACTGGCCTTTCACTAGAATTATTGTTATTTATGTAAATTGAGCGCGTGTAAAAAACTGAAATTATGCTGAAACGGGCGTGTAACCCCTATCGGCAGAAACATTTAAACAATTCATTTGAATTTACTTACCCATGAATTCTTTGATTGTTCTCGGCTTACTTCCTTTCTGAGAGGACTGGTTCCTGTTTGATTCCAGTACAATATTTGTCAAGCTTTCTGTCACAGCTGTGTCTGCAATTTCTAATGAAATCAGACAAAAAATTGTTTTGTAGGAGACCAGACGTAATAAAAGAAAATGAATTGGTTAAAAAGCCGTTGTATATACACATTATGTCAAAGACGGAAAACGATAGAGATGTAATAGCATGTTGAGCAGCAAAAAGTCTGTATTAAAATATTGAAAGAGAAACCCTCGCTTGGATTTAGTAAAACTGAACATGTAATAAAATAATTCATCAGTACCAAATATCATCATGCAGATTCGGGTACAGATGTTTAGACTGATAAAAATGGCAATAAATTCTTACTAGAATTCTTTATATACATGTTCTGAGTTAATAAATTCAGGCAGAGATACGCATTGGTCCTAGCTATGACTCTGGTTGAACACAAAACACGTGTACTTACGGCTTATAATACTGGACGACAGAGAAACATTGTCGTCTGCGGCGGTCGCTGTGATAACTCTTGTGTTGCTAGGCAATTGCTGTGCGTCGGCACGTAAGCGGTCTGCTGCTACTGTTACTATGCCGGATACGTATTCTTCAACTGTATCTGTAAAATGCATTTACATCATGGTCTGTTAAGATATAATATCATATACTTCTTAGTACCGCACAACTTGATTTACTCGTCAAAAGCCATATTATAGATTTTAATGAGATGTGTGCCTTTTCTCAAAATTTGACTATTCATTCGTATGTGTACATTTTCTCTCTGTGTCTTGTTGTTGATGAATACCGTTCAGAAGGCAGCTGCATAGGAATCTTCTGCAACTATTATTTTTGCAATTAAAACGGACCAAGATCATTTCAAATTAACATACAAATTGCATGATGGTCTCGGCGTCCTTTAAGCCACATGTGCTTTGCAAGATACTGTGTACATTATCTACAAGCATTTACGCTTATTTTTGTAAAATCAAACAAGTTTTCAAATAAATTTACCTTGTAAGATGAAGCTAGTAGCCAAAGGGTGTGGTTCTACCTTGTCACATTTGTAAGGTGTTTTCGATATAATCATATCATTGGTTCCCGTTTCGTTAACAATAGTTGTTGGGTCCACTGCCACTCCCCTGCTAGCGAAAAACCTTTGCCGGAATCTGTTCCGGAATCTCGCCCACTGTGAAGAAAAAGGGATATACAAGTTTTGCATATGATAGAGGCCAGTCGCAATTATCTTGGTCAAGTGACTTATGAAATAGAATCTAGGGACAAAGTTTGTACAAAATTTCTAAAACCGTATACAAAATATTTTGTGTTGTGAGGCATTTATATCGTTAATGTCTTTCAAGTATTTTACTTGACTTGAAATGAATAAAATACAAGCTGTCAAATTGTGTGCTCGGTTTCTTTAAACAGTGTCAACCGCTTTTTAAAAAATATTGCTGATGGAAACAAAAGAAAATCAGATGACTATTCGATGATAGATCTATTAAGCGATGCTGAATTTGAAAAAAAGTTATAATAGAAATATGCATCCTTATGTTTGGCGTTCTTATCGTTTTACCGAACACAACAAAGTTAACTTACCCGTTCGTTGACTGATTTCTTGAAACTAATACACCATGCAAAGCATCCCGTGTTTTTATCGTCCATTGTCATCTCTATTGACTAGCTATATCGGTTTCAGGATACAATAATGCTGTTGCTAATGAACGACGTCAGTTGTATGATGACGTCGTAACGTCCGAGCGGGCTATGTCTAATGCCCTGACTGTCGTTATTGTTGCTGCGGAAGAGTGTATGAAAACCGGACTAAAGTGCAAACATATATATGGAATTACAATTGCAATTGTATTTTTCAAATTCCATCCTGAAAACAAACAAGAAAGGAGATCTATCGTCTACAGTACAAGTAAAACATTTTTTTAAATTTCATTGACACAACAGTTTCCGTCATAAATAAGTTTAGTATAAATGGGGTTTAAGCGTTTTTGTGACAGAGTGAATGAATGTTTTTCATATTTACCGACGAGTATCTACATTTTACTTCAGAACACTTGGATAACCACTTCTATGTCTTATCTGTCTTTCAAAGACCATTTTCAAATGTTTAGAGTTACTTCCCCGTAGCATTGTCAGCGTAAAACATCTTGTCAATTGTTTATGATGCTGTGACAGGTATTTTTAGCATTTTTTTTCTCAACAGATTAAGGTTAACAAAGTCATTTGGTGTTGAAAATAAATGGTTTTAGGAGAAAACAAACCGTAGAACTTTACCAGTGCGTTTTATCTCAGACCGCACAGATACATAGGCTGGTCATTATCAAAACTGGTTGCAATAATGGAATCATTTGCCACCAGCAGGGATAGAGTTCTAAAATTAATGTGTAAACTTTCGCATTAGTCTGAACGCGAGTTATCTTTCTTTGCTATATCAAATAACTGCGCTCAAATATGTTCACCTAGATTTGTTTTACAATGGGATCTTCTGACTTTTAATTCTGCTCTGCTTATGGTACTCATTGTTGACAGGTAGACGTTATTCAAAGCCATAAATACTCTGGTATTGATTATTGGGAATAAAACAGTTTTTCAGCCCAAGTTCCATATTGAACAGGCCAAACATATTCCAAGAGTTTTAGGACTCACACGTTGTATATCATGGAAAGAAACATAAGTAGATTTCAGAGGACCAGTAATTCTACCAGAGTCCCTCACTGCTATATTCGTATTAAGAAGCAATAAGACATGTTGACAGCATTATGAAAACAAACGGTTTTATGAAGTTACAATGGATTTTATTATAAATACATCATCAATAAAATTCAGAACTCCGTCATAAAGCATTGATAAATATAATCGTTTGCAAGACAATTTTAAGGATTTTTGAAAACAACACCAACACAAAACAAATGATTTATAAAATACGTCTGCAGTGTACATGTGGCTTCTGAAAAAAAGGAAAACAAGACAACTTTACTATGCAACATTAAGTATGATGCAGCGATTGTACATTTGGTGCTTTTCTAAAATTTATTGGAGAAACAAAGATAATTTTAAACAGATATGTACTGCATTTAAAACAGTATAAGTAAATAAAGTTTACATTTGCTGAACAATATTGCATGTACTTCAAAAATTTGCAAATTGTATGTGTTGACCTACCTTTACTCACTAACGCAGGGTAGACCTTCGTCAGCTGCGTTCACCCCGGCAATTCCTAACACTTCTGAAATTATAACAGCATAAGACATTTTATATGACGTCACATATTACGACATATGTTTCATATCTGTAACCGTCTGCACAGCAAATTGAATTTAAACCATCACATCGCTGTTGTTTGTTTTCTTGAGGTATCCTGTGCAAAAGACACGGATACATATATTTCTTTCCATGCCCGCCTGACTTGTTTGCCCCATAACGCCCGGCAATGCTGACACCGAAATTATGACTAACGTCTAACCCTTCATGATTTATTAAAGAACCTCTTGAGAGTATTACAATCGAGTACTGGGAGAACTTAAAGCATGGAACTTCTTCAAAAAATGACACCCGCTTTGAGACCAATGTTTCCAAGTTTATGCAGCCATTGTAAAAAGAAAGGAAATATTTGTTACAAATTTATAGTAAACTCCGTATATAATGAACTCCTTGGGACCATTGGTAAGTGTTCCTTATATCCGGAGTTTGTTATATCAACATAGCATTTTCATTTATGATAAAGAGGGACAAAAGACGGGTCCAGAAATATTGTTCCTTATATCCGGAATTTCGCTATATCCGGAGTCGCTATATTACAGAATTTACTATATTGACTCAGTTTGTCTATAAAAGATAAGCATAAACATCCGCCGCCATTTTAATGTCCAATATTCAAAATACGCCAAGAATAAAAATCATATTACATGTAGATATTTTAACCTCATAATAATGTGGTTTAGTGACTTAAAATCAATGTAACGTCTAGTTGATTGAGGGTCATTGGTTCGAGCCCTACTGCCGAACATGTCTCTATGCAAGTTGGCAATAGGGTTCTAGAACTGGCCTTTTACTGGAATCATTGTTATGTAAAGTGAGCGCGTGTAAAAAAAACCCCCTGAAATACGGCGTTACTCCCCTATCAGAAACATTTCAACAATTCATTTGAATTTACTTACCCATGAATTCTTTGATGTTTCTCGGCTTACTTCCTCTCTGAGAGGACTGGTTTCTGTTTGATTCCAGTACAATAGTAGTCAAGCTTTCTGTTACAGCTGTGTCTGCAATTTCTAATAAAATCAGACATACAATTGTTTGTTAGGAGACCAGACATGTAATAAAAGAAAATGAGTTGGTTAAAAAGCCGTTATATAAACACATTATGTCAAAGACGAAAAACGATAGAGGTGTAATAACATGTTGAGCAGCAAAAAGTCTGTATTAAAATATTGAAAGAGAAACCCTCGCTTGGATTGTGTAAAACTAAACATGTAATAAAATAATTCATCAGTCTGATTTCTTGATTACCAAACATCATTATGCAGATTCGGGTACAGATATTTAGACTAATAAAAATGGCAATAAATTCTTACTAGAATTATTTATATACATGATCTGCATTTAAAAGTTCAGGCAGAGATACACATTGGTGTAACCCATGACTCTTGTTTAACACTTACGGCTTATAATACTGGACGACAGAGAAACATTGTCGTCTGCGGCGGTCGCTGTGATGACTCTTGTGTTGCTAGGCAATTGTTGTGCGTCGGCACGTACGCGGTCTTCTGCTACTGTTACTATGCCAGATACGTATTCTTCAGCTGTGAATGAAGTAAAATGCATTTACATCATGGTCTGTTAAGATATAATATCATACACTTCTTAGTACCGCACAACTTGATTTACTCGTCAAAAGCCATATTATAGATTTTAATGAGATGTATGCCTTTTCTCAAAATTTGACTATTCATTCGTATGTGTACATTTTCTCTCTGTGTCTTGTTGTTGATGAATATCGTTCAGAAGGCAGCTGCATAGGAGTCTTCTGCAAATATTATTTTTGCAATTAAAAAGGACCAAGATCATTTCAAATTAACATACGAATTGCACGATGGTCTCGGCGTCCTGTAAGCCACATGTGCTTTGCAAGATACTGCATGTGTACATTATCTACAAGCATTTACACTTATTTTTGTAAAAAACAAACAAGTTTTCAAATAAATTTACCTTGTAAGATGAAGCTAGTAGCCAACGGGTGTGGTTCTACCTTGTCACATTTGTAAGGTGTTTTCGATATAATCATATCATTGGTTCCCGTTTCGTTAACAATAGTTGTTGGGTCCACTGCCACTCCCCTGCTAGCGAAAAACCTTTGCCGGAATCTGTTCCGGAATCTCGCCCACTGTGAAGAAAAAGGGATATACAAGTTTTGCATATGATAGAGGCCAGTCGCAATTGTCTTGGTCAAGTGACTTATGAAATAGAGTCTAGGGACAAAGTTTGTACAAAACTTCTAACACCGTATACAAAATATTTTGTATTGTGAGGCATTTATATCGTTGATGTCTTTCAAGTATTTTACTTGACCACTGTGTTCCGTTAATTGTTCGTTTTGTCCTCGTGTGTTTGCTTTGTATGCTTGTGTGTGTGTGTGTGTGTGTGTGTGTGTGTGTGTGTGTGTGTGTGTGTGTGTGTGTGTGTGTGTGTGTGTGTGTGTGTGTGTGTGTGTGTGTGTGTGTGTGTGTGTGTGTGTTGGTGGTGTGCACTTCTGGGTGCTGTGGGGCTCGTTTTGGGGAGGCTGCGTTTTTGGTACGTGGCATTCCCTGTTTGATATTACTTTGTTTTGAAATGAATAAAATACAAGCTGTCAAATTGTGTGCTCGGTTTCTTTAAACAGTGTCAACCGCTTTTTAAAAAATATTGCTGATGAAAACAAAAGAAAATCAGATGACTATTCGATGATAGATCTATTAAGCGATGCTGAATTTGAAAAAATATTTATAATAGAAATATGCATCCTTATGTTTGGCGTTCTTATCGTTTTACCGAACACAACAAAGTTAACTTACCCGTTCGTTGACTGATTTCTTGAAACTAATACACCATGCAAAGCATCCCGTGTTTTTATCGTCCATTGTCATCTCTATTGACTAGCTATATCGGTTTCAGGATACAATAATGCTGTTGCTAATGAGCGACGTCAGTTGTATGATGACGTCGTAACGTCCGAGCGGGCTATGTCTAATGCCAAGACTGTCGTTATTGTTGCTGCGGAAGAGTGTATGAAAACCGGACTAAAGTGCAAACATATAATATGGAATAACAATTGCAACTGTATTTTTCAAATTCCATCCTGAAAACATACAAGAAAGGAGATCTATCGTCTACAGTACAAGTAAAACATTTTTTTAAATTTCATTGACACAACAGTTTCCGTCATAAAGTTTAGTATAAATGGGGTTTAAGCGTTTTTGTGACAGAGTGAATGAATGTTTTTCATATTTACCGACGAGTATCTACATTTTGCTTCAGAACACTTGGATAACCACTTTACAAAATGTATTTTTATGTCTTATCTGTCTTTCAAAGACCATTTTCAAATGTTTAGAGTTACTTCCCCGTAGCATTGTCAGCGTAAAACATCTTGTCAATTGTTTATGATGCTGTGACAGGTATTTTTTAGCATTTTTTTTTTCTCAACAGATTAAGATTAACAAAGTCATTTGGTGTTGTAAATAAATGGTTATAGGAGAAAACAAACCGTAGAACTTTACCAGTGCGTTTTATCTCAGACCGCACAGATACATAGGCTGGTGATTATCAAAACTGGTTTCAATAATGGAATCATTTGCCACCAGCTGGGAAAGAGTTCTAAAATTAATGTGTATACTGTCGTATTAGTCTATACGCGAGTTATCTTTCTTTGCTATATCAAATAACTGCGCTCAAATATGTTCACCTAGATTTGTTTTACAATGGGATCTTCTGACTTTTAATTCTGCTCTGCTTATGGTACTCATTCAAAGCCATAAATGCACTGGTATTGATTATCGGGAATAAAACAGTTTTTCAGCTACAGTCCAACCAGCCCAAGGTCCAAATTGAACAGGGCAAACAGTTTCCATGAGTTTTAGGACTCACGCGTTGTATATCATGGAAATAAACATAAGTAGATTTCAGAGGACCAGTAATTCTACCAGAATCGCGCACTACTATATTCGTATTAAGAAGCAATAGGACATGTTGACAGCAGTATGAAAACAAACGGTTTTTTGAAGTTACAATGGATTTTATTATAAATACATCATCAATAAAATTCAGAACTCCGTCATAAAGCATTGATAAATATAATCGTTTACAAGACAATTTTAAAGGATTTTTGAAAACAACACCAACACAAAACAAATGATTTATAAAATACGTCTGCAGTGTCCACGTGGCTTCTGAAAAAAGGAAAACAAGACAACTTTAATATGCAGCATTAAGTATGATGGAGCGAATATATATTTGGTACATTTCTAAAATTTATGGGAGAAACAAAGGTAATTAAAAAAGACATGTACTGCATTTAAAAACAGTATTAAATAAATTTTACATTTGCTGAACAATATTGCATTTACTTCAAAAATTTTCAAGATTATCCGTGTTGGCCTACCTTTACTCACTAATGCGGGGTAGACCATCGACTGCATTCTCCCCAGCAATTCCAAACATCTCTGAAATCATAACAGCATAAGACATTTTATATGACGTCACATATTACGACAAATGTTTCATATCGTCTGCACAGCAAATTTAATTTTAACCATCACATCGCTGTTGTTTGTTTTCTTGAGGTATCCTTTGCAAAAGACACGGATACATGATATATTTCTTGCCAATTCCGCCTGACTTGTTTGCCCCATAACGCCCGGCAATGCTGACACCGAAATTATGACTAACTTCTAACCCTTATTTGTTAAAGAACCTCTTGAGAGTATTACAATCGAGTACTAGGAGAACTTAAAGCATGGAACTTCTTCAAAAGAAATGACACCCGCTTTGAGACCAATGTTACCAAGTTTATGTAGCCATTGCTAAAAGAAGGGAAATATTTGTTACAAATTTATATTCTCCGTATATAACGAACTCCTTGGGACCATTGGTAAGTGTTCCTTATATCCGGAGTTTGTTATATCAACATAACATTTTTATATAAGATAAAGAGGGAAAAAAGACGAGCCCCGAAATTTTGTTCCTTATATCCGGAATTTCGCAACATCCAGAGTCGCTTTATACAGAGTTTACTATGTTGACTCAGTTTGTCTATAAAAGATAAGCAAACAGTACCTCTCAGAAACATCCGCCGCCATTTTAATGTCCAATATTAAAAATACGCAAAGAATAAAAATGATACTACATGTAGATATTTTAACCTCATAATAATATGGTTCAGTGGTAAAGAGTCGCTGACTTAAAATCACTGTAACGTCTCATTGATTGAGGGTCATTGGTTCGAGCCCTACTGCTGAACATGCCTCTATGCAAGTTGGCAATAGGGTTCTAGAACTGGCCTTTTACTGGAATTACGGCGTTACACCCCTGTCAGAAACATTTCAATAATTCATTTGAATTAACTTACCCTTGAATTCTTTGATGGTTCTCGGCTTACTTCCTATCTGAGAGGACTGGTTCCTGTTTGATTCCAGTACAATATTAGTCAAGCTTTCTGTTACAGCTGTGTCTGCAATTTCTAATGAAAACAGACAAAAAATTGTTTTGTAGGAGACCAGACGTAATAAAAGAAAATGAATTGGTTAAAAAGCCGTTGTATATACACATTATGTCAAAGACGAAAAACGATAGAGGTGTAATAGCATGTTGAGCAGCAAAAAGTCTGTATAAAAATATTGAAGGAGAAACCCTCGCTTGGATTTAGTAAAACTAAACATGTAATAAAAGAATTCATCAGTCTGATTTCTTGATTACCAAACATCATCATGCAGATTCGGGTACAGATGTTTAGACTAATAAAAATAGCAATAAATTCTTACTAGAGTTATTTATATACATGTTTCAGATGCATTTAAAAGTTCAGGCAGAGATACACATTGGTGTAATCCATGACTCTTGTTTAACACTTACGGCTTATAATACTGGACGACAGAGAAACATTGTCGTCTGCGGCGGTCGCTGTGATGACTCTTGTGTTGCTAGGCAATCGTTGTACGTCGGCACGTACGCGGTCTGCTGCTACTGTTACTATGCCAGATACGTATTCTTCAACTGTAAATGAAGTAAAATGCATTTACATCATGGTCTGTTAAATAGAGAATAACAGGTTACTGTCTTTTGAGAAAGGGTTTCTCAGACGAGGCTAGATATGGTCCTGGAAGGGGCGAGGCTTGCCGAGCCCCTTCCGGACCATATCTAGCCGAGTCTGAGAAAACCCTTTCTCAAAAGATAGTAACCTGTTATTCTATTTATCATGCCACTATTACGATGTTAAATCATTAATTTCTTCTTTTTTATTTAATTTGGGGGCGATTATTTCGAAAGATACGGTAACCATTTTGTACATGGTAGGTATACACAAGAAAAAGTAGTTCAAGAATTTTGATAAATAATTTTACAATATAACATATTTTTCAATACCATTTTCTTTGACATTTCATTTGCTGCATAAAATTATAGTTATTCAGCATAGTCAATAAAAAAAATGTCAAATATGAATACCAACTGTGCAGATCAGGCGTAGGAAAATACCACATAGATCTTCTATCAAAATTTAATGGCCGCTTGGCGAAACAGACAGCAATGTGTGAGGAAGTTAACTGAGTTTTTAACTGGATACAGGTAATATTTTGAAATTTAACGCAACATGTAAAAAAAGAACACTGTTTTTGTGACTTTCAAATGGCAATAAGCTAATGAAAGGCTAAATATTCGAGTCACAACACACGTGTTAGCCCGATTTTGACAGCTGAAAAGTTTCAATAAAATTTATAAATGCCAGGTTTATTGCCTTTGTCGTTATTTGAATGCATGGTGTACTTTTAAATATTATACATGTGAACAGAAGCACAAACAAAAACTGACTACAGACTGCCCGAAGCATTCTGTTAGCTGGGTGGGTGGGGTAATTTACATTTGGAACATGGACCAGTGTGACAGAGGCTGGAGGTTCAATAATTGTAGATGGCAACACAGTCTGTTGAGTGTTAGACTAAGTGCTCTGCAATGACACTGAATTACCCTTGTCAAATTTACTTGTTGCAGCATTGTTTATGTTAGCAGTCCTGACTGATCTGCTAAAGATGAAAATATTTGTGCATTTTTAGCTTATTTAGTCAAATGAGTGATATGTTACTGTTGTTTATATCAGTTGGTGCCTGTTCGAAACCCGTAAACTTTGGTATGGTTTATTTTCTAGCTGAATGGTTAGTTCCGCGGCGCAAAATGCCCGCTTTTCCATTAAATCAATTGTGTTCATTAAGTACGTCAATTGTCTTAATTCCGACTAAAGATTGATGGATAAATTCCAGTGTTTCATTCAAATTCATTCTTGTTGTGAGCTTCTTCAGTGCCCATCTGACACTGAACTTCTAAGAAATCATCCCAGTGGATATTAAAAATTTCCAGTTTACAGGCAGAACAGTGCTTAATTCTCATCTCGGATTTTTTACACTATTGAAGTAGTGCATATTTTTATTAATGATCCGTTTGAAGGAGATTGATGTAAATAATTAATGTGAAGTTTTTGTTGTTTTTACTCGGGTAGATCTATTTTCATTTAAAAATATTTTTGTAGGTTGTTGTTGTTCTAAAAGTCCTTTAAATCATTTAAGAGTTTGTGTAAATGTTTGAAATAATTTAATCATTTAAAAATCATTGTTTATGTGTTCTTGTACAAATAAATATGCTTTATTTAGAATAGTTTTTTTTCATATTATTTTATAATGCTGTTACAAGCAATATGAAACATTGTGAAAGTAGTCCGGCAAAAGTAGGAGGAGCTTGAAAAATCAGATGTCCTTGGACATTTTCATAGGTTTAAACAAGGAAAAGTGTTCTCAGGTCACTGACTAAGAAAGGTTGCTGTTCTCAGACAGGCTTTATCAGGCAGTTGTCATAGTAATGACATGATAAGATATAATATCATACACTTCTTAGTACCGCACAACTTGATTTACTCGGCAAAAGCCATATTATAGATTTTAATGAGATGTATGCCTTTTTTCAAAATTTGACTATTCATTCGTATGTGTACATTTTCTCTCTGTGTCTTGTTGTTGATGAATATCGTTCAGAAGGCAGCTGCATAGGAGTCTTCTGCAACTATTATTTTTGCAATTAAAAAGGACCAAGATCATTTCAAATTAACATACATGTACGAATTGCACGATGGTCTCGGCGTCCTTTAAGCCACACGTGCTTTGCAAGATATTGTGTACATTATCTACAAGCATTTACACTTATTTTTGTAAAAAACAAACAAGTTTTCGAATGCATTTACCTTGTAAGATGAAGCTAGTAGCCAAAGGGTGTGGTTCTACCTTGTCACATTTGTAAGGTGTTTTCGATATAATCATATCATTGGTTCCCGTTTCGTTAACAATAGTTGTTGGGTCCACTGCCACTCCCCTGCTAGCGAAAAACCTGTGCCGGAATCTGTTCCGGAATCTCGCCCACTGTGAAGAAAAAGGGATATACAAGTTTTGCATATGATAGAGGCCAGTCGCAATTGTCTTGGTCAAGTGACTTATGAAATAGAGTTTAGGGACAAAGTTTGTTCAAAATTTCTAAAACCGTATGCAAAATATTTTGTATTGTGAGGCATTTATATGGTAGAAGTTTTTCAAGTATTTTACTTGACTTGAAATGAATAAAATACAAGCTGTCAAATTTTGTGCTCGATTTCTTTAAACAGTGTCACCCGCTATTGTTTAAAAAGTATTGCTGATATCAGATGCTTATTCGATGATAGATCTATTAAGCGATGCTAAATTTGAAAAAAAAGTTATATTAGAAATATGTTTTCTTATATTTGGCGTTCTTATCATTTTACTGAACACAACAAAGTTAACTTACCCGTTCGTTGACTGATTTCTTGAAACTGATGCACCATGCAAAGCATCCCGTATTTTTATCGTCCATTGTCATCTCTATTGACTAGCTATATCGGTTTCAGGATACAATAATGCTGTTGCTAATGAACGACGTCAGTTGTATGATGACGTCGTAACGTCCGAGCGGGCCATGTCTAATGCCAAGACTGTCGTTATTGTTGCTGCGGAAGAGTGTATGAAAACCGGACCAAAGTGCAAACATATATATATAGAATTACAATTACAATTGTATTTTTCAAATTCCATTCTGAAAACAAACAAGAAAGGAGATCTATCGTCTACAGTACAAGTAAAACATTTTTTTAAATTTCATTAACACAACAGTTTCCGTCATAAATAAGTTTGGTATAAATGGGGTTTAAGGGTTTTTGTAACAGAGTGAAAGAGTGTTTTTCATATTTACCGACGAGTATCTACATTTTGCTTCATAACACTTGGATAATCACTTTACAAAATGTATTTTTATGTCTTATCTGTCTTTCAAAGACCATTTTCAAATGTTTAGAGTTACTTCCCCGTAGCATTGCCAGCGTTAAACATCTTGTCAATTGTTTATGATGCTGTGACAGGTATTTTTAGCATTTTTGTTCTCAACAGATTAAGGTTAACAAAGTCATTTAGTGTTGAAAATAAATGGTTTTAGGAGAAAACAAACCGTAGAACTTTACCAGTGCGTTTTATCTCAGACCGCACAGATACATAGGCTGGTCATTATCAAAACTGGTTTCAATAATGGAATCATTTGCCACCAGCAGGGATAGAGTTCTAAAATTAATGTGTATACTGTCGCATTAGTCTATACGCGAGTTATCTTTCTTTGCTATATCAAATAACTGCGCTCAAACATGTTCACCTAGATTTGTTTTACAATGGGATCTTCTGAATTTTAATTCTGCTCTGCTTATGGTACTCATTGCTGACAGGTGGACGTTATTCAAAGCCATACATGCACTGGTATTGATTATCGGGAATAAACCAGTTTTCAGCTACAGTCCAACCAGTCCAAGGTCCAAATTAAACAGGGCAAACAGTTTCCATGAGTTTTAGGACTCACGCGTTGTATATCATGGAAATAAACATATGTAGATTTCAGAGGACCGGTAATTCTACCAGAGTCCCTAACTACTATATTCGTATGAAGAAGCAATAGGTCATGTTGACAGCAGTATGAAAACAAACGGTTTTTTGAAGTTTCAATGAATTTTATTATAAATATATCATCAATAAAATTCAGAACTCCGTCATAAAGCATTGATAAATATAATCGTTTACAAGACAATTTTTAAGGATTTTTGAAAACAACACCAACGCAAAACAAATGATTTATAAAATACGTCTGCAGTGTACATGTGGCTTCTGAAAAAAGGAAAACAAGACAACTTTAGTATGCAACATTAAGTATGATGCAGCGAATGTATATTTGGTACATTTCTAAAATTTATGGGAGAAACAAAGGCAATTAAAAAAGACATGTACTGCATTTAAAAACAGTATTAAATAAATTTTACATTTGCTGAACAATATTGCATTTACTTAAAAAATTTGCAAGATTATCCGTGTTGGCCTACCTTTACTCACTAACGCGGGGTAGACAGTCGGCTGCATTCTCCCCAGCAATTCCAAACATCTCTGAAATCATAACAGCATAAGACATTTTATATGACGTCACATATTACGACACATTTTTCATATCGTCTGCACAGCAAATGTAATTTTAACCATCACATCGCTGTTGTTGGTTTTCTTGAAGTATCCTTTGCAAAAGACACGGATACATATACATGTATTTCTTGCCATGCCCGCCTGACTTGTTTGCCCCCTAACGTCCGTCAATGCTGACAACGAAATTATGACTAACGTCTAACCCTTATTTGTTAAAGAACCTCTTGAGAGTATTACAATCGATGACTGGGAGAACTTAAAGCATGGAACTTCTTCAAAAAATGACACCCGCTTTGAGACCAATGTTTCCAAGTTTATGTAGCCATTGCTAAAAGAAGGGAAATGTTTGTTACAAATTTATAGTAAACTCCGTATATAACGAACTCCTTGGGGCCATTGGTAAGTGTTCCTTATATCCGGAGTTTGTTATATCAACATAACATTTTCATATAAGATAAAGAGGGACAAAAAACGGGCCATACATTTTGTTCCTTATATCCGAAATTTCGCTATATCCGGAGTCGCTATGTACATAATTTACTATGTTGACTCAGTTTGTCTATAAAAGATAAGCAAACAGTACCTCTCAGAAACATCCGCCGCCATTTTAATGTCCAATATCAAAAATACGCAAAGAATAAAAATGATACTACATGTAGATATTTTAACCTCATAATAATGTGGTTTAGTGTTGATTGTGGGTCATTGGTTCGAGCCTTACTGCCGAACACGTCTCTATGCAAGTTGGCAATAGGGTTCTAGAACTGGCCTTTTACTGGAATTATTGTTATGTAAATTGAGCGCGTGTAAAAAAAACTTGAAATACGGCGTTACACCCCTATCAGAAACATTTAAACAATTCATTTGAATTTACTTACCCATGAATTCTTTGATGGTTCTCGGCTTACTTCCTTTCTGAGAGGACTGGTTCCTGTTTGATTCCAGTACAATATTAGTCAAGCTTTCTGTTACAGCTGTGTCTGCAATTTCTAATGCAATCAGACAAAAAATTGTTTTGTAGGAGACCAGACGTAATAAAAGAAAATGAATTGGTTAAAAAGCCGTTGTATAAACACATTATGTCAAAGACGAAAAACGACAGAGGTGTAATAGCATGTTGAGCAGCAAAAAGTCTGTATAAAAATATTGAAGGAGAAACCCTCGCTTGGATTTAGTAAAACTAAACATGTAATAAAAGAATTCATCAGTACCAAATATCATCATGCAGATTCGGGTACAGATGTTTAGACTAATAAAAATGGCAATAAATTCTTACTAGAATTCTTTATATACATGTTCTGAGATAATAAATTCAGGCAGAGATACGCATTGGTCCTAGCTATGACTCTGGTTGAACACAAAACACGTGTACTTACGGCTTATAATACTGGACGACAGAGAAACATTGTCGTCTGCGGCGGTCGCTGTGATGACTCTTGTGTTGCTAGGCAATTGGTGTGCGTCGGCACGTACGCGGTCTGCTGCTACTGTTACTATGCCAGATACGTATTCTTCAACTGTAAATGAAGTAAAATGCATTTGCATCATGGTCTGTTAAGATATAATATCATATACTTCTTAGTACCGCACAACTAGATTTACTCAGCAAAAGCCATATTATAGATTTTAATGCGATGTATGCCTTTTCTCAAAATTTGACTATTCATTCGTATGTGTACATTTTCTCTCTGTGTCTTGTTGTTGATGAATATCGTTCAGAAGGCAGCTGCATAGGAGTCTTCTGCAACTATTATTTTTGCAATTAAAAAGGACCAAGATCATTTCAAATTAACATACATGTACGAATTGCACGATGGTCTCGGCGTCCTTTAAGCCACATGTGCTTTGCAAGATACTGTGAACATTATCTACAAGCATTTACACTTATTTGTGTAAAACACAAACAAGTCTTCAAATAAATTTACCTTGTAAGATGAAGCTAGTAGCCAAACGGTGTGGTTCTACCTTGTCGCATTTGTAAGGTGTTTTCGATATAATCATATTATTGGTTCCCGTTTCGTTAACAATAGTTGTTGGGTCCACTGCCACTCCCCTGCTAGCGAAAAACCTTTGCCGGAATCTGTTCCGGAATCTCGCCCACTGTGAAGAAAAAGGGATATACAAGTTTTGCATATGATAGAGGCCAGTCGCGATTGTCTTGGTCAAGTGACTGATGAAATCGAGTTTAGGGACAAAGTTTGTACAAAATTTCTAAAATCGTATGCAAAATATTTTGTATTGTGAGGCATTTATATGGTAGAAGTTTTTTAAGTATTTTACTTGACTTGAAATGAATAAAATACAAGCGGTCAACAGTGTCACCCGCTGTTTAAAAGAAAAATATTGCTGATGGAAAAAAAGAAAATCAGATGATTATTCGAGGATAGATGTATTAAGCGATGCTAAATTTGAAAAAAAAAGTTTGGAAATATTTCCTGATCTTTATTTTGGCGTTCTTATCGTTTTACCGAACACGACAAAGTTAACTTACCCGTTCGTTGACTGATTTCTTGAAACTAATACACCATGCAAAGCATCCTGTAGTTTTATCGTCCATTGTCATTTCTATAGACTAGCTATATCGGTTTCAGGATACAATAATGCTGTTGCTAATGAACGACGTCAGTTGTATGATGACGTCGTAACGTCCGAGCGGGCTATGTCTAATGCCCAGACTGTCGTTATTGTTGCTGCGGAAGAGTGTATGAAAACCGGACAATAGTGCAAACATATATAAAAGGAATTACTATTACAATTGTATTTTTCAAATTCCATTTTGAAAACAAACAAGAAAGAAGATCTACCGGCTACAGTACAAGTTAAACATTTTTTAAAAAATTTCATTAACACAACAGTTTCCGTCATAAATAAGTTTGGTATAAATGGGGTTTAAGGGTTTTTGTAACAGATTGAATGAATGTTTTTCATATTTAGCGACGAGTATCTACATTTTGCCTCTTTCCGGTTTTTCAAAGACCGCACAGATGCATAGGCTGATCATTATCTACACTGGTTGCAAAATTTGAGTATTTTGCCACCAACAGAGATAGACTTCTAAAAATAATGTGTATACTGTCGCAAGACAGTAAGCCCTTTATCTCTTTTATACTAATAATAGATTGAATATACGACCGGATTATACGTGACTAGAAAAGTTGAAAAAGTGGGAAAACTTGATAGTTGGGATTCTCAGTTTAACATCCACCTTCACTTACCAGACACCTACTGAATGTGACCACTTCTGATATTTCACTTGATTGGTGCTTCGCCCATTCGTGCCTTGTGTCTACTAAGTTATTTACCTTTTCAAACAGAGAAGAGCAGACGACTTGCTCAGGATTTAAGGTTTTAGTATTTGAAACAGAATTCTGTAAAGCGCCCCTATTTAAAGAAATAAACTTGTCCAAATTGAAAGTCAGAAATCCCGCTGTAAAAAAATCTAGGAAATGCATTTGATATAGCAAAGAAAGATAACTCATGTTCAGACTTAACAACATTGTGTATCTGTATTACTTCCCTTCCACTTTGATCGTAACCGTACCTCTCTAGATTATTTTTTTCCGTATGAATTTAATTATCTGTGTAGTCAGTACCAATTTTTAAACAGGAAAAATTTCAAAAACCTTGCTCTTGGGTTTACAATAAACTTGTGTAGAAGGTGTTGTGAGTTGATTTATATAAGTTATCCATTTTGTGTGTTACTATATAGAGAGAATTTTTAGAATGGAGTAAATCAAGGAATTTCAAATAGAATGGTATGGAAATACCAGGTACAAATGATATTTCAGTGTTGATTTCCATCGTTGTATGTCCGTTATTTTAAAGTTCCAGGATCACATTTACAACCAGCTCTTATTTTACCAATGAAGGTGTCTTACCGGCGCAAATGATCTTCATTGTCCAATAATCATTCCTAACTTTGCTTTTTAAGTTAATGTACATGTTAAAATATAGTACAGTAATTTTTTTCAATGATATTGCAAAAAGTAAGAAAGGCTTTCTGACAACTCTTTTTAACGAAGAAATTACTTGAACACGAAAGAAAGACATATTTCACCATTGGTTAAGAGTGAATGGAACATGGTTATATGATTATCCTACCATTAAATTTATTTATCAGTAAAATCAATGTGATCCTGGGACTTTAAAGCTGAAATAGATTTTTAAAAAAGAAAAAAGAGAAGACGAAAATCTTTAACGGATTATAAAGACAGTTCTTAAATCGAATTAAATTGATGAAAACAGTGAAAAGTATTTCTTAGCAAGATGTCAGCAGAGCATACAGACATATTTTAAAAATTAATACGTAATGTTGAATCTTGATTTATTTTGATAGGTTCCATAATAAGATTATTATCTGTATCGGTAGGATATTTACATGATAAAATTACTGTCTGGACACAAATCACGATTTTCCCAGATAACTCTTTATGCCAGTCACAGAAAAACTACAATAAGTTAATAAGTTTATCATGTTTTGTACAAAATTGAGCAAAAAAGCTTTAATTGAATACATTAACGTCAAAGATACGTTTAAATCTATATTATATACAGGTTTTAATATTGGATGAATACAAGAATTATGTTTATTTATATTGAAAAGAGAGACTATAAAAAATTATGTTTTTACTATAATTGTATCCATGTCAGTACTTTTTTTTAAAGAAATATGGTAGAGGATTTGAGTAGTTATCAGAAGCAGATGTCAGATGACAACGATAATATATCAGAATCGCTCATTAGTAAATATTCGTATTAAGAAGCAATAGAGCAAGTTGACAGCAGTATGAAAACATACACTCTTTTGAAGTTACAATGAAGTTTATTTTAAAAACATCATAAATAAAATTCAGAACTCCATAAAATTCACAAAATATAATCGTTTACAAGACAAGTTCTTAAGGATATTTTTAAAACACAAGTGATTTTATAAAAAACGTCTGCAGTGTCCACGTGGTATCTGAAAAAAAACAAACAAGAACACTTTAATAAACAACATTAATAGTAACTCTACTTATGTATGATGTATTGAATACATATTTGATGCATGTTAGAAATGAAAGAGATAACAAATGGAATTTGGAATGTGTTAAGTACTGCATTTAAAAAACAGTGTTAGTAAATTTTACATTTTCTGAACACATACCGGTAACTTATAATTGTTCCTTCCATGGAAGGGACACTTAAAATTGTACAGACACACTTGACTGAACAATGCAGCACGTAAGCCGTTTTTCGGTGTGTTTCCGTTATAAATTAAACGTTGTGATATTGAAAATTGGATGGAACCAACTAACAACCAATAGCCGTTTTTTCCGTACACGCTACATGTTTACGTTACTGTGGTTATTTCCCTTTATGTGGTAACTTCACTGGGTAAGCTATAGTCTCACTATTTGCACTTCGAAGGCAAACCGATTTTACAGTTGACATTTTATAGCTGTCCGCCTTCTACAAAATGGTGTGACAGTTATAAAATATCAGATCTGTGAAAGGGGTCACACTGAAACGCCAAATTAATTAGGCTAGGTAAGCTATTGCACACATATACAAAATAAGCTATTGCACGTTGGTCTTGCGATTTCGCCCGACAATGCGTTTGCTTTTACATTATGAGTTTGACAAATAGCTGAAAGAATGTTAATTTACATATCGTTTGCATAGCATAGAAATATGCTAATATTGTTGCTGGAAGTATTGGCGCGAACTTACCATGTGACCATATAAAAGCAGATCTAGCGTGACTTGGTAACAGGTGTGTGGAGTATTAAATAGTGTAGATACTAATGCCTGAACTTGCTTAGACTGTCGTAGTTTGTACTTCAATAAAATATATAGACAGATGTGCCCTAGAAGGAACTTTTGGAATGCTATAACTTGTAATACGTATACTTTGAAAATTTGCAAGTTGTCCGTGTTGACTTACCTTTACTCATTAACGCGCGGTAGACCTTCGTCAGCTGCGTTCTCACGTGCAATTCCAAACACCTCTGAAATCACAGCATAAGACATTTTATATGACGTCACATATTATTACAAATTTTTCATGCACAGCAATTTGAATTAAAACCATCACGTCCTTATCAATTCTTGGTTAGCTTACGGAAACGGGCGTTAAACCGCAAGAAACAGCTACTTACCCATGAATTCTTTGATGGTTTTCGGCTTACTGCCTTTCTGAGAGGACTGGTTCCTATCTGTATCCAGCACAATATTTGTCAAGCTTTCTGTTACAGCTGTGTCTGCCATTTCTAATAAAATCAGACAAAAACATTGTTTTGTATGAGACCAGACATTTAAAGTAAATGGATTGGTTAAAAAGCTGTTGATATATACATATTATGTCCAAGAAATACGACCATAGAGGTATATTAGTATGTTAAAAAGCAAAACAATTCAGCTGTTTTCCCAATACATTTTAACATTTCAGTCGCATAAAAGTTATTGAAAGAGAAACCCTCGCATATATTAAGTAAAAATGAACATGTAATATAGTTATTCACCAGTCTGATTTCTTAATTACAAAACGTATCACCAGTCATGGAGATTCAAGTACAAATGTGCAATAGACTAAAATGGCCTGTCACTTTTACGAGAATTATTCATATACTGAGCTTATATGAGCAGAACAGAACAGACATTTTATTGGATTAAAACAAAATGTTTATCATCCATGACATGTGTATGAATCTATACTGAGTAAAAAAAACAACAGACATACATATATGTTCAGGCAGAGATAAACATTGGTCTAACGTATGACTCTGGTTAAACACAAACCGCGTGTACTTACGGCTTATAATACTGGACGACAGAGAAACATTGTCGTCTGCGGCGGTCACTGTGATGACTCTTGTGTTGCTAGGCAATTGTTGTGCGTCGGCACGTAAGCGGTCTGCTGCTACTGTTATAATGCCCGAAACGTATTCTTCAACTGTAAATGAAGTAAAATGTATTTTCATATTTGTATGTTAAGGTATAATATCATAGACTTCCTATAGCACCGCACAACTGTGTTCGGAGCGCCAGTATTCTCATCAATATTAGAAACTACAGTATCTGCAGAGGGTAGGGCTGTGATGCAATTGATTCAAACTTATGTAAATTCACACCAATAATTTACTGCAAGAGCTACATTTTACATAAAATATGACAGTGGAAGATTTGTTCCTGTCGTTTAAGGTATTACGTGAGATACTTACCTAGTTTGTTAAAATCTTTGTCAGCACCTGCTGTGGGAACACTGTCAATTCCTACTGGGACATCTGAAGAAGGAAACAAATAGATTTATAATACAGCTTAAATCTACAGCCCTTAATATTCATGATATTTGGTAATCATGTTCACTTGCTTGAATAAATAAAAACTCGACGTGTCATCCATTTGTTAACTCAGCAAAGCCATATTATAAATTTCGGTGAGCTGCATGTCTTTTGAACACTGCATGTATTATCAATGCACATATAAACCGATCTGACCATGCTGCCGAAGGGAGACAATCAACTCATGCATGGGTCGTAGATAATTAATGTATTCTCAAGGGAGATAATCATCAGATCTTTCGATATTTCTGGCAATGTGATGAAAAGGTTTTAGCGCGAAACATTTAAAATTAACATAAGAATTCCACGGTCGTCTCAGCGTCCTTTAATTTACAGCTATGTGTGTTTTGCAAAGATACTGTGTAAATTATCAACAAGCATCAACAATTGCTTTAATTAAAAGAAAAACAAACAAATTTGCAAATAAATTTACCTTTTGAGATGAAGCTAGTAGCCAAAGGGTGTGGTTCTACCATATTATTTTTGTAAGGTGTTTTAGATATAATCATATCATTGGTTCCTGATTCGTTAACGATAGTTGTTGGGTCCACTAACTCTCCTCTGATAGCGTAAAATCTGCGCCGAAATCTGTTCCGGAATCTCGCCCACTGTAAAGAAAGGTATATATAAGTTTTATATATTCTAGGGGCCAGTCACATTTTTTGGGGTATAAAGTTTCTACAATCGTTCAAAATATGCAAACAATCAGACTGGTGTCATTATGGTCATGGCTGTATAACCTGCACGGGAGGTATGTTATGAATTGGCGGGCACGCCAGACGTAAGGCCGTATAGAAGGTTCCCGACCTTTCTCCACCAACCTAGGAGCTTTGAGACAGGGCAATGATGTATAGTGTACATGTATCACTTTAATGGCACAGATGAAAGGTTATTGGAACTTAAAGACAGGAGTTTCATGTCATAACTTGAGCGGTTGCATGGTATCCTGCTTTACCGCGGTAAAATTGGAGAGGAGCACGGTGTGACACCGGTCAACAAGTACTTCCGAGTCGTTGTACCCTCGGAATTAGTTCTTTAAAAGTTTGAAGTCTCCATTTTAGAGCTGTCTTTGGATGACTTGGTGAAATGTAAGTTGTATTTATTGTTGTTTTGTAAGTATTTGGCCATTTCTGATTACTTTGACAGTTGTTTTGTTTATCTTCTTCAGGACTACATTTTGTGATGGAAAAGTCAAAATATTACTTCGTGCCGGCAGCCATGACAGATGTGTATTGGAAATTTGTACAGTGTCTACAGATATTGAGTGATAGCAAAAAAGTTCAATGTTGACCATGCCACTTTTCTGGTGTAGATTGACTGTGAAAATGATGAAGATGAGAAATATGGACAGCTGATTGCCTGGATTTTTTTGTGAAAGTCACAGGAAATGTACAAAAGTGCTCTTTTTACCATAGAATCAAATGGGACAAAAATGAATGACCGGTGTAACACCGTATAGCGAATCAATGCATCTGAGTATTTTTTGGATTACTACTTGTCCAACTAGTTTTTCTCACAGAGACAATTATTAATCAAACATAACTAAGAATCTAGTCCAATATATACATATTTTTTATTTTCATGCTGTCTTTTTACTAATATTAATTATGTACAACAAAGATTACAGTATATCTCATTCACACAGCTCCTACCTACGCTTAAAGTATCCGCCCCCTCCACTCTCATCCCCGATAAAATGTCAAACCCTGTTTAAGATTAAAACTTCCCCATTCTGCAATTATGACAGTCACTAAAGTAAAGACATCCCATTTCATTCAAATTGTAACGGAGGCCACATCTTGCGATATCTTGCTACCTATCTAAAATAGCTCGATCGAGCTAAAATAGCATTAGAAAGATAATAAAAAAAAAAAATAAAATAATAATAATAATAATAATAATAATAACAATAATAACCTTTATTCAAAGTCGGCATGATACAAATAACAACAAACATTTGTCAACTAAACAGTTCAGAATCAAAGGATATTGTGTTTAGAGACATTTTTATTGTAGAAGTTTTTAAAATATTTGATATTGAAAATGAATAACATAAAAATTTGTGCTCAATATCTTGAAACGCCGTCACCTACGTATGACCTAAAGAAATATTTATTGCTGATAGACACAAAACATTCTAGACATATTATTGTATGATAGATCTATTCAGTGAAACTAAATTTGAAGAAAGTTCGCTAATATATTTCTTGATTTTGCAGTTTTTATTTTATTTTTACCGAACACAACAAAGTATACATACCCGTTCGTTGACTGATTTCTTAAAACTGATGCACCAAGCAAAGCATCCTGTAGTTTTATCGTCCATTGTCATCTCTATTGAATAGCGATGTCGGTTTTAGCATACAATAATGTTGTTGCTAATTAACGACGTCAGTTGTATGATGACGTCATAACGTCTGCTATGTTTAATGCCCGGACTGTAGGTATTGTTGTTGCGGAAGAGTTTCTAAGAACGAACTAGTAGGCTATATGCAACCACAAATATCCGGACAGAGATGGTGCAAACGTATGGAATTACTAGCTTTTTCAATTTCAGTTTGTTTTACAAATTCCATTGTTTTTAAAATAGTAAACATGAAAACAGATCTGTCCATCTTAGGAAGCCCTAGGCTAACGTTCTGACTACTTTGATTTTTAGATCGACAATTCGAAAAATAATTTAAGGAAGCTATTGCACTCGTCCCAGCGTCGGCGTCGGCGTCTTCGTTGGTTACAATTTTTGATAAATGCTTATATCATCTATACCATCAAACACATTTATTTCAAACTTGGCATCCTTGTTTGTAATGGCAATATAGACAACTGCAAGTCACATAACTCTGTCAACAATAGTAGCATAGTTGTGTCCCTTTTTGTACTTAGATTTTTGTCACAAAAACCTAACCCTAATTATTACTTTGCCATTTCTTAATATTTATTCATCAAACTCTGACAGTGTTTTACTATGACGACCACAGGGTTGTGATGCATTCAAAATCTTTGGGTCATTGTCACATTTGACGCAAAGATATGCCCCTTTTTGCACTTAGGTTTTTATAACCAATAGATAACTAAAAGTCTATTGTCTATTATTTTGCCATTTCTTAATAGTTCTACATCAAGCTTTCAAATGATATTACTTATAATAAAATCTATTGGTCATGATTTACCCCCTCTACCTCTTCCCCCACCCCTTCGAACCCTTGCTGTTTAGTCGATCCCCTACCCCACCCACCCCGAATAACAAATTTTCGATTTTGTTTTATAAGCTTGAATTTATCAAAATACAATGTATAAAGGGACTTGAAACTGCATACAGTGAAAGATTACAATGAGAGGAAGTGCAGTTTGCAAGAACCCTAACTCTTCTTTGCCTTATTTTTGAATTATCTCCCTTTGTTACGGTTTCTTATCCGGATTTTAACTCTAAAAGTTTTGAAGAAAATATGTTCAAATAAGATTCAAGGAGAGAGGACATTAAGGGGAAGTGTAGTGCCAAAAAACTATTACCCTTTTTTGCTGTATTTGTGAATTATCTACCTTTTTTCTGTATATTTTCTGTCAGATCACCTTACTTCAATGACCAATGATTTTGAACCAAACTTTGAATATGGGTAATTGTGGCAATGAATAGTGGTACGATGCACAAGATCCATATTCAAGCATCAATACTTCGGTGACATTCCTCACTTATGAGTGACAGCTCATGTTGTCTTATAAGTTCCACCTTATTGCTTGTACAGTATACCTTTTCTTAGACAAAAAAAAAACCATTTTACTGACAAGCCCTCGAATAATCGTACGTGCTGTCATGAGACAGCTCTTGTTCTTCTTTGTTTTTACTTATTCTTTATAAACTCGTTATAATGAAGAAGTCTTATTTTCAATGTGGTCACCTTCACTTACCAACCAAAACTATTCATCATGCCTGGGCCATTTCCGTTAAATATATTACAGTATACATATACATGTACTTTAAGTTTATTTGGAATACCCTTAGTAACAACATTTTTAATATTGCTAAGAAAGGTTACTTTATGAATAGGTAACATAGTAGCAAAGTCACTATAGATAAGATAAGAAATTTACTTATTATAGTGGCATGTGTAATAACATTTTCATAAAACATATAAACATAATCATACACATCCGGCCCAATGGGCCCATATGTCACCGTATTAGAAATAATGTACAGAATTTAAAGTCATATGAATCATTATCACATATATTAACAAAATAAATTAAATGTAATGTGAGCCTGATCAAAACAGGGTACACGTTTTTGTGACTGTATAAAATGATATTCTGTACTTGAGAATTTAACCTTATGTTTTATAGCCAAAACGAGAAATGATTATCTCTACGTTAGTTTGATATTACAAAGAAAGGTAACTCGTGTTCATATCAAACAACATTATGTCTCTGTATTACCTCCCTTTGGCTGTTTCACGGTAAGGTAACAAAAGAGTCAACTTTCGGTTAAATAGGTTTATCTCTAAATTAATATTTTACGTGTAAGTGTTAATATATTGGTAGTAGGTATTTTTCTTTAAACCAGACAAAAATGTAAAAAAAAAAAAAATACCCAAAATAGGAAATTCATGAATCACTGTGTTCCAGATTATGTTTTTCATAAACCTGTATAGAAGGTGCTTTTTCACCGAGTATTATAAGTTAAGTTATATGTCATCCATTTTGTGTGTATTTGAAGGATGGAGTAAATCGGGGTCTTTCAAACAGGATGGTGTGGAAACGCCAATCAGTATGTCCACATTGTTTCTTTTGTTAAGATTTCTTGTCACTGTCTGTAGAAACAAGATAATTATACATCCACAATGATTTACATGTAAATGTATGTCACTGTTTGTCCATATGATTATGTACATTTTGTGTCTACATGCGCCTCTTAGCCTTTTGGAAGAAATAAACGTGTCTGTCTGTCTGTTAATTGTAAATTAGGTAATATTCATTTTCATTTCAGTTATGTTGTGGATTTCACGCTATGGATTTACTATTAGAATTAACATGTGTCTGCTCATAACTTGCGAAGTTTTCGTATTTTGACTGATGTAGATAAAACAGAGGAAACGAAATCTATATACAATTCTTAAATCGAATTGAATTGATAATAACAGTCAGTACTTCTTAGAAAGATGTCGGTAGTGCATACATATATTAAAGCGTAATATGCAATGTTGATTCGTGATTTATTTTGATAGGTTCCATATTATGACCATTATTCCGTGTGAATTTTTACAAGATAATATAACTGTCTGGACAAAAATCACGATTTTCTCAGATAATTCTTCAAGCCAGTCACAGGAAAACTACAAGAAGTTAATAAGTTTTTCATGTTTTATACAATTGAGCAAAAAAGCTTTAATTGAATGCGTTAACTTAAAAGTTACGTTTAAATCCATATAAGACATGTTTCAATATTGTATGGTTACAATAATTTTTTTTATATATTGAATAGAGAGACTATAAATTTCGTTTATGTATTTACTATAATTTATTTTCAATGTCAGTATTTTCCGAAATAAATGTAATAGAAGATTTGAGTAGTTATCAGAAGTAGATGTCATAGGACAGCAGTAATATATAGATGAAGTCTATCAGCATCGCTAATTAGTAGATTTTCGTATTAAGAAGCAATAGAACATGTTAACAGCAGTATGAAAACAAACACTCTTTTGAAGTTACAATGAAGTTTATTTTAAGAACATCATAAATAAAATTCAGAACTCCGTCGTAAAACATTGATAAATATAATCGTTAACGAGTCGATTCTTTAAGGATTTTTTAAAAATGACAACAAAAAACAAGTGATTCATAAAATACGTCTGCAGTGTCCATGTGGCTTCTGAAAAAAAAAACGAGCAAAACTTTAATAAACAACATTAATAGTAACCCTACGTATCTATGATGTATTGAAATCATATTTGGTGCATGTTAGAAATGAAAGAGATAACGAATGGAATTTGTGAAGTACTGCATTTATAAACAGTGGTAGTAAATTTTAACTTTGTTTGTTACTTATAATAGTACGGGTAAACTTTCAAAATTTGCAAGTTGTCTGTGTTGACCTACCTTTACTTACTAACACGGGGAAGACCTTCGTCAACTGCGTTCTCCCGTGCAATTCCAAACACCTCTGAAATCACAGCATAAGACATTTTCTATGATGTCACATATTACGAGAGTTTTTCATAGCTGTAATCGTCTGCACAGTAATTTAAATTAAAACCATCACGTCATAGTCAATTCTTGGTTTTCTAAATGAAAAGGACGTTAAACCCCGAGAAACAGCTAAACCTGTTAATTTACTTACCCATGAATTCTTTGATGGTTCTCGGCTTACTGCCTTTCTGAGAGGACTGGTTCCTATCTGTATCCATTACAATATTTGTCAAGCTTTCTGTTACAGCTGTGTCTGCCATTTCTAATAAAATCAGACAAAAGATGTTTTGTAGGTGACCAAACATGCTAAGGAAATAGATTGGTTAAAAAGCCGTTGATATATACACATTATGTCCAAGACGAAATACAGTAGAGGTCTAATAGCAAAACAATTCGGTTTTACCCCCATACATAAGAACATTTCAGTGGCATAAAAGTTATTGAAGGAGAAACCTTCGCATGTATTTAGTAACAACGAACATGTAATATAGTAATTCATCAGTATGATTTCTTATTTACAAAACGTATCACCATGGAGATTCGGGTATAATAAACTAAGTATAATGACTTTAAAGTCCCAGGAGCACAATTACAAGTAGCTCTTATTTTTACCATTAAGATATCTTGCCGCTTGAAATGACCTTTTATTTGTGCTAAAACTCCTAACTTCACTTTTTAAATCGCTAGGTACGTGTTAGAAATGTAGCGAAGCAATTCTTTCAATGAATTCTCTGTTTTACGTGAAGAAACGACTTGCATACGATAGAAATGCATATGTCAACATTGTTGTAAATGAATAGAACATGATTTTATCAATATCTTATATCAGTAAATTTATTTTCACTTTATCCGCAAATTCAAAGTGATCCTGCGACTTTAAACTCTTACTAGAATTATTCATATACTTGGTTTATTGGTTCAAGCAGAGATACACACATTGGTCTAACCTATGACTCTGGTTGAACACAAAGCACGTGTACATTTGTACTTACGGCTTATAATACTGGACGACAGAGAAACATTGTCGTCTGCGGCGGTCACTGTGATGACTCTTGTGTTGCTAGGCAATTGTGCGTCGGCACGTAAGCGGTCTGCTGCTACTGTTATAATGCCCGAAACGTATGCTTCAACTGTAAATGAAGTAAAATGTATTTTTATTACGATATGTGATAGTACACAATTACAGACCTTGAAGCACCGAGCGCCGATATTCTCATCTGTTGTACAGTGTAGAAAAGGTAGTATACGATATGATCAATTTGAAATGAGCTTGTGTAACATTCATTTTGCTATATCAAGTGTCTTTCTTGTTTGTAAGAGTAATGTAAATGTGTGCGCACTTGCACGTGTGTGTACATACGTGCATGGCTGAATGTGTGTTATTAGATGACCGCATTGAAATCTTCATGCGATATCATCGAAAAATAAAGCTATTATATATCATTATGATAATGATAATGATAATGATGATGTGGTGATGATGATGATGATGATCGTGATGATTATTAATATTATAATCATTATTATAGTTTAAGGCGTATACCTAGTTTGTCAAAGTCTCTGCGAGCGTCTGCTGTTGTCACACTTTCATCATCTCCTGGAACGTGTGAAGATAGAAACAAATAAATTTAGGATACAGCTGCAAACTTGAACCCTCATATTCGTCAACTTTGGAAATTTAAGATAAACATGTAATTACCAAAAGGTACGGAAGTAAAGTAGTGATGAAAGAAATTAGTTTTTAAACCTCAAAAATGGCAATATTTGTGTGAGACTGACCTTAACCCCTCAAAGATGGCGGTTTGATTTTATTGCTGTTGGGAAAAAGACTTTTATTTCAAAGAATTTGACTTGTTCAGAATTGATAAAAGAGCATCTGGACAATATTTTGTGAAAGTTGGACCTTTATCAAAGGATTTTCAGCCTGCACGCCCACAGAAGAGGGCCCGCCATTCTACGGAGAAGACAGCTTCGATCCACAAAATTGATACATGTGTGTACATCAATTTACCCATGGTGACAGCACGTAGCTTTATAAAATGAAGGTCTGAAATGTTCTCTATTTGTTTACTTAGCAAAAGCGATGTTCTCTTTTTGTTTACTTGGGAAAAGCGTTGTTTTCTATGTGTTAACTTTGGTAAAACGTTGTTAAACAAATTCCTATATGTTTTCTTGTCCCATATACTTTTTCTCAAAGTTTGACGATTTATTATTCAGTATATATTAGAGGAGGACACCTTATAATGTTGGTAAAACTTATCGTCCAACCCTTTTGCTCTATAAGTATTAACATAAATTGTCATTTTGATATTGTGTACATTGCAATAAAATATGGTGTCAAAATTAAATTTTATTCTTAAGTATGTAATTTATCTCTGTATGTCTTTTTGCCGGAGATTGACGATTACAATAATTGCACGCATGAATGATAAACAATGTTTTCGAGCAATGTAAATATTGCATGATGCACTTTTAGCCACTTTTATGTGAGTTGCAAGATATGGCGTAAGTTTTCTAGGCGTATTAAAAAAATAATTATGCTTTTAAACTATTCTGCAAATGAATTTACCTATTGAGGTGAAGGTAGCCGGTTCTACTTTATTACATCCGTAAGGTGTCTTTGATATGAGAATATCCCTGGTTCCTGTTTCATTAACAATAGTTGTTGGGTCCACTGCCTCTCCTCTGCTGGCGAAAAACCTACGCCGGAATCTGTTCCTGAATCTCGCCCACTGTGAAGAAAAAGGGATAAATTATAGCCCTATGCCAGTCGTATTGCACTAAGCAGACTGGGTCTGATTTGAAGCGAGCTATAACATATCTAAAATAGCCCGATCGAGCATAATTTAACTAAACAAATATGGAATATGACTTTGCCTCTGTCCCTGGCTCCCTTATTTGTCCGATATAGCACAAACTGTCCAAATAGCCTTTACATAAAATGTGCATTCCTGTGAATGTTGTAAACTAAACAATTCAGGGACAAACTTTGTTGTATTAGGAGAACCTTATAATTAAAAAAAAAAACAGTTAAAAGTTCTTTGGAAGTTTCTTACCAAATGTTATACTATACATGTAGAAGTGTTGCAAACGTTTGGAAATGAATAATCTGTAAGCGGTGTCAAATTTTGTGCACGATTTCTTACATCAATATGTACTACATGTATATCAAAGACATTGTTCTAATTATTTATTTCGACATGTGAAGCACATGACATAATACATTTTTATGAAATAATACCATGTACTACAATTAATAGATCTAAATGGTAAAATTAAGAAATCATTTAAAAGTACAAACTCAAATTTTGCATTTAAATTTAAAGAGAAAGAAACATTCTGTTTTTCACAGACACAGGATAACACAAAAAAAGAAATGTGAATTCCTTTATTTCCATGGTCAAGAAGAGAAAAGAAACGTATCCACGGATATTATTCTGTAATCTACTTTTATATGTATATTTTCTTAAAAAAGCGGTCATAACTATGTTTACATACCCGTTCGTTGACTGATTTCTTGAAACTGATACACCACGCAAAGCATCCCGTATTTTTGTCAGACATTTTCGACTCTTTTAAAAAGCCGTGCTGTTTCAGTATACAATATGCTGTTGCTAATGAACGACGTCAGTTGTTATAATGACGTCATGTCATAACGTCCGCAATTTGTTTCATCTACCATATCATAATCCCGGATGTTGCCGGTTGTATTCTAAAAGCCATACTTAGTCTATAGAACTCAATGCAATCTCGAAATGTTACACTGATTCAAACACCTATTTCAATTCGTTCTACAATATCAGTTAATTCTTTGAAAAATAAACAGAAAAAGTATATCTACCGTCTATAAATTATTTTATTTCCTCCATAACTGGAGAGCATTTCTCCTCCGAACAAATGAGACAGGCATGAATGTTCATATGTGTAAATGATATAACATAAAAAGTATATATAGGTTTGAAATGTTTTCAAAGAATAGATGTATGTTTACCGTATTTATACACTTTTGCTTCAAAACACATGACTTTTTTGTCTGCTTTCAAAGACCAGTTACAACAGACATGTATACAAACTCTAACTATGATTTAATACAAAACCGAATGCTTGCAAATTACAGTTATTATTTTATAACAGGAGATTGAAGGTTGCACTTTTTTTTTCTAAGACATCGTTTGAATTTTAAATCGTCAAGACAAATAGCACTTTCGTCGCTGCAGTGACCCGTGCTCCCTGAAAAGGAGATTCATGCAAATTGCTGGGTTGTCTTAAGTCCGATTAGAATACTAATAATTGTTAACAAGTCCATTAAACTTTGTAAACACTCCTGACAAATTTGTCAACCCCGGGCCTTTAATTTCAATTATGTTTATTGGAAGGTCAATTTGCGTGAATTACACGCTGAATTCGGGAAGAATTTGCTTGGAAGATTTCCCTCTTAAAAGCTTTTCATTATTCAAATAATTGATAGAATTTGCCCTGTCTTAAAGTAGGCATGAAATTGGCAGCGTTTTGTTGGTTTTGTTGTTTCCTGTTAGCCTTGTCAACTTCATTTTCAGAAGTTCCGTATCGTGTGCTAATGACGACACATGACCGTTGAAACAGACAATTCTGAGATGTCAATCAAATTTGTAATCACGTGACAGTCTCGCGATACCCAAGACTGCTGCGTGAGAGCCTCGGTATGAGGTACTTGAATTCCCCCTGGAGAACTTTGGTGTCGGTGAAGTAGCTCTCAAACATAAAAGACGTAGAAAAGACTGATTTTAACAATGTATTTATGCGCGATTCCGTTTCAATTTGGTCCTATAGACCGCTAATAACCCTATTCACTGCATTCGTGAGTCGAAAAAGGGTTTTATTTCTCCGTGACAGAGACACGCCGCCTCTGAAAAGAATCTAACAATGGCTCATCAGTACCTCTTGTTAGATACAAAATGGGACAAAATAGCCTCTTTGCTTCTGCAGAATTCCTCTAATGAATCTTTAGAATTTTAAGACAGAATCACGGCGTGTATTGTGAAAACTGAATAGACTCCTTGTGTGTAGTTTATAAGACTAGAGTACCATCAATTAGGGAATTATTTCCCGGACATGTCATCGAGATGATGTCGGCTTTCTTGGATTTCAATTTCTGATGCACTCTGGCCTAGCCTTTTGACGAATAGATGTTCGGGGTAATTGGATAATGAACGTCTTGGCTATGTCCAATTATAAACAAACGCATATATACAATGTATGCTTCAAGTTTGCTGGAAAATGCCCTGAGGCCGCTTGTAAGCAAACGCATATGCAATGCATGGTAATGCGTGAAATTGCCCCAAAAATATAATACATTATTATAGCATGTGACCCCAGAGTGTATAAAACGCACAAATTAGCATTGCATGAAATTTTCTGGATTATATTTTTCCGTCCATCTTGTAGTACATATGGAAATTTAGCCTCTTCGTCAAATATCTAATTACTTCAAATAATTGTTTTATTTACGTATTTTGTCCCGAAGCAGAAGACAACAGTTCTCGCGAGAAAAGACGATAATTCCATTTTGGTGTTGTTTTGTAAGATATGCGCATGACTCCTCTAGACTGGTTCTATTCAGCCTTTCCTATTGGCGAAAATAAAGATCTGGTAATTGTTAATTTACCAGGAGTTTCAGTCGTTATTCGATTATTTCCAGGTCGCATTATTTCAATTTGTGTAACAAATTGTTGTTTTAAAACCGTTTGTTTCCTTGTATTAGAGACCTCGCGACGGAAGGTTCACAGAAAACTTTGGCTTTGGCATGCAAATTTTCCATTCCGCTAAAACCTGTATTTCTATGTCGTTTTTGCTAATAAATGTTTTCTTTTTCATTTTCTTTTTCTAAGTAACAGGCGCAAAGCGACAAAATTCCTTTAGATTTTTTCTGTTCACAAAAACATATTCCACAAAATAGAGCAATAATAATAAATCTATAATTTTTTTTCGAAAAGAGGTCATCTTTAAAACTGAATGAAAAGCTGCTTTACATGTAATTGATATATTCAACTTTGGTGCTAAATTCCTTCTTCTTCAAAGTAATATTTCCATTAAAGTCACAGTATCACATTTAAGTCTACTGATACAGAAAAATAAGTTTACTTATAGAATAATGATAGCACCATGTTCTATTCACTCTAAAACAATGTTGGCATATGACTCTACTGTATTCAAGTAGTTTTGTTTCACAAAAAAGAGTTGTCAGAAAGTCTTTTTTTGCAATATCATTGAAAATAATTTCTAATATAAATGATTACTAATACCGATTTAAAATGCGATTGTTTTTGGTACAAGCAAAGGTCATTTCTGCCGGTAAGACACCAGTTTTGCTAAAAAAAAAGAAAAGAACTACTTGTTATTGTTCTCCTGGGACTTTCAAAGCGACTACATGTATAATAATTTTAAGAAATTCATTTAGAACTGAGGTATATTCTTAGCAAAATGAATCTAACTTCTGTTGATTAGTATGAAAATCTTGTTGATTATTCAAGTAACAGGACAACTCCTGTCATTATCCTATCCGTAGATTCATTGTTCTATAGTGATAATTAAAAGTGAAAACAAGCACTTTGCACATCTCATATTTTAGTATGTAAAATAGTCCGGGCTTTTTTTCACGTGCGAAATTTCAGTACACCGACTTTGTGATTGCTTTTCCTCCCTTCTCCGCACATGTGTTAAACTCATTTAAGATCATATGTTTTATATGAAAATATATCACACGCACCTTTGACCTAAGCGTACTTTTTCGAGGAAACCAACCGAAGCCTGTGGGTGGTCACAGGTCAAATACTCCTTTTATTTTGAATGTTTCTCTCTAGCAGGCCATTATGCATTTTACTGATGTATTCAAAAATCCTTCACTGATGTTTCTCGTTACTTTTATTTCATTTCCATACAAAAAGTTACATTTAATACTGTTTATATGATATTTGACGATATCTTAAGAGGAATTTTGTACATTTGACTCACTGCAAGGTGTTTGTACATTTTTATCAGATAGTTTTTTTAAATAATTTGTTAAATACAATTTGAAATTTATTATGATTTTCTTGTATTTAATTAATAATTTAACACAGTGACAAATGAGAAACACTTCATTACAAGGATAATTGAATATAGATAATACAAAAGGACCCTACCAAAACTACAGTAAACTCCGGGTATAACAAACTTCTAGGGACCATTGTAATTTGTTCCCTATATTCGGAATATGATATGATCCACATAGCATTTCTATACTGATGTAGAAGAAGAAAAAATCGGGCGCAAAAATTGTGTTCCTTATATCCGAAATTTCGTTATATCCGGAGTCGTTATATGCGGAGTTTACCTTTTTATGGACTCGTTGATTTCGAAATCATTTTCACTTCCCGTCTGAGTGATTACAGTGTTTGAACTGCGTGGTTGTTTTTAATCGGAGGCGGATAATAACACAGGTTTAACTATACAAGACGACTGTATATAAGCTAGTTTTACGGGCAACATTTAGAAGTATCAACAGTTTTCAGATGCTGGTGGCATTTAATATCAATTACACACTATCTTCATCAGTTAAGTAAAATTACAGAAACGTAAAACAAACGCACCGGGACGGCTCAACCCCACTGTGTAGAAACGTGTTTTAGAAAACATTGTCTTCAAGCACCCCCCTGCTTTTTGGACGAAAGGCACAATGTTCCAGATGAATGACCAGATAAAAACTTTCACGAGAAATAATGAGCCCATCAAGATGTAATATAACATTTTTACCAAAAGCTACACACTGAAAACAAATACAATTGCGCAATGAGAATGAAACACAAGTCCTATATCTAAGATCGACAAGAGCTATGCACTAATCTTGATTTTGATAATGCGAAGAACAAAGAATATCTCTAAATGCCATTCGCAAATTTCCCTATGATCACGTTAGTTTCCGTCAGATGTTTTAGAATAATAGATTTAACAAACCTCACACGTGTTATCTTTGGTTTGTTTTTCTGTGATATAAAATACTTATATGAGTTTATAGTGTTTCTCTCACCCCGCTGGTGGTAGGTGATTCTGCCTCTGGGACAAGTGTGGATCATGATCAACATGCACTTCGGTGCAGTCTGATCATGATCTGCACTATTCACTTTTTGTTAAAAAGATTTTAATCGAGCACCCCTGCGGATTGTTAATAGTAATTTTAATTGAAAACTGACACGTCCGTTTTAGAAATGTATCAGGGTACAGATGATGGTCCAGTGAAGGCTTCTTTCTGGCACTGCAGTTGTCCTCAACATGCGACGTAGCTGAAAAAAGTACATTAAATATATCTTTTAGATGATAAATTTCTTAATATACGTTTAAGTTTAAAACTGACTCACTGAAGAGAATCACATGTAGATTCACCCGTATCATTTATAAATGCACCAAAAACATGTTTCTTATTTCAGGTTAAATTTGATATGTTGTTACGCCTCGTGTGAATTATCATATTACGCGGATTATATACATATATATTTTATTTATTTACGTCTCATCCATGCATTATGTTAACATAACTGGTTGAATAAAGGTAATGTTGTAAAAAATAAATAAATTTATTTACGTCTCATCCATATACATTATTTACACATATAAAATCATCACTATAAAAATAGTACATGGCCGGTCTTTATAGAACTACAAGAGACTATATAAATTACAATACATATTGCACAATACTGCACATTTCACATTTAAAGGACATACAGACAGCGTTAATCGTACCATGAGTTTAAACATGGTTAAAAACTGCTATAAAATGTAACCAATTTAAGACTATGAAAGGGAAAATATTAGGCTATCGCCACATTACAATTATGTTTAAAACGCTTATTGCCTCAGATCAGATCTGAAACAACCTGATTAACACTATCTGTATACATGTACAAACAAGGAAAAGTACAGTTTATCAACACAAAAAGGTTCATGAGCACTGTATTTCGCGCTGGATATTGGTAGACCAAATAGTTGCTATATACATGCATACATACGTAAAAAATCGTCGTTAAAATCTTCAGACGATGCAGGTTGTTTTTTTTTTCTCGCGAGAAACTTAAGATTCACGAGCACTTGTTAGTGGCCGTGCTCGCCAAATATAACCGAGCCAAAATAGTTCTATTTTCTACTGGTTTCACATCTTGTGACAGACACAAACATTTCTATGAACTAAAGGATTTACACTTTAAATCTCAATATACTAAATGTACTTGTCAAAGTGCATAAAAATAACTTTACTAAAGGGTCCATTAAGGCCCAATAAAATTAATATAATTGGGCCAAATTAGGATTTTAGTGCTTGAATAGGTCGATATTAATGTGCCAGTTTTATGAACAAAATATCTTAATAAATGAGGAGAAAGGTGAATTAAGTTTCGTTTTATGAACCATAAACAAATAATAAATTTATTCAGTAAAATGGACGTTTGTATAGATTTTCTTTTATGTTTCAAAAAGCGTCGATATATAGACATTGTAAACGCCTTTATAAAAGCTCTGCAAGCCCATTATTTTCGATTTATTAAATAGTTTTTAGCTATTGACTCAGATACAATAATATAATATTTGACAGTAATTTGTTCTATAGGAGTGTCAAAAGTTTTCATAAAAATACATTAATACCACAATGCACTAAATTAAATACATTCCTAATTTGTATAAAAACCACTTTTCTCGCAGTGTTTTTTTATATATCTACTCCCAATCGTAGTTTTCACTGACACGGCATACCTGAATGTATCTGCGAACATTTAGTGCAAAGAATTTTAGGTATCAATTTTTAATTAAATCGGAAATGTTATTTCAGCGTTGCATTCATACCTGTAGAGAGGCAGAAGTGACAATTTTCCGTTTTACGTGCATGTTCATACTTCATTAGACGAATATTAACTTGTCATGTTCAGATGTTGGAACCAGAATCGTTTTGGTGATTTTTCAAGCTTAAAACTGCTCTTTCACAGTTTCCGGTGAATAAAATTAATTTCTCCAAAATGATATACTAAAACACACAATGAAATAGTAATGGCTAGATTCATTAACACAAGTAAAAAAACATTGGGTTGCAATTTGGGAAAAAATGTTGAAAATTTTTGTGAGCTTGATTTAACGACACCGCTGCACTATATGTTTATACTGGAATTCCAAAAGCATTTGTAACGCTTTACAGTATAATTTGGTAGCGGTATATATAATTTTAAAAACACAGATTTAATTGACAGGAATTTATACTGGGATGGTTTTTTTATTTGATGATTTGTTCTAAAATATGTTTATTTCAGACAGTTCGAAGAACCACCTTGTTTTTCCACCATAATCTAAGAGCGAGCAGCTTTAAATTAAAAAAAACAAAAACAACAACAACCTGTTAACAGTCTATTGAATCATGTCCGCACTTCTATAATTTCATATTATGTCAGCTGACGAATGGTTGATGAACGCTCACTAGTTTCTTGTATCCGTTCCTGTCGCAGTAAAAAGCTGTGTGCACAGACATTTTACCCAATTATCTAAAATTCTTGTCTGTAATAAATAAACTACAGTAATAATCGATGACTCTGTATGTATTATTACACTAGTAAATTTTTTTTGTATCTGTTGATTACATCATAAAAAATATCATTCTACATTGTGTGTACATTTCATGATAACACTTGTGAAACTCGAACTACATTATAAATATTTGGCTACTGCTCATGGGGGTAGACTAAAATGAATATCCATTTATAATATTTGATAGATTTATTTGATTTAATATCCCTATCATTTGTCCAACTGCTGACATTTATTTCAATTTTATGCAAACTTAGGATATTTACAGCATAATGGGTCGCTTTTCTGATAAACAGCCATATTTGAAATGAATAAAAGAGGCCATTTTGTGTTTCCGATAATGTAGTTTATTTCGTATAGGGCTTTTGACAAACCTTTTAACCTTTTGTGGACCAAACAAATATCCAACGCGATGATTTTCTGACTTTCATTGTGTGGAGGCAATTTTCATGAATACAAAAATAATATCCTTTCCACCTTATTCAAAAGTTGGATATGACTTCCTACCTTTTGTCAATAATATATAATTTACACGGTGAATGTCATAATAATTACCATAAATAATAATCACACTCCTGGCGCGATGGGCCCAAAATGATTTGTCCCGCCCCAAACTAGGGTGAATGAATGAAATGAATAGGGCTTTTACATCTTGATGAAAACATTGATATTTTACTGTTTCACGTGTGATTACAGGGTATTTCATTCTATGCATTCAGTAAAAACTACAAATTGGCACTTAGGAGTTACCGGGTTTTGTTACTGCAGAAAGAAGGCCTGTTTGGACACTGAATACCGTCTATTGTGAAATGTATTATTAGGCAAGAACCAATTTAAAGTCAAAGATTTCTGTGAAGCCTTTTATTTTGATTCAGAAAAGTCTAATTACGTAGTCGGCCGTTTGTCTACAACAGAATAACGGACCAGTGCCATGCCATTCAGATATAAAACTTGACACTGGCCCGTACACAAAAAGTTTCCGTTTATTCTAATCGCTGTGAATGAAAACAAAAAACTTTGCTAAATAGAATGGTTACGATGTTTTTCTTAAGCATGACATGACTGGTTTTAGAAAGCAGCGACACAGTCCGACTTCTTCAAAGTTCCGCATGATACGACTACGACTGTTGCCTTTAATAGCCACAAAGCGTCTGTCCGATCATAGTTTCAAGCGTCTGTCCGACTGACGCAGAAGTTACGAATCCATTTATTCTGAGGGATTTTAATATTTATTTATACAGACCAGTAAATTCATGCAAATTGTTCAGATATTAAATTGATTTTCCAGCAGTTTTATCGGAAAAGACATAGGAAAAATGGTGTTACTTTAAAACCGCATTAAGCCGAGTTTGAACCTCTTCCCGATTCTGCATACCCGATATGTTCCACAAGAACGTAACATGATCATGTTCTGCAGTAAAGACGTCCACTGCCCACAAAATACAGTTTGGTTTACCTGTATTAGCAGGATTGACCTTATTCAGGGTGAACGTCTCCCCCCGCCTTTACGGCTCAGAGAGGATTTTAAAACACGAGTTTGACTGTAGGTATTGTAGTAAAATCTGTTTAATGCATTTACGCATAGATATCATTGCTTAAAGTCATCTGTTCAGTGGCACTTCATTTACGAAAGAAAAACCCGCAATGTGTATTATGTTTATACCAAACTTTTATCAAAACATTTAATTTATTTGTACTAATATTTTCTTAATCATTTTATTGCAGCCGTTTTGATGTGACAGGACAATCAAAATATTGACCGTTACAGCGGAAAGATTAAACTAGGAACAAGCGATTCGGATAAGCCGATTTGTCTAAGTTGAAAGACGGGACTATAGGCTTTTATCATTTTAAAAAATATTCACGGCTACGAATAAACAGATATGAATAGCCACAAAATAGGATAAAACGCGATTTTATTACACTAATAGCGAAACTAGAAGCTTGTAAACACGTCTAATGAATTTGCAAAGAAAGCCTTACAAAGACGTATTATTAATCTAAAACCTCATGTGTTACTTCTATTATACTCGTATTGTCATTGCTTTCAATGAAGCCAAATTACATATAAAGCCGCCCATAGAAGTTTAAATGAAATTATGCCTCATTTTAACACCTTTATACACTTGTGTTTTCATTCTCACCACGCCTTTTATGTTTGTTAAATGAAACCTTCCCTCGCCTTATTGAAAAGTCACAAAACCGTATTTGATGCTGCGGCTCCCATTATAATGTGTCCTTTTATCTCGACAATAACGAAGGCCCAGGAGACATTTTCAAATCAGCTGAGCTCTCCATTTATTCTTTAGTCAAGTACTTTTCTCCGTGTTGCTTTCTATGTATCCATTATTCACAGAATAAAACTACAGCAGGGAAGCAACAATACGCAACCAAGTTAATATCAAGTCACTTTAGTTTGGCTTCATAGGGGGTCATTTGTGGTTTTGTCGGTCCTTTTCGCTGATTGTTGGAGAGGGTCGTAACCCCGTCAAGAGCAGATAATTCTAATCAATGAAGGTCAAGCCACGTGGAAGGGATAGTGTTTGCTACAATACGTTAACTGAATGAGACTTCTAGATAACTGCACTGCTAAAGAAAACTTTGCGTTAGCTGTCGCTCCATGACGTCTTTGATAGGAACAATCGGCAATAGAGAAATCATTGCCAAGTATCATAAATTTCTGTCTTTGAAATAATGCTTCCTCTATCAAAAATCTGAAAGAAAGAACAGTAAGTACGTAGAAAATTAGTTTGTGTATATAACCGGTTCATTATTCATTGTTGTTGCAGGTGTTATTTCTTTTAATAAGGATAATATTTTTCATACTGCATTGAAGTGTGATAAAAAGATACAAGAAGGTACACGTAAATTAAAGTGCTACATGTATATGCATCCGGTTTCACCCGCTTGTAGTTACTTTCTTGTACGTTGTTACATTTGTATTTTGTCGCTGGAACTGGTGTTGGCGGGCCTTGGTAATGAAGCGGTCACGGCGTTCCGACTTAGTAACCAAGAGTTCTCGGTACCGATATTCCGTCAGACCAGTTGGAATTTGTTCTCGGGCAAAACATTTGATGCCACATGGTCCTCGGTCAACCTAGCTGTAAATTAGATACAAGTAATAAAAATACAGACAGTGAAACTACGGATGGAAAACTTTACACGTGCCAAAAAACGATGTCTGAGTAGCAAACTGTATTTGCGATATGTTTATTTTCTGTAATGCTTTGGTTTTAAAACAAATATACCACGTGACATTGAATGGGCATCATCTTGAGTAGAAGATAGAAAGAAATTTAACCACCAAGTCAACACTGTCTAGAATATTCATCCTATCCTTGACTGTACTGCAATTGCACATAAATTGTGTTCATCACGTTTGCAGGACATGTTGCAAAGTCCTTTATGATAAAAGTGTGGTTTGTAAAAGCCCAGAAGGTGTGCATACGGAATATTTTAGGCAAATTGTTTCGACAATCTTGTCCGAATTTGTTGCACTTTTTGCGTTTAAAATCTTGTCTGAATTTGATCAGAAAGATTTTTCGATATCCAAATTCAGATTTTTGAAACAATCTGTTATTAACTGTCGTCTGCATCCGTAATGTGTCTGCTGGATTTTTCATTAATGATCACGTGGTTTATACCATGTCCCATAAACGCTCACAATGTCAAATTGAATTTTTCAATTCTTTAGCAAATGCATTTTCGTGAAACAGGTTTTGTTTTATATTTGTGGTTTTGATCACAAACATTTATAAATTACTAGAAAAAATAATTCAAAATTTCCCCCTCATAGCCCGGCGTTATTGAGAGAGATTTCAATCAGATTGTATAGTTGACTATCTTTGACAAAAAAGAATCGTCTGCTGTGGTCAAGCAACAGATGACGGTGTAATCTGTTGCAGCATTATCAATTTATTTCTATTCATTAAACATACAGAAGGGAGGTTAAACGTGTTAAAGCTGCTCGCTCTGAGATTTTAGTGAAAAAAAACCCCCGAAGTTCTCCAAACTGCCAGAAATTAACATATGTTTCAGAACGCACCGTCAAATAAAAATGTCCCAGTATAATTCATGTATTCCTGTTAAGTATTTCAATCCGTATTTTTGAAATTATACGCTACTAAATTATAAAGCTCTGCAAAGGCTTTTGAAATTCAATTTATAAACATATAATGTAGTGGTGCCGTCCAAAAAAAAACCACCAACATTTTCAACAGATTTTATGAAATTGATATGTAGATTTTTACAAGTGTTGTTGATTCTAGCCACTGCTTTTACATTTTATTTTTAAGTATATCATTTTGCATAAATTAATTTTTTTCCTACGGAAACTGTGAACGAGCAGCTAAAAGGTCTTATCTGCAAGTCAATAAAAATTCAATTATAATTTGACAAATAACCATGCGCACCCTGTTGTATGTATACGACACTCACAGATTTATGGTCTTGACTCGGTCTCCCTAGAATCCTTATCACTTTCATAAAGTCACAAATATAAAATGCGTGTTTGACGGTGTTTCGGGTTTACAGTTAGGTGGGTTATAAAGTTTCTCCAAAATGTAACGTTATAATACGAATGGTTTTTATTTATCCCTGCAAAATATTTTCCATATGAACATTCATGTGTTCAATTGGACAGAATGTATTTAAAAGTATTTAAGAATCATCATAATCACGTTGCCTATTAGCCACAAAAATAAACACCAGTCACCTTTATATAATGCTATATTTCACTATTTCCACTGTTTGATGAGTTCTAACACTGATATCAAAGACCAAACAATTTTTTCATACGGGTATCTTTTTCTGTTTGCCATCATATTATCAAGTATTTTATAGAGAAGCAATTCATTTACCATGCTTCAGAATTTCCTTTTGTAAAGGTGAACTTATTTTTCTCTTAATCTCTTTAGAAATATGCATACTTTTGATGCAATACACAGTTCAACGTTGGTGGTTTATTTTACGCCATGTTACCGGAAGTATAACCGTTATTTCAAAATGTCAGTATTTGATTGGTGCTCAATAAGCCAATGAAATGAACTTCCTATCACCGGGGTCATTTCTATAGAATCCTGGAAATTGCATTGAGATTTAAAATCAGTTTGCAAAATATTGTTTATAGAATAATGACAAGACCATTTCTAGCGTTCGGTTTTCTATTATAAGCGGAAATTCAATATAAATGAAAAGACTCGAACAATAACATGTACCGAGATAATCTATTGAGGATCACACGCACGTCCAAATCGGATTGTAAAATGTCAATTATGTCATCAAAATTAAATTGAGTCATATTACGAAAAGGAAGGATACAAAGCAAATTATAGCAGGTAGAATAAGTGAATAATGTTCAATATAAAAGCGTGATAATTTTGTGTTGTATTTTTCACACGGATCCGCTTAGTAAAGAGATTAGGTGCATTTTAGTCGCTCGACGGGGAAGGGATTGACTTTAATATGCATAACATTTGTCTTATGTTTATAATTCTTGGAAACTGATGGCAGATCATATCCTTCACTGGCTTAACATTCAGCAAATTACGCCAACTCGTTAAAGATAACAATTGAAATAATTTTTTTAAGGTACTTTGATGGGGCATTCAGTATTTTCCTAAAAACGTTGGATAATCAGTTGTTTCAAAGATTGAAGTGAAAAATGGCCGCTATGATCCAATTGGTGTACATCACGCAGCTAGTCTGCTTCACTTTCACTGTCAGCGTTTCAGGTTTTAGCTCTACTGAACGGAGAGGGTTGTCAGTCAGTCCGTCTGCCCGTAAACTTTTCCTTTATTACACTCCACGGGTAAAAACTTTCATTTGTCTTACATGAAATGCGCTTAGATGTTTTTCTGGAACACGTAGATGATCCCTATTGTTTTGGGGGTCAGTAGGTCAGAGGTCAAGGGTCACACTGACCCGAAGTTTGAAACTCATTTCCATTCGATATCCTGAGATCTTTATCATCCACAGACTTCAAACTTCATAAGATGACTGGCCTTACTGAGTAGATGAACGCTACCATTTAAAGGTCAGTGAGTCAACGTCACAGTGACCTTCGTTAGCTTTTCCTTGATTACACTTTACATGTAATAACTTTCATTCGACTCTTATCAAAATTGCTTAGAAGTTTGCCTGCAGCCTGTCGATCATCGCAATTGCTTTTTGGGTCAGTGGACCAAAGGTCAAGGTCACAGTGACCCAAAGTTTGAAAATCATTTCGCGCAATATTTTGAGATCTAGATGTCAACAACATACTTTAAAGGATGATTGTTCTTACTGAGTAGATGATCCCTACTGTTTGGGGGTCAAGGTCAAGGTCAGAGAAACCTAGCTTTTCCTTGATAACATTCAAAAAGATTTTTTTCACAAAACTTCCTCAAAACAGTCAAGTCAATGTAGTAGAGCGATACCGGCCCTTACAAGCCTAGATAAGACTTATAATTTGTATTCTGAAAGTCCAGCCTGTTGATCAACTACAGAAAATGGAGCGTGTGAGTTATACACTGTAAAAATTACCCGTATTTTACGGGTAGTACCGTTTATTCATGAAGGTACCGGTACCGTTTACTGGTTTACGGGTTTTACACCATAGTAGCGTTGCATTCTGGGTAATTGGAGACGGGAAACACGCGTCTGCTAAAATTTAAATAAACTAAGTATGTAACTTTTGTCGTATGAATTGGTGTTTTGCTGGTATATACCCAATGTATTACACTGCATTATGGTTGATAATCATGCTTGTATTATGCGACACTATTGAACTGACACTCATGAATATTTCGAATGCGGTCGGTAATCTTCGGATGAAATTTAACAAGCGATTTACATACTATATCAATTTCGTACTCTGCCAGATATCGCTTTCCACAATGGCGTAGTGGATCAGGCATTTGACTACCAATCCAGCGTATGCAGGTTCGAGTCTTGCTTAATATTTTGTTTTACTTGTTTTATTCGTTTCGTTGCATTCAATGTAGGCCTATGTAGCCTACATGTATTCACTATTGTCCTCAATCAGCACGAGTTTTAAAGATTGTTTGTTGACTTTTTGAGCATTCTTTCTCCGTCGTCGTGCATATATAGAACTGAAAATGTCGACGAACATATTATCAAAACAGGTATACTCTCTAAAGTATTTCGAAGATGACACGGCGACAGATGGCAAAATATTCATTCAACGGACGATGTATTTTTATGTTATTCCTGAAATGCCACGAATATCAGTAAATAGTATTAACACATAAAGCAAAGTTAACCTACAAGAACACAAAAAAGCGAAAACGGTGTATAAGACAGTGTAACAGTTAAACAAAAAAGCCATCCTCTTATAATTAACTTTAAAAAAAAAAAAATTATCTTGGCAGGATTCTAACCCATGGGACCTTGCACTCAAATTAGGTATCTTACCACTGCGCCATTGTTTATACAGTGGGAACTTTCGTCGATGAAATGTATTTGTTCGATACGATAATCAGCTGAAATAACGAAAGCATACCCGAACGTAACCGAAGATATTGGCGAAGATAAATGTGTGCCAGGAAAATATTGTCGCACAATACGGGTTTACTATATTATATTATGTTTTGTATTTTTCCGTTACCCAACCCACTGACTTTAGCACGTAAAAAATAACTTACGAAACTTGTCAGGGATATCATGGGGTTCAGTAGTCACTGTGGTTGGTGATTATATTGGTTTGTTTCTTATTTGTTAACGTGTTTCCTCGACACTTACCTATCTTGCACTGCATGCATCGCTGACTAAACTATCTTTAAATTTTAAATAGCTTATCGCACATTTTCACCATATGACGACCAAAGTGCATATACATGTACAGTAAAAGCCGTAAAAGGGTGGGATGAACTATATGTACCATCATCAGTATAACAGTATACAGCTTTGTCTCTTGCTTACATGAGTACAGAAAATGCCGAGGATTACGATTATGTTGCGCTTCAGATAGTGTTGTTGAATTATACTAGGCTGTATGTGGACATTTATTAATTGACGTCCCTCTGAAACAGCTATCAACGCTAAAGACAGAATCCGATTTGATTTCATTCAATAAAATCTACAGCAATATATTGCTTGGTTATGATCCCTCTGGCATTTGGAATCTGTCGCTCCAATAATATCAGGGAGCGAGATAATTGCTAAGAAAATATCTGAAAGTGACAAGAATTATATTTAGGCTCAAGTGATATTTCATAAACACACAAACCGCCAATTTCTATCTGAAGGTATAATTTTGAATGTTTAAGATAACCTTGTTATAGAATAATTTGCCCCAAAGAAACTAGAAAAGAATTAGTATTCCAAAAAGACAACACTTTACGGTGATTAGATTAGCCGACGCTTATTGGTAGTTTTGAATCTTTCGCCTCGAGAGATCGTTGGAATAATTATGTGACATTGTGGTTCCACTCCGGTCAACTCTCTAATAATGGAGATGTTAAAAAGCCTTTGACGTCTTTTGTCTGCATTTCATCTTAACTTATAATAAAACGGAGAAATGACGTCTTTAATGTCCCGGGAAACTTTTTGAGAAGGGAAAACTTTCTCAGCCTACCAGCATTCAACAAGATTTATTGAGATTTGTATGCATTTTCATCTTCTTGAAACGCAACGGTAAACAATAAGGAGAACGTGTAAGGCACGCCACAATTACTGATGTTGAACTATAATATAACTATAGGTGCTACCTATCCACGGGAAAAACTAAATACATTAATTAATTTGTAACTGTTATCATAATAAGTAATACAAAACAAAAAGTACACCACATTTACTACAGTCTAACCAAAGAAACATTACAAAAAAATATAACACGAATCATACGTATACAACTTTCCGTATAATGGTACGATGACGTCCATTAAACAACGCTTGGTTCGTGGTCAGTAGACGCTTTTGAATAACGCAACGTAACGATTACCTCCCTACAGCGCGGGAGCGCGTCAATTCAGCGTTCCTGACAACATTGGGAAAATTCTTATATATAATAATCTCTTTTAAAAAGTTTAAAAAATCGTTAAGTTTAACAACCAGTAATTAGCTGGTTGTTGAAGAATGAAAACAGGGGAAGAGTTGTTTTCGGAAATGTTTTAGTCATTACCACCGGAGTCGAAATCCAAAAGGCCCTGTAACGGAGAACCTAAATTCAACTTGGACGTAATAAGAAATTTTGAAATTCATTTTACACTAATTCATCAATAATTTTTAATTAACGTGTAACTTAAGGACGGGAAAAACCCGGTTTTTCCCGTAATATATATGTTCGTGATCACATTTACCTCGAAATTTGTGTGTTACTGAAGCTGAATTATAAAAACTAAGAGGTAAAGTTGATGGGATTTCTTCAACTTAAACGATATTTGTTGGTAAGAGATTGTAAGACATCAGAGGTTGACAGTAATTAAGCAGGAAAAACAGTCAACTTTTTTTACAGTTTTAGTTCAAAGTATAACGCATCTGAATAAATTTTAACTTTTTGTTACAAATTGTATACAGATAAAAAAAAGTGTAACGCCTAGCATTCCAATTTAATTTGCCAACTTTGATACCGTATTTTTTAAAAGTAAATTACTAAATTATAAAATATCAATGCAGTGATATAAGCATTTGTACGGTGTAAAAAGTGTTATATGCAAATAATTATCATATAATGTTTTCAGTACTGTTACCATAGTTTTCTAGTATGCCAAAATCTAGACTTACAAAAAGACGAACAATTGCCTCTCCTTATCGTAAACTTAACCCAGGCTTAATTTAAAAACAAACGTTACCATATAAAACTGAAAGCTTGAAAAAAAATGAATAAACGTACATCATAAAAATCTGTAAACCCATTGTCGTGGTTTTGTTCACTTTTATCGATTGTGCACCTGTTTTTAACCCAAATACGAAATTACCTTTTGTAGCAAAATTGTTTTGGCTATAAAAGTTTTTGATGGTCCTATCTCCGATTGTAGAACAATTTTGAAACCGAAAATTAAATATTACTATACCTTTATCAGTAGATCAATCAAAGATGACTTGAACGTGTGAATTATATGTTTTAAAACTATAAAATAAATGTAATTGAATTTACCAGATGTCTTAACAGTATCTCATGTGGAAAAATGAGTGTCACCTGTTGATGATAGATGTGTTGTTGTAAAAGAATTTATTGACTTTTTTTTCAAAGGTACATTTTCTCTTTATAATTTACAAGTAAAATTTAGGTAAAATATTTGACATTTCAAAAGTAATCATTAGAACATTTTGTTTATTATACTACAATATAAAAAAAATTATAGTAAGATATTTCATAGACATGTTTTAGAACTATGCTTGGATTAAACGTATTTCTTTTAAGAACGGGATCTTTTAAACGAGCACACTCTCGTTTACTAGCGGAAACCGTGGAGGTGCAATAACACAGAGGGACGGATTGAGTACTGAAACAAATTAAACAATACCACATGAAAAGAGTCCGCTTCCGTTGCTGAGTGGTTAGAGTCGCTAACTTAAAATCACTGTAACCTCCCATTTGTACAGGGTCATGGCTTCAAGTTCTGCTACCGACCATGTCTCTTTTTATAAGAAAATGTTCGTAGTTTCGTAAGGATGATAGAGTTTCAGTACTGGTCCTTCACAGGAATGTTAGTTGAGTAAACTGTCCGCCTGTATAATCCACAAATGAATGTTATGGAACTTTTATATCAGGTCAAAATTCCAAATATGAGGATAGAACGTTTAAATTGGGCTGTAGTGGTCCTGGGTTTAGTGGCAATGTGCAATTTCATAATACAATCCGGCTGACCTGGGTTCAATTCCCTGTCAACGCCACTAGTGCTGTATCCATGGGTAAGATGTTGTAAATTGAGTAATTTGCGAGTGACGAAAATATCGCAATTTACGCGAAAATAGCGAAAATTAAATCGGCGCGAATATTACCCATTCTACAACGCAAACAGCTGTAGTTAGGCAAATAACTGAGTAACTGAAAACACCTAAATGATCTGTTCTTTCTTGGGTGGTGTCTCCTGTGCGATTAATAAATTCAGGGAATTTGATTCGCAGTCGAATCATAGAAAATAATTAACACGATGCGGGTATGGGAAAACACACTTAATGCGTTTGAAGGACAATATGCTACCGTACACCGGATCCCCCTAGCTCTTTCTTCATTTGATTTACGATATTCCAAAATACTTACAAGTCATTTTCGAATTACAATCTGTAAAGGCAATTATACTAAAATCCTATTTTTTGACATATCATAAATTGATTATTAATTATGTAATATATTTAACGTAGTTATTACATCAATAAATTATCGCAGACCAGACATTAATTTTACTGGTGTCAGGACCTTTCTAAATTAAGATCATTGATGAACTAAGCGACGTAATACACTCTATTATACCTTAACAACTGACAAATATATTTTTCGCTTTTATTTTGCTTTTGAGAGAAAGTAAATTGACGTCGGTTATGTTGTTAGTAGATCAAATAAAATGGGTTTACATCCTTATATAGACATAAGTCGAAAAATTTAAGGAAGAATTCCAGATCCAACTGCAATGTATATAGATGTGTGCGCCTTAATTTGAACTACTTTCCTCCGATCTTTGTTTTAACCTAGTAATAGCTTATTCATACGCCATTTAAGTCAGTTGAACTATATTATACATACATGTACACAGGTACAAAATTTGTATCTAACATGAAACTGTAATAAGTCGTCCGAGCCATTTTCCTTGAAATATATTCGCCTCATATATTTCCGTTTAGAAATTCTTGCAAAATTTCATGTTAACTTAGATACCACATATGCTTTGGTTTAGAAGAGCGATTCTGGCCCAAAAGTCTCATTTTGGTTTATAAGAAACATATAGTGGAACATGACATTATGAAATATGTTCGTTTTGTGACTAAACCTGTTTAGTGTGTATGTATATAAATATGCAATGAAAACGATTACAAGATGCACTTTTGGGCCAGAATCACTCTACTGAACCAAAGCGGCTGTGAGTCACTACTTGCGGAATTTCACTGTTCTCCGATACGACGTTCAAAACATTTATAGTCAAGCTGACCTTCCAAACCTTTCAAATATATTTCTACTGGGACTCTTCAAATAAATTCCCGACCCATCCAACTCCTCTTTCTATATTTGCGGTCATCTGTTCAAGTTCCTTTTTGTACGTCAGTGTATTTTCAGGTAACAATGTTACACTGCCTGTTAGATCTTCTCCTGATGGATACAGTACATGTATGTGGTGTACATGCACTAGATGTATCTGAACTGAACTGGGTTCATTAGGTCTAGTCCTTAGCCCTTAAGGTGCGCCCCCTGTAACCGACCCAGCATGTCTCCGATAATGTCTAGTCCTTAGCCCTTAAAAGGCGCCTGTGACCGACCCAGCATGTCTCCGATAATGTCTTGTCCTTACCCCTTAAAAGGCGCCTGTGACCGACCCAGCATGTCTCCGATAATGTCTAGTCCTTAGCCCTTAAAAGGCGCCTGTGACCGACCCAGCATGTCTCGGATAATATCTAGTCCTTAGCCCTTAAAAGGCGCATGTGACCGACCCAGCATGTCTCCGATAATGTCTAGTCCTTAGTTAGCCCTTAAAGGCGCCTGTGACCGACCCAGCATGTCTCCGATAATGTCTAGTCCTTAGCCTTTAAAAGGCGCCTGTGACCGACCCAGCTGTCTCCGATAATGTCTAGTCCTTAGCCCTTAAAAGGCGCCTGTGACCGACCCAGCATGTCTCCGATAATGTCTAGTCCTTAGCCCTTAAAAGGCGCCTGTGACCGACCCAGCATGTCTCCGATAATGTCTAGTCCTTAGCCCTAAAAAGGCGCCTGTGACCGACCCAGCATGTCTCCGATAATGTCTAGTCCTTAGCCCTTAAAAGGCGCCTGTGACCGACCCAGCATGTCTCCGATAATGTCTTGTCCTTACCCCTTAAAAGGCGCCTGTGACCGACCCAGCATGTCTCGGATAATGTCTAGTCCTTACCCCTTAAAAGGCGCCTGTGACCGACCCAGCATGTCTCCGATAATGTCTAGTCCTTAGCCCTTAAAAGGCGCCTGTGACCGACCCAGCATGTCTCCGATAATGTCTAGTCCTTAGCCCTTAAAAGGCGCCTGTGACCGATCCAGCATGTCTCGGATAATGTCTAGTCCTTAGCCCTTAAAAGGCGCCTGTGACCGACCCAGCATGTCTCCGATAATGTCTCGTCCTCCTGGCCCTAGGGCTTGGGGGGCGCCTGTGACCGAGGGGACGGACCCAGCATGTCTCAGATAATGTCTAGTCCTTAGCCCTTACCTTAAAGGCGCCTGTGACCGACCCAGCATGTCTCAGATAATGTCTAGTCCTTAGCCCTTAAAAGGCGCCTGTGACCGACCCAGCATGTCTCCGATAATGTCTAGTCCTTAGCCCTTTAAAGGCGCCTGTGACCGACCCAGCATGTTTCGGATAATGTCTAGTCCTTAGCCCTTAAAGGGCCCCTGTGACCTACCCAACATGTCTCCGATAATGCTGTTGAACTTGGAGTTTTGTTGTCTGATGGGATATTTTTTGCAGCAGACACTCTCTATTTTCGCGTAAATTGTCAAAATAGTTAATGTTGTATGCCAAATTTCAGGTCAACTCTCGGAGAGAGCTGCGGCAAATTCTGTCTCTAGTAGAGGTATATAAAACGGCACTTGTACTTCCATTATCATTTAACTATTAATTCGCTTAAAATAAACTGAAGGTCCCGAGTTCGAATCCAGCTCGAGACCGGTTTCATACTGAACGAATCAACCCCTAATTTTTATTTAAATTTTTTTTTTTGTTATAGCCGGGTATAAGTTTTCTTTTCCATTTGACTCTATCGTCACGAAAGTTGTTACAAATCACCCAAAAATGCACATTGTTTATTAAGTCTGGCCTAACTGGAGACATACTATGCCGCCATGTTAAATTACCGTATACGACTGCACATTCAAACCTGGATGCACCTCGAAGCGTCATTAATTTATTAAACGAGAGTGCTAATTGCTTACCTTGATGATATCTTAAAGCAACAACAAGCGTATCTCTAGTCACGATACCCTAATGACATTCATAAACAAATCGGTGAATTGTGCAAATTACAAATGCGTGAAAAATACACCCTTCGACTAAATCATTAATAATAAACTTTCAAATAGCATATTGTCAGGTGCAATTCACGTACGAACAAAAAGCAATAATATAATTATTACGTTTCACTCAATACCGTTCTCAAAATCAGGGGTTAAAGTTCAATTCCTGTCAAATATTTTGACAATTTCTGTCTACACTCATTTGGCGTTGTTTTCAACGATATTTTCAGATTAGGTCTCAATAAAAAAGACTTTATCAGTTCTATTGATGTTGAAAAGCCAGTTTTTTTATCTTAAAGTTAATGAAATGCTTTTTAATGGTATGAATGGTGGTGTATAGTTCTATATAAATGTTTAGGTTTCAGAAGTTTGACACTAAATTGAGACCCTGTGTATCTTTTCTTTTCATCTCAATCTTTTCAAAGGTGGCGCAAACATAGCCCATTGTGTATATTTATTCATCTTTCAAAAGTTATTAAAGTATGTATTTGTCAAAGTCATTTTAAACACCAGCTCGATTTTGTCGTTTATTCAAATTTATAGAAAAGAGTTAAAGAATAGAGTTTAAATAAACACAATGTAGGCAAAGGAGCCAAAATAACCGCAAAGACAAGGATACTAAGTGCGCTTAGGGGATCGGGTTGAGCAGTTCATGCGGAAAAAAATCACTTGTCCCCCATTTGACAGTTTCTTGAATACGTAGTTATTGATAACGTACGTTCGTTTCATATACAGCGACGTCCGCGCATAGAATGCACATTAGGCGTATTAATTTGTTATCCAACTAACAAACATAGATTTAATGAGTACAGATATTTACCGCAAGATAACCTCCACCAGTGTCAGTTTATAACAATTTTCATATGTATATAAACATTTATCACGGTGATTTCTATAATTATTAGAGTTTTGTTTAATTTCATAAGCGTTGTCAAAATGATACGTATACTACTATATTATCAAAAACATCTGTAAAACTAGAATATGATGTGTCAACGGTCTATATTAGGGAATCCACTTGGGGTCTAAATAATTTCTGTTCAAGATTTATGTTTATAAGTCAAACGCAGAAATGACGTGTGCACCGTATGTGAATTAATATCTGCGTTTACAACATGAATAGAGGTTGCCACACCTTTATCTATGTCATACTGACCAGGCTTGATTGATTTTGATGTCTCTGAACGGAGACACTGTCGCACGCTCTACTGAACAGTTATTCCCAGTACGGTTTGAAAAGTAGGAACATCAAAATAGACAGCTTGCGATTTTGGAAAAAAAACTATATTGTAATGTCTTTAGAGTTTGTGTAGAAATATAGCAAAGTAGTTAGGTACTTTATATACTATAAAACAAGAACATTTTCATTGAAAGGTTTATCAACACCCCATTAACGCTCATAAAAAGCTCATATAGAGTTCGCTGAACGCTTAGAAAACTTGCTGCAAAGGATGGCAATTCATCTATATGCATTTTAAAGTAAAGGTGCTTCTGCATTTTGCCATTAATTAGCCGCCGAATCTAGCTCCCTGACTGAGCGGCACAGCCTGTTTTGTACCAGAAATATAAATAAATCTTAATACCACAAGTGTCATCTGTTTGAATCTCTTTTACACTGTATCTATGCATCTCAGGAGTACTTTTGCACATGTTGTATAAATATTAAATCATACTTAACGGAAAGGAATCCCTTTATTAAGCGGTTGATAAAATCAAAATGCGAATAATACACGTTATTGGAGCCTTTTCAGCAAATAATCGAGGGTTAATATCATCAATAATATTCCCTTCGTGGCCTGTTGTCATGATTTTTAACAACAGTGGTGAGTTTTTTTCTCGACGGGGTGAATTCAGGTACGAACTGCATCGAGTACGAACAATAACTCACTTGGTAATACTCGCACCCAGCAGTATTGTTAGAACATAAGCGGAATCAATGATAGATATTAAGAAAGATACGAGTTATTCCAGAGGGTCGGGGTGTTATTGATATAACAGAAATTTGCCAATTTGTACTGAAAGGAGGGAAACAGTAGATACAGGTAGGTTAGAATTTATCAAATTTACGCACTGAACTTTTGTGCGAATGATACCGGTGTTATTACAGAACAATCGGCAATGCAATTGCTAATGGCGTGAAAACGGCCAGCCACCCACGCTGCATGCGTCAGCGAGTTATCCATTTGCTATATGGAATTATAGTGATATGGTAAAAAATGAGTATGAAAATGGCAGAAAATGGGATAACGGGAAGCTGGACGGGAAGTGAAGGCTTACATGTTCGAGTCCTTGTCAGGGTACACAGTGAGTCTTAAACACGTTTTGATAACGATGCCCGAGCAAGGAACCTTGACTGCATTATCAGGTCAGCTCCGACGATATTTGAGGACGAATTTCAACAAAGCGGGGGAAATGTGAGACCGAGTATACCCCTATACAAATTTAGTCTCAGAACCCTTTCGAGTATAGGGCCGGGAAGACCAAGGTAGCCAGCAGAGTATGTAATCTGCAAGCGAAGGGCCGTGGGTTCGAGTGTTGGCCAGGCTGCACATTTTGTCATTCTTTGACAGTAGTTAAAAAGAAAGAAATGAGAAGAAATATTTTTTCAATATATTATAGTTAATATGTAGTAGTAATATAGGAGTGACAGGTAATAAAGGCGAGAGATAACATCAACAATAACAATGACAACAGTGGAATTAGTTTTACTGTTTTTAGTTGGACAGGAAATAGAAACAAATAACTAGATACGTTAAATCTATCATATTCGATGGTTAATTGCACAGATTTAACCGTGGCTTTTTGCGGGAGTATAATTATTATACACTTGCTATGAGTTTTGAAAGCAAACCATTTCAAGCATCGCAATTTCTTATGAGATTCTAGAAAACCACTTTTTATCCCTGGATGCCCTTTGAACCCCTCCTTAGAAGTTGATGATTGTTTAATTCATTTTGCACTTGTTTCGACAGCAAATGTTTGTTTTTCCGTGGCAAGATAATGCATTCAACATACGCGCTTTTCTAAGCATTTTCGAATTATCAACAAGCAATCGAGAATTAACTCTATTATGAGTAATTTTTCATCTCAAGAAAGACTTTTAATGTAGCGTAAGCTTGTGCAAAGATATTTCTGTTAGAAATATGTTTTCAAAACAACTTTTGATATTTTAAAAGTTTGTTCCATATCCCGGAAACATGCATAATTCAAGTTTAATCTGTTTGTGTTAGGGAATGAGTCCTATAATTTTCCTTCATGTTTAAAGCATTTTTTGCTGTTTTATGCACTTTAGTAAGAGATTTACAGTGGGCAGTTTTAATTGTTAAAGACCTGAAAATATGTATTTAATAATTGACATATGGTCGAACATTTCTTAAGCAATCGAGAACGAATTCAGAAAAAAATCACCAGTTTGAATGTTTAGATAACATCCGAAATTACATGCAAGACAAAAATGTTTTATTCTGAAAACCTGTAATCACATGATTGATTTTCTTATTAATGCTTGACCCGTTAAAATATTAAGCAGAGCAAAGGTCCTGTACATATTGTACGACGATGCTCCAGAGAGGGCCATGTACAACAGTGGAAGAAGAAGAAGGCCCCTCTCCTATCCCGCGTCTCTTCCGCTATACACACAGATGTCCTGTCACTGATTCAGGTCTATGTGTTCGAGCTCTGTCACTAATCTGACTCATTATCTGTCAGAAAACCTAGGTTTCTTACGGAGCATAGGGATCCTTCCCAAAAACGATGGTTAAGGTAAACCGCCCACCCGTAACTAACTGAAATACTGTTGAAAAAATTGACGTAACACCCCCTTCCCCCCCAAAAAAAAAATCATGTTATTTCGCTCAAAGGAGAGGGACCGCTCCTTAATTTAATACGAGGATTTTCTATTTTGCGAAACCAAGTTTGCTCTAGGGTGTTGACAATGGTAATTGTATGTATATTAAGATCAGAACAAACTTTCTCTATACGTTGAGAGAATACTTTACAAACAAAGCTTATTCGAAGCTCTTTCTAAGCTTAACAAAACAACTCTTCAAAGTTCCGGTGTACAACTGAATACATCTTTTGTTGTGCTTCTTAATTTGAAATTCACACCACAATTGTTAAATTTTTATCTTTTTAATGTTCACAAAATTAAATGTAAATAGAGGAATCGAATTTTTTTCAAAAGGTCTATTCGCGTTAATCATTGTAGCCAAGTTCAATTACCCCTACAATAAGCGAAAACTAATCTTCAATTCACCGGTCCCCAAAAAGTTTTTCAGATTAAATTAGATCGTAACATCTTGTTCCGTACATGTTAAGTACCCAAATAATTCCTTTCATGTTTTGAAACTTTTAACAATAGGCTGAATACTTTGTAAATTAGATGGGCCCTCGAAATTTATCAAAATCACTCCCATGAATAGTAACACGCCATTATTAAATTCTAACCCCTGACACTATTCATACGACTGCATTCTGTCAAGATGCTCCACTCGCTCACTATTGCTCGCCGGGTGAATGCGTTTGAATAGACCCATTCTTCAGGCGTATTTGAGCTATAGAAATACTGTGCTATCATTTTCATCCTCTTTTTGACCCTTTTGTGTAAGAAGAGATGCGGAAAAAAGATAGATTTGCCCTTACAAGATATAATATCTCGAAATATGAGGACGGTATTTTTCATTTCTTTTTCATTGAAGTGATTTATTTTCTAAACTATTCTAAAGCAAACTTAAAAGGCAGATGAAGACAAGGACTGGTTAACATCGCTCATGTATCGCACCTTTTACTTATTCACATCATATGTTATCACAAAAATATACACATACCAACGTTTAGGTTTGATAAAGTATATAACGATGTTTGCAAGACGGTATCGAACCTTACTCTGTCTAAAATTAGTTTGCGCTACCGAGTCTGTGAGCTATTCTCTTACATTCGGTAATTTCTGAACGTCTTTCAGTCTTATTTTAAGTTCGTTTTTATCGAGAGCAAATTCTTATTTAGCTGAGAGAATTTTTCTGTTCGCCATGTTAAAGGATGCATTTTACAACAACGTTTTAGTTAACAGACACTTATAAACTTACACCTTAACAGAAGTAAAATCATTTTAAGAAACGCCCACATACATATAGTAATCTTGTATATTATACTCCGTCTACAGGGATGATTTAGGAAACACCGTCGCATACAATCTAACATCACATTCCATTACAGAAATGATAATATAAGAAAAATACATGTACACACAGCTCATATATAATATTGTATATTATAAGTTTACAGAGATGTTTTTAGAACTAACGTACCGCGTTTCACACAGATTTAACACCACATTCTAAACATCATACTGTATCTCAATTTAATACCCGGAAACACAGCTCACACGGAGAGTTTGACTACTAATAGCATTTCCAGTTTCACCATAAAACAGCTAAAATACTGCGTTTCCAGTTTTACACCAGAAAGAAACAGCTTAAATATTAGTTTAATGCACTGGAAGAAACAGCTCAAAACTTGGATTAGTTTCACCTGAAAACAGTTACATACTGCATTTCCAGTTTTACACCTGAAAGAAACAGCTAAAATACTGCATTTCCAGTTTTACACCTGGAAGAAACAGCTAAAATGCTGCATTTCTAGTTTTACACCTGAAAGTATCAGCTAAAATAGTGCATTTCCAGTTTTACACCAGAATGAAACAGCTAAAATACTGCATTTCCAGTTTTACACCAAATTATGCAACTTACACACTTTATTTGACACCCGAAGGACACAGCCTATGCACACATGACATTTAGAGTTTCCTATCTAAGTTGGTAGTTGCAACTTCAGTCCGAACATGCAGCTTACCGACTGAATTTCTCTATATGTAGCTTAGATTTCAGGTTTCCTACATGAAACTATAGTATATCACACCTCAGTTTCAGATCTGACATTGCATTGCAGTTTGGCACATAAATCGCGTTGCATATACATGTATGCATTTGTGGTTGCTCCAGTTTTAACAATATTTACAGATAGTGTGAACTTAGTTTCGAATTACACTTTCTTTGATAATATTTTTATTCAACTCTGGAAATAAGTAATACAAACGTTTAAAATCTCTCAACCGGAACCATATCCCGATAACGTCAAGACTGTTCAATTCCCATGATGCATTTCACAGGCGAAATGAACATTCAACAAAAGCATGCATTCTTAAAAGTGTACCTATATTCAAATACGAAATGATTTCATTTGGAACATTTCATGGCAGAAAATATCTAAATCAACAAGCACATTGTTCACGAAGTATGGCTGGTGGCAATGCAGCATTTGTAACGTTTTGTCCTCAAAGTATGGTTGGTGGCTATGCTTCATTTGTAACGTTTTGTCCTCAAAGTATGGTTGGTGGCTATGCTTCATTTGTAACGTTTTGTCCTCAAAGTATGGTTGGTGGCTATGCTTCATTTGTAACGTTTTGTCCTCAAAGTATGGTTGGTGGCTATGCTTCATTTGTAACGTTTTGTCCTCAAAGTATGGTTGGTGGCTATGCTTCATTTGTAACGTTTTGTCCTCAAAGTACAGCTGGTGGCAATGCAGCATTTGTAACGTTTTGTCCTCAAAGTATGGCTGATGGCTATGCTTCATTTGTAACGTTTTGTCCTCAAAGTATGGTTGGTGGCTATGCTTCATTTGTAACGTTTTGTCCTCAAAGTATGGTTGGTGGCTATGCTTCATTTGTAACGTTTTGTCCTCAAAGTATGGTTGGTGGCAATCCAGCATTTGTAACGTTTTGCCCTCAAAGTATGGTTGGTGGCAATGCAGTATTTGTAACGTTTTGTCCTCAAAGTATGGTTGGTGGCTATGCTTCATTTGTAACGTTTTGTCCTCAAAGTACGGCTGGTGGCAATGAAGCATTTGTAACGTTTTGTCCTCAAAGTATGGTTGGTGGCTATGCTTCATTTGTAACGTTTTGTCCTCAAAGTATGGTTGGTGGCCAGGCTTCATTTGTAACGTTTTGTCCTCAAAGTACAGCTGGTGGCAATGCAGCATTTGTAACGTTTTGTCCTCAAAGTATGGCTGGTGGCTATGCTTCATTTGTAGCGTTTTGTCCTCAAAGTATGGTTGGTGGCAATGCTTCATTTGTAACATTTTGTCCTCAAAGTATGGTTGGTGGCTATGCTTCATTTGTAACGTTTTGTCCTCAAAGTATGGTTGGTGGCAATGCAGCATTTGTAACGTTTTGTCCTCAAAGTATGGTTGGTGGCAATGCAGCATTTGTAACGTTTTGTCCTCAAAGTATGGTTAGTGGCAATGCTTCATTTGTAACGTTTTGTCCTCAAAGTATGGTTGGTGGTTATGCAGCATTTGTAACGTTTTGTCCTCAAAGTATGGTTGGTGGCTATGCTTCATTTGTAACGTTTTGTCCTCAAAGTATGGTTGGTGGCAATGCAGCATTTGTAATGTTTTGTCCTCAAAGTATGGCTGGTGGCAATGAAGCATTTGTAACGTTTTGTCCTCAAAGTACGGCTGGTGGCAATGCAGCATTTGTAACGTTTTGTCCTCAAAGTATGGTTGGTGGCAATGCTTCATTTGTAACGTTTTGTCCTCACAGTATGGTTGGTGGTTATGCAGCATTTGTAACGTTTTGTCCTCAAAGCATGGTTGGTGGCTATGCTTCATTTGTAACGTTTTGTTCTCAAAGTATGGTTGGTGGCAATGCAGCATTTGTAACGTTTTGTCCTCAAAGTATGGCTTGTGGCTATGCTTCATTTGTAACGTTTTGTCCTCAAAGTATGGTTGGTGGCAATGCTTCATTTGTAACGTTTTGTCCTCACAGTATGGTTGGTGGTTATGCAGCATTTGTAACGTTTTGTCCTCAAAGTATGGTTGGTGGCTATGCTTCATTTGTAACGTTTTGTCCTCAAAGTATGGTTGGTGGCAATGCAGCATTTGTAACGTTTTGTCCTCAAAGTATGGCTTGTGGCTATGCTTCATTTGTAACGTTTTGTCCTCAAAGTATGGCTTGTGGCTATGCTTCATTTGTAACGTTTTGTCCTCAAAGTATGGTTGGTGGCTATGCTTCATTTGTAACGTTTTGTCCTCAAAGTATGGTTGGTGGCAATGCAGCATTTGTAACGTTTTGTTCTAAATGTATGGTTGGAAGCTTTGCTGCATTTGTAACGTTTTGTGCTCAAAGTGTGGTTGGTGGCAATGTTGCATTTGTTACGTAAATTATCGTTTGTGGCAATGTTGCATTTGTAACATTTTTTACTTTCAATATGGTTGGTACATGTAGCTTTGCTGTATTTGTAATGTTTTGTTCTTAAAGTATGGTTGGTAGCAATGTTGCATTTGTAACGTTTCGTCAATAAAGTATGGTTGGTAGCATTACTTCATTTGTAATGTTTTGTGCTCAAAGAATGGTTGGTGGCAATTTTGCATTTGTTACGTAAAGTATTGTTTGTGACATTGTTGCATTTTTAAAGTTTCGGCAATAAAGTATGGTTGGTAGCATTGCTACATTAGTAATGTTTTGTGCACAAAGTGTGGTTGGTGGCAATTTTGCATTTGTTACGTAAAGTATGTTTTTGTAGCAATGTTGCATTTGTAACATTTTGTACTTTAAATATGGTTGGTATATGTAGCTTTGCTGTATTTGTAATGTTTTGTTCTTAAAGTATGGTTGGTAGCAATGTTGCAGATGTAACGTTTCGTCAATAAGGTATGGGTGGTAGCAATGCTGCATCTGTAATGTTTTGTTCTTGAAGTATGGTTAGTGGCAATGTTGCATTTGTAACAATTTATACTTTCAATATGATTGGTACATGTAGCTATGCTGTATTTGTAATGTTTTGTTAGTAAAATGTGGTAAGTGAAAATGTTGCGTTTGGAAAGGTTCGTCCACGAAGTATGGCTAGGTGGCAATGCTGCATTTGTATCTTTTGTACACGAAGTATAGTTGGCGGAAATGCTATATTTATAATTGTTGTCCACGAAGTAAATTTTAATGGCAATTCTTCATTTGTAACGTTTTTTAACAGAAAGTTTGGCTTTTACAATTCTGCATATTAATAGGTTTTAATATATTCGATTTTAACAATGTTTTATTATTGATACGTGGTAATGCTACATTTGACGACGTTTGATAACGCATGGTTTGTGGTAATACCACATTTTAAAACGTTCTGTTCACATAGTTTAGTTTATACTTATTTATTTTAGTTCGATTGTAGCTTACCGAGTCACTCTCGGGTCCGCTTCCTGGAAGAACCAGTACTTGTGTCATATGAGGAAGTACGGTCGTGACCCTGGTGGGGCTCGAACCCGCAACCTCCGGGATGAGCGGCAGACAGCTTAACCTTTACACCACAGCTCCCCGTTCACATAGGATGTTTTATTTGAAGACACTTTTACAGCATACGGTGTATGATAACACTACATTTAAAAAGATTTGTGCATCACGTTTCGTTGGTAGTACTGCCAATGTTTAACTGTCTTTGAAATCTTACCATTACAATGTATTGTTGGTGGCAATGCAACATTTGATAACGTCTTGTCCACACTGTATGATTGGTGTCAATATTTTATTTGGCATCATTTTATCTGCCATCGTTGATGTCAATTCTAAATTTGCAAAAAAAAATTCTATGCTTGACAATGTATTGTTTACATTTCACTTTTATCTATCTATCTATCTACAGATACTGAAATCTTGAAATCTACTCGCTCCAATTGAAGCATTATGACAGGTGTAACTTTTAACGTGATAATGCGATAATGCTTGTTTTGACTACGTTTTGTTCACAACACATAGTTGATGGTGCTATGTATAACAAATGTTTTGTTAACAACCTATGGTTTGTGGCAATGCTATATTTGGTGCATCTGGCAACGTTTTATTACCTTGTTTGGTAAGTGATACCGCTACATTTGATAACGTTTTGTCCACAATGAACGGTATGATTGGTTGAAATGTTACATTTGGAAACAATTTATTCACAATATATGGTACATGTATATAAATCTTAATTAGAGTCTCAATAATTTATGTCAAACTACAAATTCACAAACAGATTAACATTAAGATGATATACATTGCCATTCATTAATAAATTATAAGAGACTAAGCAATGGTACATTTGTCAACATGTTGTTCATAACGTATGATTTCTGGCAATTCTACATCAGCAACGTTTTAGTTACAGCGTGTTGCTAAGGGCAACGCTACTGTTGATATTAGCTTTGTTAATGTAAAATTATCTTAAACTAAGTGTCATTACTCATGGATAGACGAACAGACATACAAAAACGTAAACTGATCAAAATTTTCCAACTTTTACAATCCACAAGCAGCAAAAAGTAATATTTTTCCTGAACGCCGCTCAAATTCTGACACATTTACCGAATAAACCAGAAGAACGCCGCTCGTCTCATAAACTACCGAGGCTGCCATTTAAAAACGTCTATTTGTTCACTAATGTAATTCTACCTATTAATTTTATTTGCACCTATTGCCTCTGTAACAATGGACTTTCGCATCAATAAATCGCTCACGCTACCCTTTCAAAACACAACACCATTAAAACCCGAACCGATGTTTATATGGTGCATCAATGCCGTATTGTTAGACGGGTAATTAACACTATTCAGTATTGTTACCCAATTGTTCGCTAACAATGAAAATGAAACACAGACTTTGTTTATCATGAAACCCGATCCATAATTTGAATACAATGTAACCAAATATGGTATTTTTACTGCGACTTGAGAAGCAAGTGGCAAGTTTGGCTTTGTGTTGAGGATAATGAAAAAGGTTAGAGATGTAACCTATCCTAGCATATCTGCCGACCCAAGACGGACCCCAAATGACACTAGAAACGATGCTATTTCAAAAATTGGTTACTCCTTACGCTTTTAAACCATGTTGTCATGAAACAAGATTCCGTTCAGGCACATGTAAATGCTCCCAAATGACGAAACAATATTAAAACCACACAAAAGCTTTTGTTTTTATTATTTTTAAATTCAAAAATTTAAAAATCTGCGGTGTGTAACAGCAGCTGCTAAAATTTTGTTTCCTTAAGGTTACTAGACACCCCTGTCACAATCTTTGTAATTTACGAAATTTATTAAATGAACACAGAAGCTGTCGCCTTAAATAATTATGTTCTATATTTTACAAGCAACGCAGGATTCGAGAAAAGGGATACATGTACTGCATTTTAAACTTAAAACGATCCAACGTTTATAATGAAGAAAACTTGTGACTATTGATACATGTTAAGCCTTTTAAGGTAAATTGACGTCAGCTTGCGACAGTTTTGTATGACAAAACTACATCTTAAAATGCGTTATATAATTCTAATTAAAATTAGCTTCCTGCAAATTACAATAATGGACTGATTGCAAAGATACAAATAATTCCATTCATTACTAAAACAAGTGTGCAGAAACTCTTCTTTAGGGAATCTTAACCGAAACATAAGTTGTTTTTGAATGACTTGATTATTCTTGTTTTTGTAAATAACATTTTCATATTTTTTGCAAAAGACTTTTCAACAGATTCATTAATAGAATCAACGTTTTTTTTTTTAAACGGGACCCTTTTAATATGAAGTGCATGGTACGGGCCAGATGTAACTCAAAACTATAGTAGACAGATTATCTTTTGTAATGCCCCATTGAAATTGGTAGGGTATATTTCTTATAAGGCCTATAAATTATAAAATTAGTACGGCCAAGTAAAGGTCAAGGTCGCTGTGACCTAGTTGAAGCAAAACCCGAAATTGGTTGGGTATACATTTCTTATAAGGCATGTAGGTTTTAAATATAGTAACTGTCAAGTAAAGGTGAAGGTCGCTTTGACTTAGTTAAAGCAAACAATGGTTTCCGATTAAAAACTACAGAACTGTTGGGCCAACAATCCTCACACTTTGCGAACATGTTAGTCTTGACCAAAACAGGAGTCCTGTTGATTTTGTTGTTCGTATGTTTGAAGGTATGTACGTATTTATTTCAGTACCAAGTACCAAGGATAACACAATAAAGAGCAAGCTCTTATTTCCATTGTGGTCCTTTATTTTAGAGACAGAAGCAGATACAAGGGAATCCGGGTACCAGACCCTAGCTCTTTCACGAATAGACCCCTTGGTTCTTTTCAACGTGCCCAGTGTATAGCACCGATACACGCGAGACTACCTCTGGGTTTCTTACCAGTTCATCTCAGATAGGTGGGAAACACTGAAAAGCGTTTCTGAAATATCCAGTGCCACGGCCGAGAATCGAACTGGGGACTTCCGGATTGGTAGTCCAGAGCGTTAACCACTCGGCCACCACACCACCATAAGGTAAGGTGTCAGTGACATTAATTTGGAGAACGGTTCCCCATCCATAACTGATGAACGGCTTGATCGAGGATCCTCAAATCCTCAAACTTTGCAGGCTTGTTGTTTGTGACAATACTTAGTTCTTGACAGTAACTATTGGTCATTGACAAAGCACCATTCAAAATATGCATTTAATCATTATTGCTATCATTGGATCTTATGGGTTGTTCCAACAACTCTTGCTTTATTTCGCCTTCTTTCACTTTTGTATGTATTAATGGTAACTAATTTCCTATTTGCATTTTTCCAGTCATCTTTATTTACTGCCGCGTAGGCATGTCTTCTACATATATCGTCAAAGTCAAACATATTTTTGGAACATGCCAAAGGCGTTTTTGGATAGCATCCCCTTTATTCTGTTGTTTTCTTACCGTTGAAACCTATCACACTGCTTCATTTCCATCGAAATTGTCGATCAAAGTTTAATTTGTTTTGTATCTAATTGCAAAACCATTTGTTTATACTGCTTGTGGGGTTCCACAATTCATCTTTTTCATATACTAATTGTTTTCCATTTTGCTTATATTTCCCAGTTTTCTTTGCGAATAATTGAATGGCAAATAATTACACGCTTTAGTGATATTCTACAGCAAAGCACTGGAATTATTCAAAGTGAGACTGTTGAGAACGGAACGGACGGGCATAAAAGATAAGCATATTAATTCCTATGAAAACATCACACGGGATTAATTCTAGTGCTGCGATCTGGTAAGCATCTAAACAGCACTGAAGTCTTCCGAGGATTTACTTTTACATAGTAGGGTAAAATCAATGACCAAGAGCATGCATTTCAGATATTTCTTTTACTTTAACCTAGTTTGGTAAAAATAGGCGACCTAGAGGAGACAATCCAGAATTTTTTGTGTACTTTAATATAGTTAGGTGAAAACAGGCAACCAAGAACAAACATTTCACACAGTTTCTGTTTATGTTACTTTAACATAGTTGGATAAACATATGTGACAGTGAACAAGCAGATCATACTGTTTTTGTAATTTTAACATAATAGTGTAGACAAAGCCGACCAACAGGAAACAGTCCAGACAGTTTCTGTTATAGTAAACATAGTCGATCAAGACCAAACAGTAAAGACAGTTTCTGTAACATAGTAGGGTTAAAAGATGACCAAGAACGAGTATTTAAGACATTTTCTTTTTCTTTAACATACCTAATAGTACTGGCGACCAATAACAAATTATTCAGATATTATCTTTTACGTGTACTGTAATGTATTGATACAGTGTTGTGATACATATCCACAGTGGGAATCACGTGATCAAAATAATCTCTGACCAAAGTGAATCATTAAATGATAGAAAATAATGAAAGCCGTTTAGCTGTAAATGTAGTCTATCTTATGGTAACATAAAAGTATTATAGAACTACATAGATCTCAATTACAGTCACCTTATGTCTGTGCTGAAGACTTCAAAAAATAAATTATGTCAGTTTCTTGAAGTGTTCAGCACAATCGGAAGGTGACTATGATTGGGACCAGTGTAGTTCTAGAATACTTTTATGTTGCCATACATTTTACATTTACAGCTAAACAGCTTTCATCATTTTCTAACATTGTTCAGAGATCTACTTTTGTTTAGAGATTATTTTGATCACGTGATTCCCCACCGTGATATCACTCTCGAGGGAAAGAGCATAATTGCGAGAAATGTATCTCTGTCATCCAATGACTTATTGCCCAAGGTTGTCTTTATGTATCTCTGACATCATATGACTTATTGCCCAATGTTGTGTTTATGTATCCCTGACATCCTATGACTTATTGCCCAATGTTGTCTTTATGTATCCCTGACATCCTATGACTAATTGCCCATTGTTGTCTTTATGTATCCCTGACATCTTACGACTTATTGCCAAATGTTATGTTTATGTATCCCTGACATCCTATGACTTATTGCCCTTTGTTGATTTCATGTACCTCTGACATCCTATGACTTATTGCCCAATGTTGTCTTTATGTATCCCTGACATCCTATGACTTATTGCCCATTGTTGTCTTTATGTATCCCTGACATCTTATGACTTATTGCCCAATGTTGTCTTTATGTATCCCTGACATCATATTAATTATTGCCCATTGTTGTCTTTATGTATCCCTGACATCCTATGACTTATTGCCCAATGTTTTCTTTATGTATCCCTGACATCTTTTGACTTATGGCCAAATGTTGTCTTTATGTATCCCTGACATCCTATGACTTGTTGCCCTTTGTTGATTTCATGTACCTCTGACATCCTATGACTTATTGCCCAATGTTGTGTTTATGTATCCCTGACATCCTATGACTTATTGCCCAATGTTGTGTTTATGTATCCCTGACATCCTATGACTAATTGCCCATTGTTGTCTTTATGTATCCCTGACATCCTACGACTTATTGCACAATGTTGTGTTTATGTATCCCTGACATCATATGACTTATTGCCCATTGTTGATTTCATGTACCTCTGACATCCTATGACTTATTGCCCAATGTTGTCTTTATGTATCTCTAACATCCTATGACTTATTGCATAATGTTGTCTTTATATATCCCTGACATCCTATGACTTATTGCTCAATGTTGTCTTTATGTATCTCTGACATCCTATGACTTATTGCCCAATGTTGTCTTTATGTATCCCTGACATCATATGACTTATTGCCCAATGTTGTGCTTATGTATCCCTGACATCCTATGACTTATTGCCCAATGTTGTGTTTATGTATCCCTGACATCCTATGACTTATTGCCCAATGTTGTGTTTATGTATCCCTGACATCCTATGACTTATTGCCAAATGTTGTCTTTATGTATCCCTGACATCCTATGAATTATTGCCCTTTGTTGATTTCATGTACCTCTGACATCCTATGACTTATTGCCCATTATTGTCTTTATGTATCCCTGACATCTTTTGACTTATTGTCCAATGTTGTCTTTATGTATCCCTGACATCATATGAATTATTGCCCAATGTTGTCTTTATGTATCCCTGAATTCCTATGACTTATTGCCCAATGTTGTGTTTATGTATCCCTGACATCCTATGACTTATTGCCCAATGTTGTGTTTATGTATCCCTGACATCCTATGACTTATTGCCCTTTGTTGATTTCATGTACCTCTGACATCCTATGACTTATTGCCCAATGTTGTGTTTATGTATCCCTGACATCCTATGACTTATTGCCCAATGTTGTGTTTATGTATCCCTGACATCCTATGACTAATTGCCCATTGTTGTCTTTATGTATCCCTAACATCCTACGACTTATTTCCCAATGTTGTGTTTATGTATCCCTGACATCATATGACTTATTGCCCATTGTTGATTTCATGTACCTCTGACAACCTATGGCTTATTGCCCAATGTTGTCTTTATGTATCTCTTACATCCTATGAATTATTGCACAATGTTATCTTTATGTATCCCTGACATCCTATGACGTACTGCCCAATGTTGTCTTTATGCATCTCTGACATCCTATGACTTATTGCCCATTGTTGATTTCATGTACCTCTGACATCCTATGGCTTATTGCCCAATGTTGTCTTTATGTATCTCTGACATCCTATGACTTATTGCACAATGTTGTCTTTATGTATCCCTGACATACTATGACTTATTGCCCAATGTTGTCTTTATGTATCTCTGACATCCTATGACTTATTGCCCAATGTTGTGTTTATGTATCCCTGACATCCTATGACTTATTGCCCAATGTTGTGTTTATGTATCCCTGACATCCTATGACTTATTGCACAATGTTGTGTTTATGTATCCCTGACATCCTATGACTTATTGCCCAATGTTGTGTTTATGTATCCCTGACATCCTATGACTTATTGCCCAATGTTGTGTTTATGTATCCCTGACATCCTATGACTTATTGCCCAATGTTGTCTTTATGTATCCCTGACATCCTATGACTTATTGCCCATTGTTGATTTCATGTATCCCTGACATCCTATGACGGATTGCCCAATGTTGTTTTTATGTATCCCTGACATCCTATGACGGATTGCCCATTGTTGATTTCATGTATCCCTGACATCCCATGACTTATTGCCCAATGATGTGTTTATGTATCCCTGACATCCTATGACTTATTGCCCAATGTTGTGTTTATGTATCTCTGACATCCCATGACTTATTGCCCAATGTTGTCTTTATGTATCTCTGACATCCCATGACTTATTGCCCAATGTTGTGTTTATATACATCTGACATTCTATTACTTATTGCCCAATGTTGTGTTTATGTATCTCTGACATCCCATGACTTATTGCCCAATGTTCTCTTTATGTATCTCTGACATCCCATGACTTATTACCCAATGTTGTCTTTATGTATCTCTGACATCCTATGACTTATTATGAATGTCGCAGTGTGTATAATTCAGTATTTTGTATTTGTTATTGTATATTTGTTATAGAAACTCAACGGTTAGTTATTCATAATGTTAAGCTCAATACTGTTATTTAATAGTTTGTTGTTTTTAATGTCTAACCATTGTCATTTCAAAGCCAATAAACTAATATTTTGTGAACCATAATAGTAACGACATCCCTGACATCCTATGACTTATTGCCCAATTTTGTGTTTATGTATCCCTGACATCCTATGACTAATTGCCCATTGTTGTCTTTATGTATCCCTAACATCCTACGACTTATTTCCCAATGTTGTGTTTATGTATCCCTGACATCATATGACTTATTGCCCATTGTTGATTTCATGTACCTCTGACAACCTATGGCTTATTGCCCAATGTTGTCTTTATGTATCTCTTACATCCTATGAATTATTGCACAATGTTGTCTTTATGTATCCCTGACATCCTATGACGTACTGCCCAATGTTGTCTTTATGCATCTCTGACATCCTATGACTTATTGCCCATTGTTGATTTCATGTACCTCTGACATCCTATGGCTTATTGCCCAATGTTGTCTTTATGTATCTCTGACATCCTATGACTTATTGCCCAATGTTGTCTTTATGTATCCCTGACATCCTATGACTTATTGCCCAATGTTGTCTTTATGTATCCCTGACATCCTATGACTTATTGCCCATTGTTGTCTTTATGTATCCCTGACATCATATGACTTATTGCCCAATGTTGTGTTTATGTATCCCTGACATCATATGACTTATTGCCCAGTGTTGATTTCATGTACCTCTGACATCCTATGACTTATTGCCAAATGTTGTCTTTATGTATCCCTGACATCCTATGACTTATTGCACAATGTTGTCTTTATGTATCCCTGACATCATATGACTTATTGCCCAAGGTTTATGTATCCCTGACATCCTATGACTTATTGCCCAATGTTGTGTTTATGTATCCCTGACATCATATGCCCAGTGTTGATTTCATGTACCTCTGACATCCTATGACTATACCCAATGTTGTTTTTATGTATCTCTGACATCCTATGACTTATTGCACAATGTTGTCTTTATGTATCCCTGACATCATATGACTTATTGCCCAAGGTTGTCTTTATGTATCTCTGACATCATATGACTTATTGCCCAATGTTGTCTTTATGTATCCCTGATATCATATGACTTATTGCCCAATGTTGTTTTTATGTATCTCTGACATCCATTGACTTATTGCCCAATGTTCTCTTTATGTATTTCTGACATCCCATGACTTATTGCCCAATGTTGTGTTTATGTACATCTGACATTCTATGACTTATTGCCCATTGTTGATTTCATGTATCCCTGACATCCTATGACGGATTGCCCAATGTTGTGTTTATGTATCTCTGACATCCCATGACTTATTGCCCAATGTTGTGTTTATGTACATTTGACATTCTATTACTTATTGCCCAATGTTCTCTTTATGTATCTCTGACATCCCATGACTTATTGCCCAATGTTGTGTTTATGTACATCTGACATTCTATTACTTATTGCCCAATGTTGTGTTTATGTATCTCTGACATCCTATGACTTATTGTCCAATGTTGTGTTTATGTATCTCTGACATCCCAACTTATTGCCAAATGTTCTCTTAGATCCCTGACATCCTATGACTTATTGCCCAATGTTGTCTTTATGTATCTCTGACATCCCATGACTTATTATGAATGTCGCAGTGTGTATAATTCTGTATTTTGTATTTGTTATTGTATATTTGTTATAGAAACTCAACGGTTAGTTATTCATAATGTTAAGCTCAATACTGTTATTTAATAGTTTGTTGTTTTTAATGTCTAACCATTGTCATTTCAAAGCCAATAAACTAATATTTTGTGAACCATAATAGTAACGAAACACTGAATAATAACGATACGCATGTAATTACAATACCAAACATAAAACAAAAAAGTCACCTACACAATTAGATTGGTGACGTATACATTAAAATTGTATACACATACATTAAAAGTGTATGTTATTTGTTAATATGAATAGGAAACCATCGGGGGTGATTTATTGTAATACTATATGAAAACGAAACCTTTTACAATATGAATAATAAACCATTGAATAAGAATAACAATCAGGTAATAATACAATTCAATGGAATATATTCATTATTTAGCAACGTTTAACATGGCATAGTGTTTGATGAAAATAAAGATATAACAGGATAATTCAATGAAATCAATCACAACTAAATGTTCCTCAAAATGCTAGAAAAGCCCGAGTGCTATAGAATATAATTAGATTCAGAATAGTAACTATTAGTAATCGTCCGAAATATAACAAAGTCTACATATCTGAAAATTCATTGTGCCTTTATTTATACAATATATAAAGTAAAATGATATAAGTTTGCATAGGGATTACTTTTATGATTCTTGAAAGAAGTACAGAAACAGTTTTGAACAAAGTGGTGACATTGAGCGCCTTCAAGCTTATCGGAAGAAGTACAACAACAGACATATTTGACAGAAATAAACATTCCATTGACAGAAACGGACAGAAAAGGGAAATGCAAGAATTGAGCGTATTGTAAATTTAAGAAAAGTGTTCCAGGCTACACAATAAGCTTAATGAGCAAGGAAGACACCGCTTACACGATACAATAGTCAACAATGAGACACTAACTGAGTAGCTGAAATCAAGAAAATATCTCCTGAAAGGCGCGGCATTGTATGTGACATAATAAGATCAACAATACAAATACACCGCATTCAACAAAGATCGGCAGCCATTCTCCAGCTTTTGTTGTCATCCGTAATGAAATCAACATAGAGTGATTTCTGAATTGTCCATGGAAAATTGAAAATCATTCAGTTCTATAGAAACGTCGTCGGAAACTGACTACAGATCAAAAGCTTTCAGACATGCCAATAGAAAGAGCCCTTTACACCCGAGTTGCTCTCAAAATAGCGTATTCATTTCGATTGTAACATTCTTTATATGGGATAGAATAAAATCTGTATAGAAATCATACAGCACGATGGAACTCTAAATCAGGTTTTTAAGCCTGCCTTTGTTATTAACCAGTCACAGCAACAAACTCATTTAGAAAGCGTGTCATAAATGTCGAGTTAAAAGGCGGAATGTATACACATTCAATAGGGCTGTTTCTGCTTATATTCTGCTAAGCCAGGCGAAAAGCTTATTTAATAACTGTGTGAAACCGTATTATTCTACATTCAGTGATGCAAAAGTGTACGTTCTCAACTCTTTTATGAGAAAAATAGGCTGCACATGCTTGTAATGTAACATTTTGAGCAGGTTATCAGGTGTGTAATATTTGATTGAGGCCTATAAATGTACGATTCAGTGACTTTCTTTTATGTTTATTCATCTAAATAGAAAGATTTCCCGGTTTGAAAAATGTGTTACATTGAATATGAATTGACTATTTGAAGAGAAATTTATTGGTGTATACATCAGCCCCCACAACTCTTAAAGCAATGCACCCAAACAAATGTTATGTAGCCATGCTCGTTAAATAAGTTTGTTTATATTCTTACATGACTTAGTTCGTTCTCTATTTCAACAAAGAGGTAAATCAAGTGTTATAAATTCTGTAGTAAACAACGCTATGACTTGAGGACTGAGAAAAGACCATTATGACGTCATCAAAATAGAAAGATTTCCCGGTTTGAAAAATGTTAGGTCATCTTGCCTTGGATGACTTGGTAAACTGTTTCGATTTATTGTTCTCTATTTGGTCATGCTAGAATCGTAATGGTATCATGTTAAGGCTTTATTTTTTCCTATCACAGAACGTGATTCAGATAGACAAGCTTTGAATTGCAGTACTTGTTCAAAGAGTCAGGTCTTCAAGTTCATTTCGAGATGTAGCTGCAAAGGACTTCAAAACGAGTTTATATCACAACCTATCTTGGTGTTTTATATAATTCGAGAATAATAGTTAACTTAAATGCTTTGTTTTGCCTAGAGATTTTATTCATTTTCTGTAGAGAGTATGGCATACAGTTTTTGTTTTGTCTGGGTATGTTCTTAGCGGTAAAGGCCAAAAGAACTTTGGAAAGAAGTTTATGTAAGTTGTTGCAGGAGTTAATCGCCCTTTCCAACCGTAGTTTGGTCAATTTAACAGGCGATGTAAGTTTACATTTCTGCATTCAGAGTTGATACACGGAAACGCATCTGGGTGTAATCCAACGATACATAAAAATGACCTCGGCCTTGCTTCATCTATGTAACAGACTGTTACCTTTTCTTACTAAAAAAAACAAGCGAGCCGCATTCTTTCTTTTTTAAAAAAAAGCCAACCCTGTGATGATTAGATCTATAATGTTCTGTATTATTTGTATTTTTATATAAAAATAAGATGTTCTTATACTTGCCTCTCTATGTCATGCCACCAATGCTAAGAACCACAATGGAAAAACTTGCTATTTATTGTGATATTCTTCGTACTTGGAGCATGTCATGCTTTTCTCTAGCGTAGCATAGTATTTCAATAATTTTATTGCTTTATTCTATATTATGATTGCCGAAATAAATCCATGTTTTGAGTGACTAATTAAAAAAGACATAAACCATTTTTTCAGATGGACTGATACTGAAAAAAATGTAGATAACTTTTTACTGCACTTGCCTTGATAATTTTGTTATTAACTGTATTTTAAGCTTTGTACATGAAGGTACAAAATACCTTAATCAAGTGATTCTGTAAGGAAATTAGCTCATTGGACTGCTAGAGAAACGTATTTATGCGTTACATCGATGCTGGTGACACGCAAAAAATTCTAAATACTGACATTTTAGTAGTTTCAGAATGTAACGGATTTATTTAACGACATAAAATGTCTTCGTGTACTTTTATTATTATATTCTGTATGTCAACAGGTGTAAGAAATTTAACGGTCGCGATTCTTTGGACCACATTTGCTTACATTGCTCATCTGGAAAAAAAACAATGGCGTACCACAGACCGAGATTCGCAGCAACCGGCGATGTTGTCCGCATCAGTTATGAAATGCATTTTAAACAGTCTGCGGTCAAAAGTGATTCCACAACATCAATATTCACTATATATTTCATATAAAACCATTATTTTGTAAACATGTCTCTTGAATTCATTTCAGATGATATTTTTCTATAATCTAAACAATAATTTTATAAGTTAACGAAAACTAGTTTTATGTTGTTTTTTTACTTGAAAGGGATACTAGTAATTATCTAAACATGGATTTGTAAATTTTAAAGTAGTTATCCCTATATGTAGATATATAGTAAATATTGATCGCAGCTATTTTAAGTTGTCTTCTAATGATATATTTTTTGTAGATCTACAACAGTCAAAATTTTTAATGAAATATCTAAAGAAACTTTTTAATTCTGTTTATACTGGTGTAAATTTCATGAAAAAAACCATGGAAATTATCTTCTGCTGTAAGTTTTGAAATTTAATTCATTTATATGAAGTATATAGCAAAGTTTGTCGTTGTTGAACCACTTTTGACCCCAGACTGTGCACTATGCACCGAACGCATCAGCTGCAAAACATCACATGAATGAAAGGTTAAACCCTCGCATCACCTGTAACGTTGCACAGAATTAGCATATATTTTTTGATACACAATATAGGGAAAGGTTTTTTGACAGATGGCACACATTGGGATGCTACCGCATATGCTGAGGATACTTGTTATAAAATCATTATTTAACTTTTAAAAGATATAGTTATATATTTTCATATAAGTTTTTGAATCGATTTCGCCATGATAAGATGAACACTTGAGTTTTTATCATTGAAAACTTGCAGAATAAAAATTGTCTTTGCCAATTGGTTCTGTATCGGTGTGTCAATAAATCCTTTTTTTCTCAAACAATAGGTTAAATAGCAAATGTAGAAATAATATCAGTTGCGTAGTGAGAAAACATTTAATGTAAAAAACTCAAATTAATAACTAAAAACATTTTAGCAAAAGTCGCCGACAAGCCTTTCAAGTTTTAAAATGTTTTACGTACAGTCAAGCAAAATTATTCATAAATACGTATTACTCCTTGCTCACGAAGGTTGGTCCAACTCTGGAAAAGTCATTAGAAAAGCTGCTGTTTCTAGCCGTCACCTTAAAAACACAAGCTTTGCTTTATACCACATGAATTTATTTAATGAGCTGGTGCTTTTTCTTTGAACGACTTCTACTCAGGTATATCTCGGCATGTTACTTTCAACAATTCGTCTAAAATTATTTTTTATAAAAATCGTAAATGATATAAACATAAACTCAGCATCATCTGGCACTAAAGCACACGTGTGGTTTGCACTCGTTCGCTATGTGTGAGCGCGCTAAAACGAAATCAGCGATTGTTGGCGGGAAAGGGTCTTGTATTAATGAAAAAACCCTTTTCTAGTGAAACTATGTACTTATCGCCATTAATTTATTGCAGGTATTGAAGAATATGTTTCTATTTTTAACAGCTTTCCAAATCTGAATCCCGCTAAACATATCATTCTCAAACTAATGAGTATATGGCTTGCCCTCAGAGGAACATTAAACCCGTTATAAAATTAACGTAAATATAGATAAAAACATGAAAATAAAACAATGTACATGTGCATAAATTTAAATCTAAAAAGTTGAAAATGAACATTTCTTTTATTCGTAAACTGCAATATCTTTTTTTTTCGGTTTCATATTCAAACAATAAGCCAAGTGAGGGTGTTATATAATTCATACAATATTGACACTAGAAAATGCTAACAAAAAAACAAACATTTAAGAAGCAATTGATGTTGCTCCATGTCAATAAAAGGTATTATGTAAAAAGAATTATATGCATTGTTATATCTAATAGTAGTCCGTTGACGAATTGTCAAGTATGGACATCCGATGAAGATTCTGTTGAATCGTCAACTGAATGTTTACTAATATTACATTGCTATGGAAAATATAGATGACATTAACGCGAGATAGACTTTAACTCGACAATATAGGAGTGACATCCATTAAGAGAAACGAGAGAGACAGAGTACATTATGATATTGCTAATCATTGTTTATTACAATTAAAAATTAATCTGATTAAAGATATGTTGTTTAATGTTTATGTCTTGATAAGACACTCACGTTTTCATTAAAATTGAATGTAATTCCCGATTCTTTGATAAATGGTTCGTGTTAATGGGAAATTGTTTTAGCTCAGCTGATCCCAGAAAGGTTAAAGACAGCTGTTATGCCTGTCAAGTGTCAATCCTTAAAGCTAACTTAATGATTATGGCTCTTTTGGCAATATAAAGTCATGTTTTGTTCTGGTCAACTATATCATCATGTTGCACATTACGTTAAGACGTCGAAAAATTTAAAACATTACTGGTAATTGATTGGATGAAATAACTTCGCATCATTTCGCTTTAAAAAAAAAAGTTTCATGCAAAATTAACAAAGAAAGACCCTTTATCTGAAATCATAATTGACTTACTAGCAGCGTTTAGTATAAGGCATTCATTTGGCAATTTTTTACTATCTAGGTATTCTATGGATTCAAGAGACATGGCGTTATGTTTTACTGAAGAACCTGCTGCCAAACTACTGCTTGGTCTTATGAAATGGTCAATTGGTATTTGCCTCTTTCTATATAAAACAAGGTTAAATCGATTGTTTGTTGGATTCGTAAAATGATTTGATTCGACAACTTCACTGATTTTCAGCATAACATAGTTCATATAGTTAATCATAATGTGACAGTGACGTAATAGATATATTCGTACACAAACAGGTTTACAATAATTCCATAGACTATCAGTCCCATACAGTTTCCAATTAATTTTCGCAATAAAGTCGGACTCTTTGCTGTGTCACTGTCGAATTAGCGGAAATACCCTTTATGAACTGTGCACAGTAACATTCAGATTTACTCTTATGGTTCCGTTAAAGGGGCACCCCTACATCTAGCATATTATATTCTCCAAACATAAATACTGGTTTCAATGCACATAAAATGATAAACAAATACAATTTTAAAGAAAGACATGTATCGAAGAAATGCAAATATAAGAACAAATAATCAAGATAGTGACCGTCGTTAATAAATCGCTATCCAGTCATTAATTGTACAACAACACATTTACACAGATAATTAAATACTTTACTGTACTGCAACATTAACTATGACTGGAATGTATGGCTTAAACTTTGTTATAATACTTGCAAATATTCCATTATTTATGCTTTTGAAGTTTTTTAATTGGAAACCAGTTTTAGGGAGTGTCTCTTTAAAATAGGACGCTGAGCAATTTAGCGCCGTCATAAACCCCTTTTATTTATTTATCTATCACATTTTATTGGCGGATTATAAATTGAAGATATCCAGTGATCTGAATTAATAAATTATACAAGATGTCATGAAATTTAAGCATTATTTTCTGTGACAAAACGGTTTTCCGGCTCTTTTAATAGCAGAGATCTTTCCGATATGGTCGGCGATAGAGCCTTTGCTTCCTCATCACAAAGAGACCCAAACCTCACAAAATCACTGCATACTATACTCTTGTTATGCATATTTGAGTATATTGCTAGACAATTAAGGAATATATTTGATTGAATTGGCCTTGTCATGTTAATTTACTGTCTCTTGAGATGTGTATGAAAACAAAATTTAATTGAATGCATAATTCATGTCTTAGAATGTGGTAATTATGACTTAACAAAACTGTTTGATGTCCATATCTTAAAGTATCATTTATATTTTTTCTATATTGGAGTTTTTTCTATCATGGGAAATACTTGCTGTTGAAACTTTAATTGGAAAGACGTATGGACTTTTTAGATATCATATAAAAAGTGATAATAGCGAATGTATAACCATGGGCTGTATAAAATGTCCCTTTATCGATATGACGTTTCTAAATTGTCAAAATCATATTTGGCCTTTTGATTTCGCAGAAATGGTTTAGACTAAATAATTATCGTACGACAAACTTTTAACAAACATTTGAAGCGTTTTCCGGAATTTTTTTTTGAGGCCCCTTGTCAGTAATCGCGTATATATTCCAGAAAGGTACTACTCCTAACACAATGGCATTGTTTTACTGACTGTAACCCTTAAAATAACTGAAGAGATAATTTTTTAATTTGTATTAAAATAATTGAATGCTTACTTTCTCTGCTATCTCTATACGCTATTCATATTTTATATAGGATAATTCCTCATATGCAACATGAAGATAGTCTTTTTTCGTTTCAAGATAAGGTACTAGTCAATAAAAAATCATGTTAAATTCTACTCTCACTTTTATACGCATTTCGATCCAGTTCGGTCTGTTTTATACCAACGATTATTTTAACCTTGTTCTCAGACATACATCAAGGATATTCATATATTACGTGATATTATCTTCGCAGAATAACTCAAAATATTTGAAACGTAGGGAAAAAACATGAAAAAAATCGCTGCACATATTGTGTAATTACATGTAAGTATCCCATGAGACATTCGGTTATTATATATAACTGAAGAGACAGTCGCAGCATGGCTTGTTTTAGTCCACGAATACATGTGGTAGCATAGTAGCATGCTTACTAGCATTATATAACATTTTAAATCAAAAGTCCTTATAGGAATGAATGGAGATTCCATATTTAATTAAGAATTATGATGCCTACATTTTAAAAAGACCTCGAGTCGACCATTTCTGCAATGTGTATATAATAAGTTATTGATGCAACTCATTGTCGATATACCCAGGTATCGTTCGTGGGGGCAAGTTGTTCGGGAAAACGATCGATATAATATTTTGAAATATATTAAAAAATGGGCATGTAATCAGCCACCCTGTTAATGCCAGTTTACTTTTAGGTCACCCCTTGGTTTATTACAAACATATCAAGATACCCACAAAGATTGTTTCGAATTCTTAATTGCATCACGCTTATTAATTCACTTACTTATTCACTTTTAAAATGGTTGAGTAAATGAAGCATATAAAAGCCAGTTAATGTTTTGTTTTAAATATTAAAACAACGATAGCTATCACTGCCCATTTCACCTTTAAAATGTATTTGATCTTCTTACACTATATTAAGATATTAAGATATGGGTCTAATTAAATATATCTGCCACTGATCTTTTCTGCGGGCATTTTTATTTGTCGCTCGCATATTTCAAATTACCCACACTTTTATTATTATTAAAGCCATCTGATGTAATGTAATTTGTTTGCTCTATACTCTGATATTTTACTTGTTCTTTTAAGGACATGTTAATATTAAGCGATTAAGATTTTATCCCTTCTTGTCCGTAAATGACACTGCTAGCCAGCTGTTACGAATTAAAATAAGCTATCATCTCTTATAAATAATGTATAGCTATCTACTTTATTCCTTAATTGACTTCATTTCAAATGTCCAGCAAATGACTCTGTACGAACTGAAGTTAACTCATATTAAGAATCCTAAGGTTGATCCATAATTATAACTACTGTCTTTTGCAGTTCATGTTGCAGCCTCGCGCTAATTTAATTCATCAACTAGCGATTGCATGTTACATACAAGTGTAAAAGAATACTGCTTAATCGCAGCAAAGTAATCGCAAAGCATATAAACAAAGAAAAACAAACAGGGGCAACACAAGTGCATCATTAATCGCATAAAAAAATTACTCAATAGTATATAGTCAATATATCACATTTTTAATGTATTTCTGACAAAATGTACAATTACCACCAAAATTATTCGTTTTTCTTTTATTTCAAAATTTTACGATTATTCATTATGAGCTATCTACGGACAGAATTTGCACATACTTAACTTACTGACAGCCCATCTATATCTAGGAAACGCAGACTCGAACACAACATTATACAATACCGCAAAAAATGTCCTGAAATGCACAATCAATTACGAAAGAACGATTGGAAAGTCAAGATTTGGGTCAAAATGTTTTCCATAAATAAAAATCAATTTATTTCTAGCCAGCTATCTCAATGAAAATACCACATATCCAAACGAAACATTTATATGTTCAACATATTTATTTATACACTTATCCAGTATACACAATAATTACATCACGTACAAGTCTCATATAATTCTGTTTATTTATCAGCATTAATATCGCGTTTTACTGATAAAATAATAAGAATTTTACCTCAAAAGATAATTTTACAATTGAAGAAGCTTCCTATTGTATGTGCGGCTATTTCATGTAGATACTGTTTGGCATTTTCTGGAGTAACGAATCAGATGTTAAGCGTATGCTATAGCATCTATATCTACCCCAAGAAGGGACATGCTACTATGAGGAGTGAGTTTAAAGTAAATTAAATTTGATAGAAGTTTTGACATTATTTACACAAAATAAACAAAATGTAATTGTATCTTTTTAGGCAGAAAATACGTAAACATAATAGATTCCGTATCAAAATGTATAATCGTACATTGTTTAACAACGGTTACCATACGGAATGAAATAAAATCTAAATTTAGACATGAAATGCGTAATAGTTTAGCAATATCTAAGAATGATTTAAAAATAACTTAAATGAGAATTTAGATGGGAAAATAACAACTTGAAACAAAACATCAAGAACCAAAGACGTGAAAGCCAAGCCCGCACACCAAGAGCAATATTGCAGACTGGCTAACACAACATTTTCTTCTCAACATTGCTTTAAAGGCTAGCACTTTAGATAAAGAGATCCGATAAAACATCATTCGAAAGCATGTGTAAGTCAGTCTGTTTGATGGATATTTGAGTAAAAATAGAATTCATAAAAGCAACTTTTTGCCATATAACTACATGCACATACATCATGCACTTAAAACTGGAAACCTTAAATTACGTATACATGTGATACCCTGCCTCATCGGCAGAACCTTAGTCCTCAAGTAAAAAGAGGCAGTTCGTTTTTGGCCAAAGAAGTTATCTATTTGTCAACTGTGCCCTTCAGATGGGTTTTGGTTAATGCTAAATACCGTTAATAGAATTTCGGACAGCATTAAATAATTGAAAATTTTCTTCATTCTAAAAGTAGTTCCTTACAGAACCTGCAAATCACACTATACCAGACTTATGACAGTCCCTGCTGTTTCATGATTTGTCATATATAATCTTATGATAATTGCTCTGACACGTAAAAATGAAACGAAAAAAATGTGATAAGCAGGCGTCTCGAATTCACGAACAATTTGAACAAATTCAACTCTTCCTTTCGGGTTGTAGGAACGTGCATCAGTCTTTTTCTTTCGTAGCATATCATTACTGAATATAATTTGTATTCAAGGCCTTTTAAGAATATGCTAGATATGTTAAGACTAATCGTTCAAAATAACTACACGAGTTTCTTTTTTTGTCGGAACGTTTTCGAACTCTTACGAGAGAACCCATACTCTGTTAAACTGAATGAAGCCAAGTGCCTTTTCTTTTTTGTTTCGGGAATTTAAATGAACACCCATTGATAAGTCGATCATATTTCCTTTTGCTCTGTTTGCATCTTTGAATATTCTGTGTGAAAATTGTACTCTATTGCTTTAGCGTTGATACTCTTCTTTGATGACTTACGATTTTGATTTAAAAAGTTTCTGTTGTTCAGTTTCTCTATCTTCAATTGTAATCAGCACAGTAGTTATATTTGTATACATATATCTTGATTATATTATAAATATGATGTCAATATTCTCATTGTGTGGCCGAGTCCATATGTCATATTCATATATCATTTTTGTTTGTATCTATATTTGATATACCTCTAACAGCGTTGGTTTTGTCATATGAATCATGAAAACCAAGGTCTTGTAGCCGTACAATATCGAAACATAATAACTCTGGGTTGTCATCTTCATTTATTTTCAAACATGTTTCGCCACATTACCCATCAGCAGCCCATTCCGATAGGAATATTAGCAACATCCCCCTAGTGTAGACCACAATATAAGTTGCTTATAACATATACATGAATTATCTTATGCAATTGTATGTATTGATATTATTATTAACAATAATGATATCAATAATTTCTCGTCTATTTCCTAGAGTTGTGCCGTTGCAGCACGACCTTGGAGAATTTAGATATATCTAAAACTGAGGAGGATTTAAAAACAATTTTTACAAGGTAGGAAAACAAATGCCAAACAGGTCAAGCTAAATTTAGACTTTAAAGAAATCAGAATATCTGTAAAAGTATTTTTCTAAACTAAAACCGGCTAGTATAGATTCGGTTCGGTGGCAGACGTGATACGGAAATAAGACAATATTTTACCTAATAAAAAGTGGTCTGGACCTTATAATATGACATTGCTCAATCACATCTTCTTTCATCTTCCAATCGCTGTTATAACAACTTTCATTAGAGTTAAGCTTTATCTTTGTTCAGTATTCTTCATTTCTGCTTAGATGATCCCCGATACAAAAAACTGTCCTGACGCGATGTACAATGTGGCAGTACAAGCACTTTGTATCATTCATTATACGACAAAACTGTCTGCTCCACGTACATTACGTTCTATTCTAATGTTTTCAAAGCACCTGATGTTATGTTTTGTTTTAATAATCAATATAACCTTATCTCCTAAAAATAAACCTCAATTATCAGCGATCTTTTTCAGCTAATGGAGTAACACAATTGATATTGTCCTGGTGACAATACCCTTTATTAGCATCCTGTATCGTTTTACTTATAAATTATACAAAGCCATCAATATATACCTTGATCCCTTATGAGAAACGGTTATGATTATATCGCCCCATAATCAGTATTGTTACCTTTGTTCGGTGACTGTAAGATTAACACCAGCGTGACAAACGGTAGAATATGTTCATTTTACGGACGTTGGCGATGAAAAAACTATCGGCGGATGTCATTTTGTTGATTGTAACATTCATTATTCAAGACTAGATAATGCATTTTGATAATGTAGCTAAAAGGATACACATTCTGTCCGTTTCAATTCATTTCAGTTGCAATCTCTTTTGTGCTAATAAAATATTCCGACTTCATAATAATTGTATAACCTCAACGAGTGCCGATAATTAATGGCGTTCAAAACAGAAAATGGAGTGTAAACACCTTTTAGCAAGCATCCCTCAAGAAAAAATTAAAGTGATAAAATTAATTAATTTTTTATTTTTAGAAGTGTGTAAATACTGATTGGTGACATTTAAGAGGACACCTATCATGGGTCAAAGTAGACTGTTTTCCTAGGTGTCACATTGGTCAGATATTCAATTTCACCAATGCCAAGGCATTCAACAATTCCCAGTTTGGAAGTAAAATTCCCAAAAGGAAGAATAACTTCAAATAATATAATAATATTATTTTTTAAAACTACGATCTCGATGACATAGGAACCGGCTTGTATGCCAATTTTGGAAAATAAAGCTTTCTTTATTCAATTAGATTCTGTTAGCATCAATAGACATTTGATTTGGTTAAAAAAATCTGGCTTAAAGCAATTTGTTTAAAACACACACATTTGATTGATAGGCATACAGTATTTATCAATTCCTTCGATTTTATGCTGAAGTTTCCCAATTTGGCTATTTTCAACTTGGTCTGGGTTACTTTTCTCAAAAAAACAGAAAAGGGCCTTACAAATTGTCATCTAAAAATATTTATTTCAAATTCAATTGTCGCAAAAATTGCTTGTTCTTAAACTGTGTGTAATCTAAACAAGAATGTCCATCATCCAGAGTTTGTATATTTTCATGGTTCGTTCTCCTCTACGAAATCACCTACCTTTACCTATCGAACTTATCATCATAGTTGGGATTACATATCCTGGACGCTAGTTGAAAACCATATGTCCAAGCTTCTTGCCCATTCTCGCTGGCATTCTTGGGCCCGCAGTGAGTCTTTTCACGTAGGCATTCGTTGACATAAACCCAATTTGTCGTCTATAGACCAAAGCAGGCCTCTAAACCACCAGCTGTAGTTGTTTTCCTTCTGAAGAACGAGCCTTTTTAGGGCTATAGCCCTCGTCGTTGGTCTAGGCCACGGCAGTCACAGGGCCATATGTGAATTACATCCTGCAGTCTCTGTAAATGTGATTTCATGATTAGCGATGGTTTTCTCGACAGTTTGATGTTGCAATCATCCTGAAAATGCACCACACTGTTATAATCTGAACGAATCAAAGGATGGTCAATTTTGACTCCATAAACCTTAGTAAATGCTAAATAACTTTTAATTTTTAAAGTCGTTGAAGCGAACTGCAACTGTCTGATAAGCTGATTCGTGCATAAAGTTTCAATCAAAAGTTTCCATCTAATATTATACTTGATGCACCTGTAAGCGTTGTGGTCCCTTTATGGTTTGTATTTCAGTATCTTTAGTCATAGTTTAGCTAAACGAGCTCTTTTGCAACTACAAAATAATTCTGTAATGCAAGGTAGTAACACATTTTCTTAAGGGATCTTACTCTGGGGCTATTTCGGTCTTAAACATTTAATTGGATTTTTGGTTTTCATTGATACTTTGAAACGTGTGAAATGGTCTGTCCTTGGTTTGGAAAGGCAAAGACAAGTCGTATCCTTCAATACATGTATGTATTACTTTCCAAAGAGCAAACGAGCGTTATTTGTCTAAGCCTTAAATGTTAAACGACATATTGGCTGTGAAGCATTAATAAATACTTTAGACTTTCTATGCAAAATGCGTGTTTAAAGGACATGTTATCCTGCATCTTCAGACAGAGCTATAGTGGCGCTTGCTACAGCTGCTGAAGCAAGTGCAGCCATTTCACAGACACGTTTGCCTTTTACATTTGGCTTTATCAAATAACAAAGAAAGGCCATGTCTTAACCTTATCAGCAAACCTTTACTCTTTCTTTTATCGTTAAAAACAACCACTTTGTCATCTTTTGAAAATTGATCTTGAAGATTTATTGTCTAATATTAAAATTAAAAATCAAATACATAGAAGCCATAAATAACAAAGACCCGGCGTTTAACAGACCCTGTTTCTACACGTAATCATTGCTGCCCCCATTAGAAACAATGATGCGTACGGCCGGTAATCACCAAATCATGTTTTAAACATCATTAAAGAAGAACTAAAGATTTAAACCTAAAGATAGACGCTCACTAAGCCTAATAATGGCTGCCATTTCCTAAAAATAATAGTTCTCGTACGTTTATGCACCTGCGAGATTTTACGAGAAGATATCAGGTGCCGGGGACCAGTCGTGTGTGATAAACTTTTCAGTTTCATCAATAATGGTTTACAAATGGCAACAAATAAAAAGAATAATGTTGTTAACTCCTAAATAATTGACTTTCCATTATGCATTAGTCTCTATTTTTGAAATGAAATTGCTCCCAATTGATGGATCTGAAGATGGGCTCCTGATAACAAGCGATCACAACGACAGTCCTCAGATCGATAAATTGATAGTTGATGCTCTTTAGCAAAAGGTTGAGGCTTATTAAAGTAAAATTTAAAGAAAAAATGAAACTGAAGCTATAATACATCATTTTTGTATATTTAAGTAAAAGAAATAAAAAGGATAAAAAACTTTCACCTTATAATTTAATATGTAGTGCCGTTGACCGATATTTCTGTTTTTCCTGTCCTATTTCGAAATTTTCAAATAAGCAGACAAAACATATTAAAAATGCCTTTAGTCGAGAAAATAACATGAAAGCTAAATAGGCATTCGCAAACTTCCATGTTTTTAAAAAGATAAATAAATATTACATTGTTTAAAATTATGTACACTTTAATTTTACCTACATTGTTTGAAAGGTGAGTGCAACATCTTCCTTGAAAAAGTCAGACTCTGTTTGATTTTTACATTACGACCGTTCAGCGTGGAATTTTAGCACGTATCAGTAGTTACCCAACTTATCTCGATCCTACGTCATTGTTGTCAGTCTTTGCAAATATGTCTGTTACAATGTTTTTGTTTTACTTCACACACGTTAAAAAGCACTTGAAGCCTTGCATGAATACAGCCTTTTTCTTATAAGTGTGTATAGTGGGTGCTACTTTGTGTGTTGTGTCTTAATTATGCATATTATATGTTGCCATTAACTTTTACATTTCACAAAAGCTTTGTTATAAAGTTTAAAGTCCCAGGGTTACAAGTAGCTCTCATTTTATCAAGAAAGATGTTTTACTGACAGAAATGACCTTTATATGCACCAAAGCTATTTCTGACTTTGCTTTTTAAATGGATAGGTACATATTGGAAACATAGTGCATAATTGTTTGCAATAATAATGCACAAAATATGAAACGCTCTCTGGCAACTCGTTCTCTTGAAGAAACATCTTGAATACTAAAGAAAAGAATATGTCAACAATGTTCTAGAGTGAAAAGAGCATGTTTCTATCATTCTATCAATATCGTATCAATAAATTAATGTTACTATATCAGTAAGTTCAAAGAGCTCATGGAATTTTAAAACATGAGCTGAAGTGTGAACCTTGTCTGCTGTCTCATCTCAACTCTGGCTGTTGGTGAGCGCTGTGTCTGATGCCAGTGTTTAGGGATTATTTTTGTTGATTGATAATGCTATTATGAGTTCAATACCTTTACATCTTTACAGATTTTTCAGGAGTTTCTGTATGATATATGAAATTTTAAATTCAACCATAATACAATGGTTCATTTGTCAAAAGGGATTCCAATTAAACATTAGACAAATGAATATTTATCTTTTCTATTTTCTCTTGAAATAATGGAAGGTTACTGTACATTATTAAATAATTTGAATTAATTGTACAAAAGGGAATATCTAACGACAGAAAGTGTTTATATCACTCGCCGTGCTTATCCAAACAGAGTATTCAATTATCATTTTGTATCTTTTTGGCTCTAATAATGAGAAATTGCATTAATCCGTGATACTTTGTTGTTGAACAATTCCTTGTGAAGAGTGTTAAACATGTTTGGACAATTAAAATATTAACTTTTGAAGCGGTTCTTCTTCTATTTTACAAAAATTGATTGCTGATTAGAAATTGATAATTTATAGATTTTTCATAACCAATGAATTAAATGTGTATTGGTTATCAAATATTGAATGAAGTATCAAAGAAATTAAGGCCAACCATTCACCAAATAATGTTGCTGGGACGTATGGAAGTTGAAAATTAATTAGGAGAAATGAGAAATAAAGAAAAATCATGTGATGTCCAATTGAAGTCAAAATAACATACACTGTCAGACAGATTTTATTTAAATGCAACTGCTTTTGAGCATTTGAACCACAGTTTTATACATTTGTATCTGCGAATGTATGTGATTGTATAAAATTGCAATAATTGTGTAAATGTATGCTGTTGTTTACATTCATTAAAATGGACCGTATCTATATTGTAAACATTATGTCAGTACCGTATCATTATCATTCCTCTGCAGCCAGTAGATGGTTCATGACAATGTTCTTGCTGACTGTTGTGTGGAACTGGTACTCAAATTGTTTCATTTTCAAAGTTCGCTACCTTGTTCCGTATAAACAATAAAACTTAGAGCATAATCATTACACTTTCTGTTTAGAAATTAAGGGATACATATTTTGGTGTATAAATGAAGAAGTAATACCATCAATTCAAGTTCTGAAGAGGAATTTAAAACATGTCTCTTCAATAATTGAAAAAGGGAACGACATAAAATATGGAAGTAAAAAGCATACTAGTCTCTTATAAATATGCTAATTTCCACATACTAGATACATATGACATTTTTTATATATGTAAAATGTGTATATGAATATAACTCGTAGAAAGAGGTCATTTGATAACTGTTATAACAATATGATTGTTACAAACTCATGTCAAATCCCTGTTTCGCTTGATGTACATTATATATTATCATGCTACAGAAGAATATTGTAGTGTGCCAAATGTTTTGCGAGGTTGGTAGGGGGTGGTTTCCCGGCCCCTGTCTAATCTATGACGTGGATAATAAATGGGAATATCCATTCGGGGTCTTTAAAAAAAGTTAGCAACCTGAGGCTAAGTTAAAAGCTCTGAAATTTAGGAACGAAAATCGAGATTAAAGATAGAAAAGTCGCATAGTAAATAGACAATGAATTGCTGGTATTCGTATTTGAAAGTTTAAAGTAAGGCAAATTCACACAGGTGGTAATAACGGTTACAACACCCGGTGAAAGCAAAGGCACGAGTTTTGCTTAGAGTCTGAAAACATTGCAGTTCCAGAAAGCTATATCTATAACTCATTTTAATTGGCCCCTTGTTGACAATAAAAAAATTACACAGCAAACAGCATAATTTCCGCCAAGAAGTTCAATATTAATGTAATCGGTCGACCAGCCTGCATTGTTTATTTAATTCTGTTTGACAATTGATGATCGTTCTAATACTCCTATGAGCAAATGGACATTCTTCATTTAATATACATTTTCCTCGTATGTATACATACAAATTAATACAGCGCTTTTACGGAAGTAGACTAAAATGTACAAGACAAATTTTGATGCAAAGCATCAAAGGCGCTGCGCATGTTTTTGAAACATGATTTAAAGGAATCAGAGTCATTTTAGAATATCAGTAAACAACCTATCAACGGGAAAAAACAAATACATTATGTTATATGTAAATGTTATCATAATAAGAAAAAACCACATTTACTACAGTTTAACCAAAAAATGAACGAATCATAAAACAACCTTCCGCATAATGGTACGATGACGCCCATTAAACAAGGCTACAGCTCGTGGTCAGTAGACGCTTTCGACGCAGACGAAACCCACGTGATTAATTTTGTCTTTACTATTGGTCAGTTGTTAGCGATGCTTTACATAACTTGGGGGTCATTGAGACCACAGTATCGCATAGTTAGGTGAACGGTCTTATTTATAATGCCTACATTTTACTTTAGTTGTAGTAATAAAATGGGTTTTCATTAATTATTCACGTTGACAACATAGTATTTAAACTTCAAAAGTTTAGAGATAGCAAAACAACTACCGAGACGTTTTTCTGAACTTTGATGAATCTGGCCGTAGGGTCCGTAAACAAAGCAATAAAAAAACCGTAACCTTGAAGTTTGTGGAAAAGTTATTAAAATCCTATGAATATGTCAAACGTTTTGAATTAACGGTCGAAGACGTATGCATCTGGTATAGTATTGTTTGTAATCAGTTAATACTATTTATTTATTCATTATAGGGAGTTTGTTCAAACATAATACATAGTTTTTAATTACAATAATAATGTTGGCTGCTCCCTATTCGATTATGCAACCCCATGGTACAAAATTAAAACCTATTCAATACTGACGCTGTGCTTCCGCACAGCGCCAATAAGCTTATCTTATCTGTTTCTTTAAACGTTGTTATACAAGTATCACAAATGGTCTGTGCGGCACTGTTTCATTGGCATTAGCGTACTATCAAAAAGCATCTTTAAAAGCCAATCATCTTGTAAAATTGATAGGTGAAACATCAGGTTTAATGTTAAAAAATGAATAATTCATGCAAATCGCGCGTCTTACACAGTACACGAATGCTTGTCCCAGTAATTTTAATACACAATGACTGCCTCTAAAAAGGTCACGACACAATCATAAAAATAACAAACCAACGAAAGGCATTACCATGTTAGGCATAATGGCGTTACATAAAACAATAATGTGTTTTTTTCTAAACAAGTTATACATGGAAATGTATAATTTATTAGGGCCGTAATGACTTTGAGCCAAAACGTATTTCCTTTCAAAATTAATGAAAGGTTATTTGCATCGTCAAGCGAACATAATGCCAATAAAAACACAAATACCTTGCTAAAAGGCCCATTTTAATGCTTTATAATAGATTAAAATCGCGAATAATGTGCTAAACGAAGGGCCATTGTTCTTGAATAAATAAATTGTTTGTTCAATAAACGTTGAACAATAAAATCCTGATGCTATTTAGAAATCTTACACTGTTAAACGATTACAGATACAAGAGAACTATTGTTTGAGTATTGATACTTTGTAAACTTCTTTTTACAGCTGCCGAAGCCATAGGAAAAACAAACAGATCAACTAAATGCTCTATGTATGTCTCTTGTGCCCTTTTGAATGCCATTTGTCAACTAAAATACGTTTCCTTTGATATAACATCCGATATTTTTGTGACACATTTTTGATGAAATCTTTTTTGCGGCAATGAGTCAGTTTGTTTAAGGTATTGTTTTCAAACAAAAACAATATTGTTTATTTGGCCTAAATCACCCGATATTACCTAAATTTTGTAAGGAAATATTTGGTGAATAAACATAAAACGTTTTTGAACAACGGGCAGCTGAAATGCTAAAGGCTTTACAAACAGATTAGATAAAATCGCTTAGATTATCAACCTTCTTAATCAAGTCATTTGTGTTGGAGTAAGGTAAAGGAATACGATTTTACATGTAGCTGAGAATTCTGCAACGGATATATTTAGCATATGATATTTTTGGCGTTAAAATTTATAAACATGTTGCAGGAGGAGAAAGTGTGGTGCACATTAGTCTTTTCAGAATAAGCTTAACGTTCTTATCTCGTAAAATATTTATTCTATAACGTAACTATATGCGTATCGAATATAACAAATAATCTAAGTCCTATTTTAGAAATCTTACTGATAACAAAATAGAAGACAAAACACATGTGCTTTGAAATTACAAGAAACCACAGGACGTACATTGTATACTTATTTTCAGTGATATTGTTACATAAAATTAAACTTCAAACTGTGAGGTTAGTTGGCTATAAAGACCTGCTTGTAATAACAGATTAATTCCTTTTTAAACAAAAAATATTTCCTTTGTTGTTATGTGCATGTTTTCCTATTATTCGTTCATGTGTTCATTCAATTTCAGGTTGATGCACTTACAGGGACAGAGAAATTGGATTCACCGATTCTTTGAAATTTTCCTAACAGAGTAAAATAAGTTCAGTTTCCACTTGTTTAAGTTTAAGCAGGATTCAAAAAGCTTACTCTTATGGTGAGCTTCATCTCACATTAAAATCGAAGCTAAAGGTAACTACATGTAGGGTCTTTAGATTCAACAGAACACATCATCATGAAAATGAGCGAATATCTATAAAAGGTGTTTGAACATGCAAATGCATTAATTATTTAAAAATGAAATAGAAACGTAATGATTGGGAATAAATTAAATGTGCATAAAAAGAGAACCATAACAAATAAATAAACAACAATACTACAATGTATGGCGTTTCGATAATAAGCGTTAGAAAAGTTGAGAGCCACTGAAAATACTCATGCACATACATGGATTATTGAAATAAAACCTGAAGAAAATTTCAACAAGTTTAAATTACCGTGATTTTTTGCGTTTAACTGTACTGAACTCTACAGATCTGTTTTATTCATGTAATTTAACAAAGTCATCTGCATGACGTAACTTTTCATTATAATATAATGTCTTTAATAGAAATTGTAAATTTCCAAAGAAGACCATTTTATTTAATGATATTGTATTTTCTACCCCCAAAAAATGCTTTGTTGAGCAAATATTTATCTAATTCCTTGATGCGATTTATATTTATTGTCATTCACGAGTTTCTGTTGATTGTTGTACTTCTTTCATATCCTATGGGATATATAATGCACTTCAAAATCCTTTAAAGAAACTTGATTTACGACGAGCGCAAGTAATAGCTATTGAAACATGTGTATATTAGCACTACATTAGAAACAAAACGCTTTTGCGCGGTGATATACAGTTGAATTAAATATCCATTTCGAGATGGTCTACGTTGTCACAGGCGAGCTTTGACAAAAGGGTCAAGTTTTTTGGTATTAAAAAGAGAAATTTTATTGTTGATTAGATGCAGACTTTGTAAAGACATGCCATTTCAAAGGATAAAGCCCATAGTTTTCTTGATATATGGGTTTTCATTAAACATTTTGCAAATACAATTGAGAGCAATACCCGATACAATAAGCATTCCAGCAAAAGGTTGTAAAACATGCACAATAATATCAAATGGGACAAAAAATTTAATCAAAATATGATGTTTCCAAGATTTCTTTTGCGCCTCTGTGATCCTCACGTTCTTCTTTCATTATATTTTCAAGTCATGCATTCGTTATTGTCCAATGATTTAGCATTATTGATGAATAAAGCGATTTACAACTTCACTTTAGCTTTATTTCTGAGAAAGACAAAGGATTAACAACTAATATTAAACATAAATTGTGTTTAATATTGCTAGTTTTATCAGAGTGCATATATTTATTATCTTAATAACACTGAAGCTTTTCATTATAGTGTGAAAGGGATCTTAAATCTTACATCGTCGCAGTATTAACTTTTAGTTTATCAACATAAGATTTAAATCTCCAACTATAATTACTTTGAAATGTCTTCTATTTCACAGGATACGTTCATATTTCATTATGTAAAACTTAAAAACGATATGACGCTAGCTTTAAATACGGAAGAACTGTTACGTAGTCTGATACATGTCAACTAGCTTCAACAGATGCCTTTTTGCTAGAGAATTCAATAATGCATTCCTTTAATGCATTGGCATAGTGCATTACCACCATTATCATTTGCTTTTATGGGGTTGTAATCGTGTTGACTTTACAAACCGGTGTTGACAGAATGACAAGAAAGTTATAGTGATATCAGTAAAAATTAAAATAGTCCTTTTTACGTTATTAAACCATGTGACATTAACTGTCCTATATTATACATTAATTATTATGTTATATACATGAGTTAGATGTATCTGTGAGTGGCACGAAGAGGCATTCTGCTTGGTATATGGTGTTATTGTGATGGAAATAACTTTAACTGGCTATAACCTCTTATAGATGGATGGAACTGGCTATAACCTCTAATAGATGGATGGAACTGGCTGTAACCTCTAATAGATGGATGGAACTGGCTATAACCTCTTATGGATGGATGGAACTGGCTATAACCTCTAATAGATGGATGGAACTGGCTATAACCTCTAATAGATGGATGGAACTGGCTATAACCTCTAATAGATGGATGGAACTGGCTATAACCTCTAATAGATGGATGGAACTGGCTATAACCTCTAATAGATGGATGGAACTGGCTATAACCTCTTATAGATGGATGGAACTGGCTATAACCTCTAATAGATGGATGGAACTGGCTATAACCTCTAATAGATGGATGGAACGGCTATAAACTCTTATAGATGGATGGAACTGGCTATAAACTCTTATAGATGGATGGTCATTGGCTCGAGCCCTGCTACCAATCATGTTTCTATATGTGAGAGAGTTGTCGGTTTCTTACGGAGGATAGGGATCTACAATGTAGTACAGGTTCTTCCCATGAATGATGGTTATGTAAACTGTTCGCCGGTAAAAGTGACTGAAATACAGTTGGAACAGGTATTAAACTCTTACTGAGTTAATTTGTTTCAGGGTAGTGTCCCTGAATCGAATAAACAACTAAAAAGTTCTTTTCTAGTAGTTTGATCTATATTACAACAAGAAGGTTATTTATCGCTCTTTACCATGTGCAACATGGGCTAAATGTGCGTAAAGTAATAAATAAATGATACTTTTTAGAAGAAGATATATCGAAAAATGTCTGTTTTGTGCGCAAAAAACCGAAGCGATCTTATTATATATATATATCAAAGGGTTAATGGAAATGCACCCTGCCTTATTTTGATATTTTATAAATGACTGATGCAAATGCTAAACTTTTAAGGGTTGGTGACGATTCTTTCAGCCAATGTATTATTTATTAGTCTATAGGTTACTTAAATTTGGTGGGTTTAGTTTACGTCTCCTTAAGGAATGAAGACTATCTCTCATACTGATAAATCTTGGCATGGAATAAGACTTAAGTATCTTCTTTATTCATTCACGTTTACTTATCTACATGTACCATTATTCTGACGAATACCGCAAAAGCAAATTAAAAAGGACCTTACAATTTTGCTTGAAGGACACGGAATTTGGAAGAAATTGATAAGCCTTTATTCGATTAAAAGATTTCGGCCAAAATAGCAAAAAAGAATGAAATATAGTCGGAACGTGTGCAGAGCCTGCTACAAGACTAGTTAAGGGATGAACTTTTAAGACAACGTAGCTAAAGGTCTTAAAACAAAATCGTTAAGAAATGTAGTCGTAAAGCGCGTAGCGTACTTATCGGTTTCATTGAAATAGATATAATTAGCATAAATCAAAAAATGTATCTTGAGTATATAGATATTCGGCTTGTAGGCAGTAACTGAGGATCGTTACCGGCTTGTAAATTAGTGCACGTGCGTCTCCGCACATATGATAGTTACATAGGGTTCTAATTGTGCATGTCGGTTCCTACAGAACCTAAAAGCGAGTAGATGTAACTTATGCTGTGATGTATGCAAATTTTTATAATTGTAAGCTACATATGCAAATGTTTATACTTATAAGTTACAATTATAAAAAATTGCATACCACCACAACATATTCATGCGTATGACAGCATAGATTTCTATAAGAAAATGATCTCTACTTTCATATCATTTCGGCAATGCAAACATTTTTCACTAAATACAGAGATAGTAAATATTAAACGTTTTCAAGGATTAAGACTTTTATTACGATTTGTAAACTTGTATTTTTGTTTTTTGTAAGAAATTTAAGTAACGCTTAAGGTGATGAGATGTACCATCAAACTCTAAACATACATTGGTCTTCTAGCGGATAAGCATGACAAAACATCGACATGCAATAACACTCACCAACCGAAAAAAAACGGCAAAGATATATAACGTACTTAAGGATGTCTTAAATTATCCCTCACGTATCATGGATAGCTATGATGGGTATAAATGCAATATCAGCAATAAACACTCGAATCTTACGACTAGCAGTTTTTAAAAATATTGCTTTATTACGTATTGCATGATGTGTTTTTGTAACAACTTAGTTTAACTTAGACTTAACTACTGTGTGATTATCAAGTTCATTTCCTATCCCCGAAACGAGGTGCTTTCTGCTAGTCTGTTTGGGACTGATTGTTAGGAAATAGATTTCACTTTTGAGTGATATACCGGTTAGTATATTACTGTGTGGAGTGTAGATACGTACATTTAGTAATCTAATCACGAAGGCCGAAGGCCTGAGTGATTAATTACGAAGCATCTAAACGACACACAGTGGTATACAAACTGGTATATCACTCTAAAGTAAAATCTATTTCCATTCTAACACGTTCATTTCAACAAAATAAATGTTCGAGGGGTACTATTTGCTGCGCTTACATAAAGTCGCTGCCTTGAACTTGTAGTATTCCGTGCATTCATTCCTTGCATTTCGTGAAACTTTGGCTATTCTTTTTTACCCCTCAAATATAACGCTATTCGTCTTATTTTTGTTGTTGCTGATATTGCTAGATATACCGGGAGTGTCGAAATTTTTACTACGATTTGTTTTACATAACGTGAATTCATTCACAACAATACCAATCCAAGCGTATTAGCGCATGCACACTCGTAGATGTTGTGTGAAAATTACGCGGGAGGGAATTTCAGCAGTCAAAAATAGTTCCGGACGTCTAGAGCAATATACTTGGTAGGTATATCACGCTAAAATTCTTCTTTGTCTATATAGGAGAAATTTTCAGTAGTGTTAGGATCTGGCTTTGATTTAATTGTAAGTAGTTGAATAATGTAACAGCGTGATAACACGCCTTGCTTGACTGGTTCTTTTTTTATTCCAACTAAACTGCCGTAGCACTTCAACTAGACCGGGTAAGGGTGGTATGACAAACTGGAAGCGACTCTCTTATTTTGGCTGCACCAAATAGTCTTCTAGCTTAAGCGATGCCAGAGATGCCCAATATGATTGAGCGTGCAGAAACCGATCTACTGTGCATGTGTCGTCTGCTAACAAGACAGTGTCGTATTGAGATGACATAACCATCTTTATTGTATTATAGTCTTAATTTCACCCTTGAGCTACGACCTTTACCTTTCCCTCGGTTAAAGGGTAAGTGCTGGAAATTGGACTATAGTAAGACAGACATGTATCTGTCTTCGAATGCAAATATTTTGACTTCACTAGTTTAACAAACCTCTTGTGTATGTATACAGTAAAATCTGTGAACAAAGATCACTGATCAGGAAAAGCTATGACAGTCTTTGTTGAGTGGTGGTCTGTATTCGCAGGTGTTTCCACCATAGCTAAAATGTGCGATATTTTCTACCCGCTACCTCTTATTCGGGGGTGTTTTTTAAAACAGCTTTGACTGCAGACATTGGCTCTTACATGTTACATGACATGTCATCTTTTGTTGACATTTATTGCCCAAGAAGTAGCCCTGAATTATTCATAACAAGCTGGTAAACTTAGCCATGTTCGACTTAATAGTCTCTACAAGTAAACAAGTAGCAACTGCATATTTCGAACCATTGATTTTATGTAATAGAGGCTAAATAGAGAAATTTATACAATATAGAAACCCCAAGGAGGAAGCGCTAGCGACCGACTGGGTTTCTATGTTGTATAAATTTCTCTATTTTAGCCTCTAACTGACTAAGTGTTTGCCTTACATTAAGTCTTTATTTACTACATTTTATGACGTCATGAACAAACAGGTCTATAGAGTCTCTCTCTATCAAGATAGAGTGATACATAGAATAACCTGTCAGAAGTTAATGGCAAATAGACAAGGAACATTTTTAATTTTTAGATATTTTCATTGGACAAAAACGCAGGGCAAACACTAAATAGTTATAGAAACCTTGTAGCAAACATTGATGACGTTGAATGACGTCATATCAAACCTTACCTGTTATATCTTAAAATGACCCGTATATCCTCCAACTTGGATGGTACCATTAACTTTTCAAAGGGGAGTTTTGCCAAATTGAAATGTCCGACTAACAAAGAGTGCAGGTCATGAACACTTAACAGATGAACTGCTCTTGTTGCATCGACAGAGCCACCTGTCGGCCGATATGTATAAGATATGTACAATTATGACGTCATGCATTATATGCATTACATCTCATCAAAAGATCTAGTCAGGATACAGATCAAAACCTCTATAGATTATAAGGATGACTCTAACAAGTTTGAATTATCTAGTATAGCTAGTAAAAACTAAACTAAGTTTAAATAATCAGAATTTGATCATCGACTTTATCATACGGACACTAATAATCAAAGCGTTTTAAAAGCTGTCAAAAGTTATGTTAACACGAGGATTAAGGTCACGTGATCTGGTTAAAAAATCATTTATTTATTTATTTGCTTTTTCAAGAGAATAATGTTATCATACTCGCTATTATTCACGGATAAACAAGTCGGAAATTTTTTTTTTTTGCATAAAGCGAATAGGCAATATTTATTTTTTCCTCATAAAACAAGTGGGAAAAAATTCTTTATAAAACTAGCTTCACGTTGCATTAATTTATTAAATTTCATATATCAGACGAAGTATTTCGTTTTCTTTAAGTTTATATAAATTTCTAAAAAAAGGAGCATAAAACATTCTTGAAAATAAATGTATTGAAATGATTATTACTTTAGGGTGAGCGACGCTCTTTATGAATTTTTCTTAAATTTTTATTCCCTCTCTTATTTATGTATGCAATAAATCACTGTCTGTTTTCTTGTTTTTCCTTCCTTTTTTCTATACATGCATTGTCGCAATTCTATGAGGTGACATCTGCCTATAGTCAGGTTAACAGAGCTCTGATTTGATGAAATATGATATTTGTTTGTTACTTTATGTTTGACATGTTATATAAAAAAATAAAAAAGTACTCGGTGTTTTATTAAAAACTACAATTGGAAAAAGATGTGTTTTTTGAAACGCTATAAGTCTTTTTAATTTTCTTTATGGCTTTGCGAGGCAAACTTATTAATTCTTTGTTCGATTTCTAATACATTTAGCATAAGTCATTCACAGAAAAAAATAGGTGAACAACGGAAACTAATAAAGTCGCCGTCACAACTAACAGTGACAGACATTTTTTTCTATTCTGAGTCGGCACAATATAAAAAAAACAAGTTAGACACTTTTTTATTTGACGTATGTTTGTAATAAGGAAAAATGAGATATTTTTAATAATATCATAAAGAAATACTAAAAATCCAGTCGAAAAACCTGTTATTATTGACTTGTACTTGTTATGTCTTATTCAGCTTTGAGGTCAAGAGATTGAATCCTAGTTAGCGATGGTGGTACGGAAGCGGTATTGGTGAGATTAAAATCTTTCATTGCATTGGTTTTCAAAATAAGAAATTTTGTAAAGGTATTAGAGTTTCTTGTATTTCTTAGATAACAGATCAAGTCAAAAGCAAAATTTCTTTGCACCGAAGCTAGAATTTAAAAAGACATACAGTAAACTCCGTATATAACGAATTCATCCGGATCAAAAGGTGTTTACTGTAATAATATAACTGGACTGATGCAACATACCAGTTGTTATCATGGACAGAGGGGGTATGGGTGAATTGCATTTTAGGCCGGGGGTCAACATGACGAGCAAAGGTGAATATGTATGCATTTTAAGATTTGCATTCATCTGGAGATTTGTACTAAACGCTAAATGATGATAAATAGATAAACTTTAAATATGTATACCAGGCTGATCACACCGTGTCTTGGTATAAGCATTTTAGTCCATTGGCTGTCGTAAGATCTGTTAAACTATAATAGAAATAGAGAATAACCAAATATTAAAGCCTGAGTTTTGGAGAAAAAAAACACACAGCCCCAAATCTTACCAACTGTATGGACAAATACAGTTCTCTAAAATTTTCTATTGAATAATTTAGTTGTGGGAAAGGTTTGAATTCCGATATTCGCTACATTTCAAGTTTTGTACACATGAATAGGCAAGTATTCTTTTCTACTATATAACACTTGGATAGTGATAATAAAAAAAACAACTGCAAAAACCTTAGAATTGAAACAGGATTTTTATGACGAAATAATAGCATGATCTTTTTCTTCGATAACTGACGAATTTTGATCAGTTGTAGGGATTTTCTGTGGGCATCGAAGCGTAGCTGGCTGAAAGGAGTTTCTATTTCTTGGCGACAGCTGAAATGTTCCGGAGTGAAAAACAAAAAAAAAACATCATTAGATGTTCATACAGAAAACCACGTGATCAGCGTTTACCAAGTTTAGCGATTTCACGCATATTCGTCTATTATGTTCATATGCACTATTCAAGGACAATAATTGGTTTTGTTTTCAAAAGCCAAACACTAGAACGTACAGCTCATTCATGATAATATGACAGTGACACAATAGAACAATCGAGTTCATTGATGACGTAGGCATTAAATCGTTATTTTTTGACACGTGATCGGCTTTCAAAAGTTTTATACAATGGTCGTAATATTTTGTGTACGCATATATATTACGTCACTGTCATATTATCCTAAATGAACTATAATTGATTGAGCATGTTTCGCTTGTAGGATGATTTATGTGATACCCAAGCTGTACTTTTTGTTACCTCTTGCTTTAAACATACCTTTCAGTCTTTGTACCAAATTACCAATATCAAATGAGGAAATATTTAACTTGTTTCAACGTAAAATAAGTATAAATCAAATTTTTTGTACTGAATAATGATGATGATGATGATGATGATTCTGACGGCGAAGATGATACTGTAATTGTTGTTGTTAGTACTATTGATGTGATGATGAAGATTATAATGACGATGAAGATGATGCTGTAGTTTTTGTTGTTGATACTGTTCATGATGATGAAGGTGTAAATGATGCTGTTGTTAGATAATAATGATGGTGTAGATGATGATGTAGCTGTTGTTGTTGATGCTACTGATTATGATGGTGATGATAATAAAGAAGTAGAGACAGTAAATGTTTGCTTTATATCACCATATCATTGACCAATACGTTTCAATTTATTCTAAGCCTCGTTTGTTTATTCTTGTTTGTTCTTTTCAGCAGCTGTGAATGCATCAGCATGTATTGTGAGCCGTTACCGATAGGTATCAATATGAATACAGTGAAACCTCTCATAAGCAGCCAGTTAACGGATGTACCTAGTCTGGCCTCTTAAAGAAGGGATTTGGTTATAAAATGTGTACTTAGTATAAAATTGGCCAACCTGGATACACAAGACACCTTGAATATACGGCGAAATAATTTAAATAATCATAGGGCCGGTATCGGCTTCATGAGGAAGGTGAATGCAGGATAGAGTTGGCCACCAGCACAGGTTAAACTGTATATATATCACATTAATTGAAATAATATATCACAGAAAAAAATTCAATGTAGGAAATTTTAGATCGGAGATTTAAAATTTTACCATCCTGTATCCTGATACGTTACGACATGTATTAACATACGGACATACACACAAATCATTGACGCACACTCATAAGATTTTTTTTTTGGTTTTTATTTGTTTTAGCAAATTGAGAAATTAACAAAAAAGTAATTTATTTGAAACAAGTATTAATAAACATTTTCAAAATCTTTTGAAGTAATAATCTATCGTTAAGCTGAATATTTCAAACAAATTATACATGAAGAAAAAACACATTTTATACGTCATACATTTACAGTAAAAGACAACTACATGTTTATGACAAGTCGAATATTTTGCTTTTAATGTCATGCCCTATACTTTATGAGTTACGGATTCAAATTTCGCTCTTCTTTAACAAGTAATAGACTGGCTGTAGAAAGAATGGAGTTATTTTCATTCGTTTATAGTGTAAATTTATTGACCAGGTACAGGTCCAGTATTATTGACCGGGCACAGGTCCGGCTTAGATCCGGTTATTGACTTGGAACAGGTCAATGATATTAAAAGAAGACCTATGTCAGATGAATTGGAATTGATTCTATCTATAGAACTGACGATAACCGAAGAATCTCACCCATACGTAGAAAGATGTCGCTATAATTCATAATTAAAAAGTCCCCCCAAATTATCTCCTACGTAACAGCAATTGTTGCAATCAAAACTTTCTAATACATACATTTGATTTTTTTTTAACTTCTTTTTCGTGAAAAATGTGACAATAATGCAGGCTCGTTTTTGTAATGTACGGAATCGTTGCGTGACGGGGAACATAACCCTGCCTCAAATAAATTTTATCAAGGTTACTACTTGCAAATGATTTATTAAAATGTATAGCATGACTTCTTTTTTTCTTAACAAAACAAGTCACCCGCCAAACAATATGTGAACAGCACTTTTTACATTATGTTGTAAAAGAGTATATAATATGTACGCAGTGAACGAAAAAGTTCAACGACAGCTACCATGAATTTCAAAAATAGCCTAATAAACTAAATGGCACATTGAATTTTCTTTCTATACCTTTCAGAGACATATTTTTTATGACAAAGGTGTCGGATGCGGCCGGAAGAATCACCCGTTTTTCTGTAAAATGACGGTAAAATGGTTAACAAGTTTTAAGTTTCAAGTAATATGGTTAACGATAGATATTTGGCCAGTTTTAATAGATTAATCATGTTGATTAATGTTTATACGGTTTCAATTGGAAAAAGAAACGTATTAAGTTCAAATAACAGATTGAGATGAAAAATGCACATTTTTTGCATAAAGAAGTTCATCTGCTCTTTAACAGCTGCGTTTGATTTTTAGTCACTTTTGCACAAATATTTGTTCCTTTAGTTTAATCGAAGAAGTTACCGGCCTGTGAAATGTTGACCTTGACTGCATGAAAATGTTGGCCTAAATGAAATGTAAATTAATACAGATTCAGAGACATTTTACTTCCCCTCGTTTAAGTAATAACAAACCAGTGTTAAATGAACACATTTGGTCGACAAATATTGAAATTATGTAATCGTTATCATTCACAGAACACTATACAGGACAGTTACCCCATAACATACAAACGACCAACATAATAATTAAATTGATTAGGAAATCGAAACATAATTATATCAAGAGTGTTTTAAAAATTATAGTTATCTCAAAGTTATCCGAATTTTCTTGAAGCATTTCAGACCTAACAAAATCATTTTCTCTAGTGGGCATAGAAGCGTTAACCGTACTGAACAAATACGGAAAATTATTGAAAATCATTTTTCTATTCAATAGGATATCTAACATATAGCTTCACATGATATCATACAATATAACCACAGATGTTAAATTTTGAGTGCATCTGTACTTTAATCGATTAATCTCTTTATAATCTGCCGAAAAGAAAATCATAAAATTTTGCCTTAGACGGAAGGAAAATATCTCTAGGGCGTGTAATAAAAAGATGATCATGTTAAAATTGAAAATATGATGTTTCATATAAGTACACATAAAAAAATAATTTAAATGCACGTTCCTGTTTCTATTATGTAAATGCATTCAACTGTTTCTTATATTTATGCACCAGTTCTGACAGAAGGTAAAGAATAACAGATAAAATAACACAGTTAACAATTTTGACAAAAATGTAAAAAACTTTGTTAAGCACGTGTCAAAACATGACGTCAGCACATCTAAAGCACATTACAAGAGATCTTGAAATAAATCTCGTTTTTTTAACTATAGAATGTAAACAGCATACAACAATGTTTGTTACTATGACACTATATATAGTCCTTTGAGAACCTTTTTGAGCACTATAATACAGACGGATGTCGATAATGGTCTTCCGGTTTGACCAAAACATACGCCAGAGGTCTGTGAACGTCACTACTTGAGGGAAGATAAGATGGGGGGCAACATGGCACAATATATTGTCCTGGGTGACCTGTATGAGCAGGCGTAGGAAGTGAGCCCAAAGCGGCACTTTGAGCTTGTAGATACTGTGAGTATAACGATGACGTCATTTGTGACGTCATGTGTTCTGATAGTGATGTTCGCAATGGTAAACTAGAACTGTCAAGTTTGCTGCTACTTTCTAAATGTGACAGTAAAGGATGTGACAAGCTTGTTGGTATACTCGTAGGTGGCTGAAATGCTCTCATTTTTTCACTAAGCAAAGCTTGGCTCATTGCACTTTCTGCATGGCTGATGGGCATACCTGGGTATGTGGGTGGCAGTCCATTAAATGGGTTATAACCAGGAACGAGTGGCAACGGAAAAGCGTATTTATCCTTCTTCATCAGAGATTTAGGTTTTCTACGTGGTCTGTATTTATAGTCAGGGTGTTCCTTCATGTGTAAAGCCCTGAAAAAAAGGGAACAAACATTCTCATGAACTGAATCATTACACATTTTACTTAGTGTTACTGTAAACCTTATCTGTACAACGGCTTGGTGGCAAGACAATCAGATAAAACTAATTACAAGTAAAAATTATTTGTCATCATAGAGGTAATGAATATTATTTTATTTCAAGACCACCTGTAAGAACTTCGCAACGTTTTATTTTTCATTCACACTTCATTCACAAATATTTTAACAGACCTACTCTCTATATTCAGAACAGCTTAAACCCGAACAATTTAATTGCTAAAAAATAAAGTCTTTTAATCTCGTAATCATGAACAGCTTATTTGAATCTAATTGGTTGAAAATAAATATGATAAAAATCATTAATGTTTCAAAACGAATGTTTTTTTGTCTCTCCCCATTTTGTCAATTAAAATCATGATATGGATCCCTCAGTGTACATTGTTTACAACGATACGTCAATACAATTATTGAAATATTCACAAAGGGCTATAAATTATTCAAGGAGATATATAAAAAAGATATTGTCAGAAAACAAAAAAAAGCAGTTTCTCTTACCTAAGACGCTTGGCCTCGTCTATAAAGGGTCTTTTTTCTTCTTCTGTAAGGAGTTTCCAGTCGGCCCCAAGACGTTTACTTATCTCAGAATTGTGCATCTTAGGGTTTTCCTGAGCCATTTTGCGTCTCTGACCCCTTGACCATACCATAAAAGCATTCATTGGCCGCTTCACGTGGTCACCACAATGTTTAATCATGTCCGAATCCCTATCAGAGATACTTCCTCCGGGTGACAAATCATCTTGCATATCCATAGAACTCATCTTTTTCTTCCAAAGTGTCAAATATCAATAATGATTAACTTTAAAAGTATATACCTAATAATAATTATCCACTTACACTCTCCTATCCATCCGAAAATAAATTGTCAATTATGTTATCAAATCACGTATTTAAAGTCTTCCAACTTTTTATCTAGTCAAAACTCTTGTTTAATTTTCTTCAATATATTTCAAAACTATTCCAAAACTATGATACATTCGACTGACTAATATTCCGCACCGTTTCAAATATTAAATCCAATAAAACGTTAACCCTCTTGTTGCCGTGTCTGAGTTACAAGTGATCGTGTAGAACACTAACATACCCTTATTAAACAACGTGTGGACATTTATAAAAACATCCTTTAGCAAATGACAAAACCAATATAATAAGAGTAATACTTTATATTCATCAGACATAAAATCGGAAACTTAAGAACATGAAGTGTCATTCAAAATCACTAGAAGCCAACAAATATCCGCTTATCAACACCCGATACAGCAGAACTACTTTATTGGCCCAATAGCTAGTCTTTTACTGCGCGGTTATTGGGCAAACGAATATTTAGGCGAGATAAACCCCGCCTCTTTACGATAATCGAAAATACAGATTTTCAAAGCGCTCAGCTAACAGAAGAGGAGAGCCTGTTGTTTTAGTGCTAAGAAAACAGGTTAGGGCTACTTTTCTTGTATTAAATGATGGACAAAATAAAACATGAGTATATTCTTTCAAATTGATTAGGTTTGTTTTGTTAAGAGGGTCAAAACCTATAGAATATATTCATGTAGAAATTACGGTTTTCAGCCAATAATTCTAAAATTAAGTTCAAAATTCAAAATGAAACATAGTACTTGCTGCATTTGACGAAGGCGTTACCTTTTTATTATAGAAATACACAGTAAACACATGTACTCCTTCTGTGTATTGACCTGTTTGTAAGTGATAGTGCTAGAGGATTATTCTGCATAACTATATGTATTTTAAATTTAATTGTTTTCAAATTATCATCTACAAAATGTTCTTTAAATACAGGAAGAAAGCATAGAGTTGTTAGTGTGCAAGAACGTGTTATATACACCATAGTAATGAATCATGCAGTTTTACATGAACTTGAAGGGAATTTCAAAGTGATACTGTTAAAATGGAATTATTTCATTAAAACCACCTCATTTTATTAATTCATGTAATGTATTTATTTAAATGCGCGACAGAAAAAAGACGTAATGCACGTGTATGTAGAAATAAACCTGACTTACTAGGCACCTTCAAGTCTCAGAAGCACAATTACAAGTAGCTCTTTTTTACCCAGAAATATGTCTTACTTGCGGAAAAGACCTTTATTTGTAACCAAAAACATTCTTAACATTACTTTTAAAATCAATATTAAGCAAATGTTAAAAAAATTGCGCAGTACTTTTTTCGATGATATTGCAGCAATAAAAAAAGGCTTTCTGGCAAATCTTTTTCGTGAAAAAAAACGACGTGAATACGAAAGAAAGGCATATGTCAACATCGTTGAACAGTGAATAGAACATGGTTCTATAATGATTCTATAATTCTATCAGTCAATTAATTTTTCTATATCGGTAAATTCAAAGTGATCCTGAGAATGTAAGGGCCAGCTGAATTCGGTTACACCAGATTTTGCATCATATAGCAGCGTACTACCGGGACCCTTGGGGCCACTGATTGGATACGGCAGTTTTATTTTTGTTAAAAACAGGTGTCGAGTAAGACATTCTTTGTTGAAATTAAACATACATGTATTTGCTAATGAAATCCGTCTTTAAATATTATAACAGGACCACTTTACATTATTTTGATTAAGAACTTTATTTCCGTAAAATATAAATATCATAGCTTTAACAGTCATAGTGTGTGAATATAAATATATCATACTGTTTAACGCTACATATTTCTATTTCAATAAGGTACATTACTGTATTAAACAAAATCTAGAATGTTACAAATTTGAACAGTGATAAGAAAGTACATGTATATATAAATAAACTTTCTATAAAGAAAGGCAGTATCAGTAAACTGGTAATCTTAGCATTGATTAAAATTTCGCTATTTTTTTCCAAAATTTCCCACTTCGCTAATTCAAAGTATTTCGGGAAAATTAAAAACGCCTTCAATAAAGGACACTACTGATATGGAAATGGTGTTGATCGAACCTTAGACCCTGCAAGCATGGTACCACTGCGCTACGGTGGCTCCGCGGAAGGGTTATATCGACTTCTTAAACATCACTAAACACCAACATTTCCATTATTTTTAAAAGCCTTGAATAATGCATGACAGAGACATAATCCGGTTATGAATATGTGCATATAAACATGGCTCTAAGACCTCTGACCGCTAAGTGGGACATTGACATTCAAGGTAAAGACGTGGGACTTGTGCATGTGACGTTATTTCCATAGACTCAACATTTGTGCCATGCATTTCTTTGCATGACAGAAATTCCATACACGGTAAAAAGGCATTTAAACTCTAAGTGTTACCCTGACGTTCAAGCTAGGAGTGCGGGACTTACACACGACACATTGTTTCCATGTGCTGAATATTTGTGCCAATTTGTTTTGAAACCCCTTCAATGCATGACAGAAGACGGTACGGACACGAATGTGTGAGACCAGCATATATATACAGTGTTCCATGACTTATAAACTTGTGTGGTAAGGTAGAGACACGAGACTTCCACGCAGTACGTTGTCTTCGTTTGCTGAACATTTGTGCCAAGTTGTTTTAAGTTGTGACCATGCCCTGTAAGGTAGAGACGCGAGACTTGCACGCAGCACGTCGTCTTCATGTGCTGAACATTTGTGTTGTTTAAAAATCCTTTAATGTACGAGAGATTTACAGGCTGGTCACGAATGTGTGTACATACATATACATGGTCCGTTACTTTTAAACTTTAAGTGTTACATTGACCTTTTAGTTACGGACGTGGGTCTTGCACGCGACACGTCATCTTTATGTATGACAAAGCGAATGGAAGGACCTTTACACTCAAAGTTTAACCTTGACATTTGGGGTAGGAATGTGGGTCTTGTACCCGACATTTTGTCTTCGTAAAATTAACATAAAATTTTGTGCCGTATTTTATGAAAATCCCTTCATACATGACAAAAACTTTAATCTAAGTTATAGTCTCCACACGAACAAGTGGATAGACGGACACACTCACGGGCGGACGGTGCGATTTTAATATATTATGTTATCGTTCTTCAAACTCATAAAAGCTTCAGTCAACATTGAAACTGGTAATGCTCAATCAACGACGCTTTCTGATGATTCATTGTGTATCTGTTAAATCTAGGAGTCACAATTTAATTGAAAACATTATTTAGAAACAAGATATAGTTGCCACTACGACTTGTTGTACCTTAAAAATCGAAACTATAAGTTTAAGCTCGATCAGTGATTATCTGCTCTTGAAATGTATGGTGTATAAGGACGTTATAGGTACTAATTTGACACATGGACATTGGTTCCGATGACGTCGTCAATCGGTATCATTATATGTACATGTATACGTCAAACAACGTAAACTTCGCCGAAAATCCGTTTAAATATTTCATTTAGCTTCTTCCACGCGTCAGAAACCAAACATAAAAGGTGATAACTTTATGAAAAATGACCAATAAAAACGAGACTTCCTGACAAAATTTGGCTATGTTTAATGTTAAAGAAGTTGTGCTCGTCATTTGTCATAGACAAATTTATTTTCCCTTAGCACTGTGCTTGATATTGCTGAATCTTGTTCCAAATTGTTTGACCTAAGAACCTAAGAATTAATTTCTACTTTTTTAACAACTGTCTTCAACACTTAACCAGGGAATTTGATATTACACCCCAACAATGTTTTCATCTTTAATGACGGACTTCGAAGAATAACTCCCTTTTTGAAACATTATGCTAGGTAAAATGGTGTCTGTTTTCTTTTTTAACATAGTCTTAACATTACAGAACCTATGGGATTTCACGTTTTTCTCGCCTCAATGGACATTTTAATAAATAATGTTTCGGTACAAAAAGATAGTTCAAACTCATTAGTTTAAGTGTTGCCTTTGTTAATGATTTGAGTGTTAGTATTATAAATATTTCAATAACGTTCATTAAAGATTGAAAGCACCGTAGTCGAAGAATTTCAGGATGTATTGTATTCTAAAAAGAACCTAATGCGTCTTTCTCATTGAATACATTCTTTATGCAGCTTTCAGGTATAAAGATATAAAGTTTCGTGTTACCTCTCATTTGTGTTTTATCTTTGACGATAATCTGTGTGTAAAAAGGATGCGAAATAATGGTAATTCTAATGGAGGATAATTGTGCATAATCACACCGTGTTTTACGACATTGTGTGCTGATTGTTGGCAATAATGCATTGCCGAAGCATTAAATGTAACCATCATCATAAATTTTCCGGAACGACACAATTTCTAATAACCGCATTGTTTCTTACCCTGCCCAGCTTCTTTTTAAAAAATAGGAACTTGTCCGGGTTTTTTTTCAATATATCTGGTACCATGAATTGTACAGAAGAGTGCTAACTGGAAAATTACTGACTGTAAAAAAACGAACCCGATATACAGGCTGATAACCATCTGCAAAGGGGTCGAGCAGATATAACAATATGGTATCTCTATCTCTAGCATTATTTTGTTAAAAGTGCTGAGGGCCTCACACGAACAGTCGTAGTTATTTCTTGTGTTCCACAGAATATGTCACGTCGTGTCAAACAGTTTTTTTCAATCCCCGCGTTATTACAGGGAACAGTTCACCAGTTGTATCGTTTCTTTCAACAGGCCGTGCAGTGAAACTTTTTACCTTGCATACCAAAAATAGACTGTAACTAATACAACACTTTACAAGTTAAAATAATAATGCAACCAGAAATCACAAAATATAACTTAGACAATCAATACAACAATCAATAATTCACAAATATAGCATTTTATAAGTTAGAAAGGAATACAACAAAAATCACAAATATTTCACTTTCCAGGTTAGAAAAGTACAAGTTAGAATATTAATACATTACAATAAGAATTCACGAATATAACACTTTACAAGTTAAGAATAGTTATACAACAACAATTCGTAAATCTCAGAGCATTTAACGAAATAATAGAATGTTATGAAATGAAACATAATAATTATATCTAAACTGGATATATGAAAATACAATTCATTAGAAAAAATAAAATGGCAGCTATAATGTAGTATAAATCCTTACGAAAATAAAAGGCATGCTTACAAGTATCACTTAATATATTTCTAAGTACATTCAAACAACAATCAAGCAGAAGAGATATATAATAATATCAGACTGCGAAGAATGAGAAGTACAAGCAACATGTCTGGCATCTTGATCGTACTTACATAACAACATGACTGACATTTACATTGAGCAGACACACCCTAATCATTGGAGCAGTTTTAAATCATAGAAACACTGCAAGTAATACGTCAGTTGAACGAATTGTCAACAACCCTTTAACAAGTTCCTTCATTTTCAGTTGTTTTAGAATGTTTGGGCAGATAGCGATAAACTGTAGAAAATCGCTCGGTTGACATTAAGAGCACAATAGAAAGATTTCTTGGTACATCTTTTTCTCTCGAAAAACGCACTTATTTACTTTTTTACGTAATTTAAACGTGTGATAAAATGATGTGCTAGTTGTGCGTTAGACTTTAGCACAGTGTGAGAGATGTCTTCTCCTTGAATCGTTTCGATATGACATAACATATGATAAGTGATATTACTGTTCAAAGTGACCATATACTTTTAAGAAAGACATTCACCACTGATTTATACTCCTAGAATAATGAACGGTTCCATTGTTATAAATAAAATGTATGTATCTGTGTTACAGGTCCGTTCCCATTGAATACAGAAAAAACAATCAGTAAAAATCTTTTTCTACTATCCTAGTTAAAATATAAAAATCGAACCTTTCTTATTACATACATTTGTATATTTTCATTTACATCTGTCAATAAGAGAATTATGTACAGTAAACTATGTTTACAGCCTCATTTATGACCATGAATCAGTTAGGCGATTTTGACTGGTATAAAAAATTTAATTTGACTTCAATGCACCTTAATGAGTCCAAAATGTACATTATAATTACACATTCTGCAAATCGGGCCAGAACATCGCAAATCTAAATCTATAAGTTCGTAAAACTTCTTTCCTATTCACTCAAAACTACATCAACCTACAACCAGGCTCGCATTAAGAAGACCCAATCCTTTAACTATGTAAAAATTTAGCGGCGAAAGAAACACACTACAACACTCGACGATATAAAACTATAAATGCACTTCAAAAAGAAAATCATAGGATCGTAACAACGGACAAAAGAAGCAAAAACATAAAGTAATTGGTTGGATCTGGAAAAGAAAGTGATGAGTTTAAAGACATTAGATTGAGAACACCATTTCAGTAAAGTTTGCAGTGAAATCCGGGATTGGATTTTTTCCCAGCTAGTTATCCTCTTGTCTTTGTACTAACACGCGTAGGTTTCGGCGGGAAAGAAAACACCTTACAGTCCAACACTTAAGTAGCTATCGTGTTGCCGGACATGAAGGTGTTATGCTTTACTGTAAAGAAAATGAAGAGACCGAGCACCGACCACCTGATGCTTTTGAAAATATTGTTATTATCATCGTTTTATTAACTTCTTAGCTCACCTGAACCAGAGCAAAACGTTCTCATTTTGAGATATTGTGATCGTCCATTGTGCGTCATGTGTCGTCAGCAACTTATTTCAAGTAATACCACTTGACCAAATCCACCCAAACTTTACAATTGTCCTCAATCAAAGTTATTCAAAGAATTACATTTCATGAAGAACCAAAGCAACTTAAATGACCGTGTACCCGGATTCCCTTGTATCTGCACATGTCTCTCTTCAACCTACGCCTGTCAGGAGACTAGGGAGATTTCACAGGGTCGACCGGGACTACCTTTTGGTCATATTTTAAGTCTTGCATAATTGACTAAACTGAATATATGATAGATAAAGACCTTACATTTATTCCAGATATGGTATAACAATGTACCATGTATGTTCTACTGTGCTTTTATGATGCATTTGTTGTTTATTTTCAGGAGGCTACAAATACAATTTACATATTTCCTCAGGGGCATTTAGAGCTATGTACACACCACTTGTCAAAACTGTCAAGCATAGAGCTTAGATATTTGGTATGATGCATTGTGTAATGGTCTTCTAAAAACTTTGTCCAAATCAGAACCAGTGGTCAAAACTAGCCCCGCCATGGGGTCTTGTTTTACACTGACATATGTAAGTTAAACTTTAAGAATAATCTTCTTTTTGAAAATCATTACGCCAAGTGCTTAGATATCTGGCATGTATCAATCATAAGTGGACCTCTACCGAGATTGTTGAAAGTATGCTACTGTGATCAAAATTGACTGTGACTTGTGGTATACTTCTTTTACAAACACTTTTATAGTAAAAACTTCTTCTTGAAAACCGCAATGCACGAAGCTTGATATTTTGGTTTGTTGCTAGGTTCTCTACCACTATGTTTAAATTATTCCCCTGCCGCCTTTTGGGTTATGTAAATCTTCTTGTCTTCTATCAAGTTTGTTCAAAATATGCCCATAGGAACAAAATATATATTTTGTAAGTAGGATTGTGTAGTGGTCCTCTCCAAAGTTTGTTCAAATCATGGCCCTGGTGTCAGAATTGATTCCGCTCTCATGTCACTTGTTTTACATAGAGTTATATTGGGAATTTTTCTAAAACCTTCTTGTCTGAAGCCATAAGGCCCAGACATTTGATATGACTGTGGTGTGTAGCTTTGTCTAGTGGTATATCTTAGGTTTCTTTAATCATGCTCCTGTGGTCAGTCCTGAACCCGCAAATGGGGTTCATTGTTTTACGTAAGTATTAAAAAGGAAAAAGTTCCCAAAACTTAGATTTTTGGTAAGTAGCAATGTTTTGTGGATATCTCCAAATTTGTTCAAATATTGCCTCTGGGCTCAAAATGTACTACACCCTGGGTGTAAAAAGTTTTATCTAGACTACATGGGAAAAGCTGTAAACAATATTTTGTTGGAAAGCATTGACGTAATGTTTTTAAATAGCATCAGAAATGTGGGGTCAAGGTCAAAAATAAGGTCTAAGAATAGAATCAACGTTACTTCAAATCAAATTAAAGAACATTTAAACGACAAACAATTGAAGGACATATTTTGAACAAATATAGGTACATAGCAATGAATAGGTTCATGTCTGGACGTCGTTTGTGTGGTGTGTTGAACTTTGTGAATTAGTAGTGATGTACTCTCCATACCATTCATTTCATACGCCAAAATAGGTATTTTATTTTCAACAAAGTTTACGGACTGCTGTTGGGTTGGTGGTTGGTTGTGCGTAAGTGAGTTTTCTGAAAAAAAATATAAATCTCATTTGTACAGACACTGTATTGTGTATTTAGTAAACATCACTTTTAAAATGTTTTGACTAGCAAGTTGTAACTTCATCTTGCATTGATGGTTTGCAGTCCAACCCATAATTTCAAGATTCTATCTTGAAATGATGTCATTTACGGTGTAACTAAAGAAATAAGATTTTTGGATGTTTTTATCAAAATCTGCAGATGAAAGATTTTTTCTTGATTTTGAGTAATGAATAAAATTATAGACTTTCAAAATATGATAAATTGGGATATCTGATAAATTTCGCATTAAGTGGTTTTATATGGTTTGATAAAACTTAAGCATCGTCATCCGTCAGTTTTTTTTTAAACTTGGAGGATTTGTTTAAGTCCTATGATCATTTATATGTGTTTGAAAAAAGTGATTAATTTACTGATATAATAATGGTAAAATGTGTTCTCTGTATCCTAAAATAATACTGACATTAAACCCTTATTTGACATTCATGTCATTTCACGCAAGAAACGAGAGCTGTCCCTCATAAGTGGCGAATGCCGTCAATGCGGTGTCTCATACAGTGTGACCTAGGCCTTCAAGGTGTGGACCCTCTACTTGCGCATGGCACTAATATGCTGAACATTTGTTTCAATTCATTTTGAAACTTCAATCCATAACAGAGTTACAATCCTGACACGAACATATTTAGAATTCTAAAACCTCTGACCTGTAAGTGTGACCTTGATATTCAAGGTAAGGACGCGCGAGTGACATCATCTGCATGCACAATTGTGCCTTGTAGTGTTAAAATCCTTTTTTGCATGACAGAGCTTCCTTGTATACAGGATTCCATGACCATTAAACTCTAAGTGGGACCTTGACCTTTTAAGGTAGTTTCGTGGGTGTTGCACGTGACACATCATCTTGATGTGCTGAACGTTTGAACAAGTTAGTTCTTCGATGTACGACACAATTACAATCCAGACACAAATGACACGAATATGTGCATATATATATATATATATATGATTCCGTTACCTTCAAACACTAAGCATAACCTTGACCTTTCAAGTAGGGACGTGGGTCTCGTCTTAATAAGCCGAACATTTGTGCTAAGTTATTTTAAAATCCTTCTAAGCAAGATAGATTAACAGTCCCGACATGGGTGTGTGCATATACAGGATTCGCTTACCTTTAAACGCTAATGTGACCTTGACCTTTGAGGTAGGGACTCTTTTTTTTTGGGGGGAGGGTTTTTTTTTTTTTTGTAGATTTTTTTTTTTTTTTTTTTAAAACCCTTCCCCGCATGACAAAGTTACAGACCGAACAGGAATAACTTGTTTGCATATATATAGCATTCCGTAACTTTTAAACTCTAAGTGTGGCCATAACCGTTTAGATAGGAACGTGGGTATTCACGCTACACGTCTTCTTTATGCGCTGAACATCTGTGCCATGCTCTATGAAAATCCCTTTATGCATGACGAAGCTACAGCCCTGACACAGAAAACGGAATGCCGGACCACCAGACGGATGGACGGAAGGACGGACGTGCGATGCGATGCGATTTCAATATACCTACTTTTTGGGGCATAAAAATGGATGTCGTTTATTGTTTTTGTAGTATCATATAGGATCTTGGTTAAGACAGCAATGTTAGACATTTGTACAAATAAAGGTTAATTTCCCGGGTACCTTCTCGGATTCCCTTGTATCTGCATATTGCGCCTGTTAAGAGTCTTTATCATGCAACTAGCATTAAATCTGACCGATAACACCCGTCCGATATTTTAAAATGATATCACGTCACTGACGTGATAACACTTTATAACCACGCCCACATGCCGGACTACATCCAGTTCAACAAGCAAGACTCCTCAAGTGCAATCACAGAGAAAAAGTAATCAAAACATTTCATTTATCCTATCATTTTTGTATTTTTGTTTACAAATCATTGTTAATGATGTAGTAATTGCATAAAAATACAGCCCAAAGAAAATAGATAAATTGAATGATTTAAAACGAACAGCAAAGGCACCATAAAAGTTGAAAATCCCCTGTAGAATTTTTATTTTTGAAATAAACATAGGGTTGTTGGTATTCATTTTCCTAGTTAGATCATTTGCTATCCATCTACAGCAATTTTGAGGCAAAATTTGAGAAAAAGTGATTTTCATTTTTTTATCACTATCCAATTTTTACAGAAAGTTCTTAATGCGTGGTTGAAATGGCCTGAAACCTATCAGCTACCTATCAAAAAGTTGAAAACTGTCTTTAAACCGCTCACTTTCACTCATCAACTCTCAAGTTCCCCGCTTTGTTTTTTTAAAATTAGAATACCCCAGTGGTGTTGAGCCCACGCCGCCATTTTTGAAATGTCAGTGTTTTACTTGGAAATTCTTGCGTGTGTCTTTGCAAATATTTTGTTTGCAAAACAATATAATTACATTAGAACAGAAAAACATTTATAAATAGTCTCAATGAAGGTAATTATAAAGCTATATTTATGTCGTTTTATATTTTTTGTCCTTTGAAATGTAGAACTATTTTTCGAGGCACATGTAGTAATTTGAAATCATTTTCTTTTTATAACTACCGTATTTATTCTAATTTAGGCCCCTAAAAGTGTCAAAAAATACAATATGAAGATTTGCATGATAAATAGAATATTAGTCAACTGCCTTGACAACATGTGATATCAGGTTCGGCAGATACGGTCGGGGGGGGAAAGCCCCGCCTTCCGACCGCATCTACCTCACCTGATATCACATGTTATCAAAAGACAGTAGCCTAATATTCTCTATTAGTAAGTTAACCCAGGGAGATTTCCCAGGGTCGACCGGGACTATAAATAATCAAGGCAATTTGTTAAAAATATTTTAAATTTGACACTTGTATAATTGTTTAAACTGAATGTATGATTGATAAAGAAATTTTCTTGAAAGACATAACATGTTTTCCAAATGTTGTATAACAATGAATCATGTATGTTCTATTCTGCTTTAATGATGCATTTCTTGTTTATCTCCATGAGGCTACAAATACAATTATTTATTTATTACATTATAAACGAATTTTCTGGACATATTATTTCACTGTCATGTTTTCGTTGTGTCTGTTACATGTGTTTCCTGACGTTATTTGATGTGTATCTTCTTATTTGCAATATGTTACGAGCGTTTCAAATATTATATGTACTATCTTTTTATTGTGCACAGATGTTTGACATTGACAAATTACCATTGGAGATTGGTATTTGTTTCTGTTAAGTTTATTTTACAACACATTTTAAGGTACGTCTGCGCTAAGCTGAATTTTTATTTGACATTTTTTTATCCTATATGTAGAAAGTTAGTAATTTTGTACAGTTTTGAAGATCTTTATTCAATCTCTAAACAAATAGATCAACACAAAATATATGGTGCTCATGCTTACAAAAAGAGGTATTTCATTGAACTTAAAAAATATCAAATTCAACCACATTTACTAAAGAGTTTGGTAGCATTTGATACACTACCTCCCACAAACAGGGGACACTTGTTCGGATACTGAAAACAGGTTAGAAATATTAAAACAGTCAGTGACTATTTCTATTTGGCAGTGATAAGCACCGAAACTAATTTGGTTTAAAGATTGTGAAAGCCTTACTTTCTAAGAAGTATGTAACTAATCCTTTAAAGTGTCTGGCAAATAAAATCTCACCTTATTAAAAGGGAGCAAGCAGCCCCAAAAGCGCCCCCAACACACAAACACAACACCACACCCACCACAACAACACACACACACACACACGTACACACAAACATACACACCAACACACCTAGCATACAAAGCAAAACACGAGGAAAAAGACAAAAGGAACACGTGGGACCGTTTAGAACGGTCGTGGCAAAAACACCCTGGGGCTAACCGGTTTGGTGCGCACCCAACCTCCTCTTACCCCCCAGTTCCAAAGTCACAGGACAGGTATATGTCCTGTAAGTAATTTGAATACCATTCTGTGAAAAGGCTTTCGGGTAAAAAGCATCGAAAAATCAAGTGAAAATGTAAGGACAATAAACACAACCTGTTCGCTGGAGGTCGCACAATACAATAGGACGGGATAACTAGTATGGACCCGAATGCCGTGAAGTCGGTTACCACTTAAAAGTTTAGTGATATTTTCTTTACGTTCCAGTATTATAATAATGCCCATTAAAAGTATTCAATACACGTTCTTTTACAGATTCCACGTCTGACACAATCATCCCATTTATAGCAAAGATTGCAGTCTTCCAGATAACCTTCATTCTGCCATTCTTATTATGTTCTCTATGAGCATACGTGCTGGCCACTTTTTCCTTCCCTGTTGCTCAAACAGGAAACTCCGTTGCAGTACTTGTGTGCACTATCCGTTGCTCTGAGAAACAACAATCACACTTCAGTAATAACTTCACTTTTTAGTGCATGTGGAAACGATCGTGTTGTTTCCCGATTTGTTTTGCCCCTGGTTTTGCCACTTTGTCATTGCCAAAGGCATGTACTCGCAAAGCATCCATCAAGATGACTACTTGATGTGAGATCTCCACAGCTGGTTGTATTGCCTTTACCGCTTGTTTAAGAAAGAATGAAAAAGAAGAAAGTCGCGGTAGAGAATATCTTTTGTGGCCTGAGCTGAGTAAAAATTGATATTCCGTATCTAATCAGTTTGTAACTATTTCTGCGAAATAAAAACATTCAGTAACACTGTTGATTTGACCAGTGAGTTAGCTCGATTAGCGGCCAAAAGTGGAGCTGCAGCGCTACAGGCTGAACTGTGTCTTTAATTGTGTTTTGGTTTAATACGGGGATCTTATTAAGACTGTTTAATTGTAGACATAAATGTTACTAAGAAGGAATATAAGAATAAGAAAACCTAAATATATTTTCGAACAACAGTTGAATCTTTTCAAAGATATTGTAAATACTCTTTTCGGTATGTCGATCACAACCTTTCCGATATGTCGTAAACAAAAGGGGTTGCTGAAATGAAAACATTAATTTCCCTGTCATGACGCACTCGTATCATACCTGTGTAAGATAAGGCTTAACTCATCATTGAAGTCATTTATCTTGTCTCGCTGGTTATAATTTTATTTTGCTTTAACTGTCTTGAATTGTAGCAAGTTATTTTTTACCCCGCGGAAACCCTATACTGATGTTGAGATTGCAAACTCCAATTACTACCAAATTATCTAAATACGCCATTTATCTTTTGTTAGATGACTACGAACAGAATTAAAATGTCAAAGTATCTGATGGAAATTTGAAAAATGGAGGCTGATTCAAATCTTCATTTCACACTTTACGAATTTCCATAATACAAACTTTGTTAATTTGAAAAGAAACTTGTATAATGAAGAGCGGCCCTATGTGTAATGCTTTTAACATTTCATAAAAGGCAAAGAAAAAGATATTATCGCTCTTAATTTGAAGCTATCATAGTTTGGTTTCGGGTTCGCTACCATCCAGGGTTTATAATAATACGCTAGTATCATCAGTTTAATGCAGCAATTATGTGATAAATCTCAATAAAACACGGCAACTATTTAAACTGAATCCGCGCATGCTCAATCACCTGGAACACGAGTTAATATATTTTACTGATACGTACTGTCAATTACTGCTAAAAATCTTAATATTGCAGTTTTTACATGTAAATATTTGTTTAAAGTGAAAAAGAAAAGAAAATCTATATTTGATCTACTGATTATGTGTAAGGATGCGGGCAGTTTTATTTTATTGTTCAGAATAGAAAAAAACGTCCAACCACATCAAAACACATGAGGCAAAATTACAATCAATCATTCGAAATAAATCTTCCGCACTACAAGAAAAATTTCATTATAAATTTCATTATAAATACAAACTAATGTTAGTGTTGTATGACGCCTTGATCTTGTATGAACTCAGGGAAGTTTCTATTCCTCTTTTAGGTCTACGGTGCAGTCACATGCTGTTGTTAGGTCAAAGGGGAAACTCGTATACATACAGGACAATGTAGCAAACGCCCTTAACAACTGAAAGAAGATGGAACAGATTCATTGACAGTCAAAATCTCCGACAGAAGATGAGAACATGACAGAAGATGAGAATGAATAAGCTCCTAAAGTGAGATGTGAATATTTTGTCAAAAACACATACAAACATCTTGTTCAGATAAAACGATATGACTGTATAGATACGTGCGATATAAATATTTCTCAGGTAGAAATTGTGAATGGCAAATTATGAAAATGACTTATCTGTAATAACATAAAGTAATAAAAGCCTATCAAATCTATTTCTTATTGAAAGCGAGATTTGTATCATTGTGAAGTCAATAACATATTCTGTTTTTTGCTTGAAATAAGCATTAAAGCAGTGACACATTCAATTTTGTTTTCAAGCTTGTTTCAGTTTAATGCTTAGGGTTTTTCCTCACACATTAGTAAAATCTTTAGGAAGGACCCCATGCTTATAATATGTAAAAAAAAGATGACAGCTATCGTATTGTTTAGGAAAAGATCTTGAGCAAAATGATTTTATCTAATAAAAAGATATAAGATCTATGTTTCCAAAATGATCAAAATATGTAGATGTAAATCTGTATCTGTTTTGATATGTGTTATCTCTTGATTCAGTTCATGTTATAAATTAGGAACTCGTTGAAAGAGTAATAGTTTCATCAATGTACACAACAGTACTTTTTGAAACAAACAATCATATGTGAAATAAATTTATAACGATATTTCTACTATTGGAAATATTGTTATCATCTTTATGCAGTTAACATTTACGAATGAATCATATTCTAAGCTTCCATGTCTCAACATTTGACTGGCGTATACAGTATAAAATAGGGACCCATTGGAGATTATCCTACTTGATATAAAATCAAACCTGATATAAACATTAATTGGAGTACTTGGATAAAACTTTAAAGAATTGAAAAACATGGTCAGATAAGATAATGTACAAATTTGAAACATTTCCATTTAAAAATAGGGACCCAGTTATTGATTGTTTTTCCTAATATAATGTTAACAAAATTTTTATTACATTTTTCTTTGAAAGCAGTTATAAGACGTTCAAATCAATTGAGTACAAATAAAAACCCTTTGATGAAAGAGAGTATGAAACCTGATTGGATTCAGACATTTTAAACCTGTAACCTATCTGGCAACAAAAGATCAAATTAATCAAACAATTCTTAAACGCAATCACAGCACCCGCCAGCAACCAGGCTTACACGCACTCAAACGTACCCTCCACTAACCAGAAAGGCAGCAGAAGGAACACGCGTCAGAGTATTATATTAACGAAAACGCTTTTGCTACGTGCAAAAGTAAATGGCAACACATACATAATGTAGACACAACACAAGAAATGAGCAAACGCACATGCATGCATAGAAAATAGTTCAATCCTAGGTTGCCGCACTGAAACTGTCAATTACTAGTATACAAATTTGGGGTTTATCAATTCATTTAATGTGCTTGTTATTATCGTCTTTGTTCGACTGTATTATTTTAAATTGTCTGAAGGTTACTTGACAGTTGGAAATGCATGTCTTTTATTCGCTTGTCAGCTTAACAACTAAACTTTTCTGTTTGAATTCTTTATACATATTTCTAGCATTATTTCTGAAAAGCCTGTTGATTTGTTTTGGTTTTCTTTTCGTATGCTTGGAAAGCCAATGTGTACATAAAGTTCTTAAACTAAACTACATTTTAATTCTTTACACATATTTATATCAGTATTTCTAAAAAGCATGCATTTTAGTTTCTTAGTCATTAGCTATAACTTCAAAAAGAACGTAAAATCATAATTGAGACTCGGGAGCTCGCTTGAAAATTATATTATTTAGTTATAACTTTTGTATAATATATTTAACAATAAAGCACGGTGAATCAAGTCCTATTAAAACTATTAAATAAGTCGATGGCAGTAACCAAAACCATAAAAAGCGCTCAAATATTCTTGCTCAAATAATTACAATCATAAGTGTCTTTCATACATGATTATCCGCATCACTATAACAATTTTATTACACATAATTGAGATATCATTTTAATATCTTATTTAAAGACAGTTGCTCGCGCTGGGAAATTCCACAATTTGTAATGCACGCAGTCAACTGGATATAGGGGATATACCCACTCAAAGACATAATTAAAATGCAATGTCTGTAATACAAATAAACATTTCTATTCAATGTACTTTTCCCATGTATTACAATTACAGTATAGTATGTAAACAGTTGTCCTTTTACAACAACAGTAATCCCAAAGTAAACTTTCTTGAAGCCGTAACGAAACTTTGTCGGGGGGGGGGGGGGGGGTTCCAAAGGGTTTTTCTTTGGGGGAGGTTGTACTGTAGTATGTAAACAGTTGTCCTGATCCAGTTTAAGCCGAACGTTGCAAACCTAATTCCAAAATCAGACACCAAAGGGAGTGTTCAATGTTATTGATAATCAAACGTTTCAAGTCAAATTAAATAACATATGTGTTTAGTCTAATTTACTAATAGAGTCATTTATAAAAAAGGACATAAGACAACCTCTGGAGTCTTCACAACTAATAGCTTGCACTGAATCAGCGTCTTATTAAGCACATGGTCATCTTATAGAAAATGCTATTGATGTCGTTCAGCTCATCCTTTGGTAGGGTAGCTGTCACACAAATGATATTTACTCCCACCGGTAAAAATCTGACCAATCACAGCCTTGGTCTGAAATTCCATGGACTCTGCACACTATGCGAAGGGTTAGGATTACGGGACCAGTCAACTCGGGTTCTACTCTGCCTTGGCAAAGAGTTGGTAGAGTTAACTCGAGTATGTCAGCTAAATAACTTCAATATCATAACCTGCATTTTGTTCAATTTTCTTAGTATTGACCAGTCATTTATTTACGTGACCTTCAACTTTGACAAAAGAAAAGTAAGCAGATATTATACAAACTGTTTACTATAAGCATATTTGTATGTTTTATACAATTAAATTGTTGTATTGTATTGTATTGTTTACATGTTTATCTCATCGAGTTTATTCATCGGAATTGTTTAAAGCAAAGATTGGCATTATGATATGACAGCCATATTATTTGTAGATATCTGTACGGTAGAAGCCGAACATTATAACATGGGCCGTGTATTGCACCATTCAGAGTCAAATACGTTAACGACAGCGGTGGTGTAGATGTTTAGGTGTATGTCGCTCTTCCCGGATGTTGCGGGTTAGAGCCCCACTAGGGTTACGACCGTTCCTACTGATATGACACATGTATTGTTGTTTTTTTCAGGACGCGGACTCGAGAGTGACTCGATAAGCTTAAAGCTTTCTTCACAATCGAGCTAAAATAAATAAGTACCTACTAAACTAAATACGGCTTAAAGCTTTATTCACAATCGAGCAAAAATAAATGAGTAAACGTTAAGCTTTCGCATTCGTCATTCAAATAGATTAGATGGATATGCATTAAGAAACTAAATTGCTATACCGTATCGAAGTTAAATGCGCAGTTTAAAGCAGATCAAAAATCTGATATAACAGAAAAGCTTTTAAACGGAGAGTTAAGTTTTAACCTCCAAGTGCCGGTACAAATTTTATAATGATAATTCAAATAATATTACAGATATCTTAAAAAACCCACGACCCACCGTACATAAATTAAGGCGAACAAATTAGAAAGCATGGTTTTATCACGAATCATCAAAACAGTTGGAGTGTTCGTCGGTATCTTTCAATAACATTAAACATTAATATTTGTGTATAATGTGATTTACATTGGCTTTGATATAACCATTAAGATGTAATTAAAGTCAATTACAATTTATGACTTTTGAATCAGCTTTTACTTTTCCGCTGAGAGGTATTTTTAATATTAAGTGATTACAAATATTTTATTTATCAATATGAATCCGTATTGTAGTATTGTGTTAACAATTTGACAAGGTAACAACTATATTTTGGGTGATATTGAAATTGGTCGAGCAACATTCTTGTTCAACTAATAGAAAGATTAATGTCATACATATCGGTATCTATTAATACAGCATCTATTCTATTGAAGAACCCTCTGTAAACCGACCGAAAAACTAAGAACATTCAGAACCTGAAATATACGTATTGTATTTTTGATTTACCTTATCTCTTTATGCCTGTAATGTATGAATTTCAGTTACAGTACTGTAAATATCCCCAATAACTATTGAAACACTTGACTGTTTGGTTACCATCTGAAGTTTCCAAAACAGCTACCATTTTGTAGTAATACCACAAGATTTGTAGTAAAGGCAGTAAAATAATTTGGTAGTTAATCCTTTCTATAGACGAAGATATTAAATATACAGGAAGTATTGATTGATGTAAGTGATTTGCCCTTGACCGATAAGGCAGTTTACAATATTGAAGTTGCTTCCCTTTACCTCAGTCAGTCCGATGCCATTACATTTCATTTTCTCGCTAAAACCTGTAATGTGGCTAACGTCAGCCTTAAAATCTTTAACAATACGGTGATTCATTTAGTTTAAGTGATACAAATGACGCTTACAAGGCCCATATTTGTAAGATTATAAGACTGAGCGGTGTAAATTCGAATATTACTATAAAAGGAATGGATCTTCAAGTATTTGGACAGTGGTTGAGATGGTTTTTCATTTGATCCCCTTTCTATTGTTCTAAATGTAGAAATAACAAGCTATGGAAAAATGAAAATATTCGGCGGAAGCCAAAGATCTAACTACCGACCGACCACCGCAAGACAATATACCCCGACTTCTTCAAAGGGGCATAATAAGGGTAATACACGAAGGAACAGCCAGAAATCGTTAAATGCCCGTTGAAGTGGAAGTAAATGGGTTTTATATATTTGTAAAAGATCAAATGAAAGTATGTCTATTGGTTTCAAAGGATAATGTTACATAAGCTATTATATTGCTATGTATTATGTAGGGAAAATATCCAAACTCAAAAGTGAAATATTTGTGGAAAGTCAGAGAGTGATTTTATCCTTCAGCTTTTATCCGATACTTTATTAAGATTATATAGGAAAAAAAGCCTAAACACTGAAATCCTAACATTTTAATTGATGACTATCATTTGAATGATAGGGAACCACACGCCAATTTGTGTTGGAATATATAGGAAACAACATAACTCTAACGTACCTTACTGGTGACCCTCTTCCTTAATTTGAGAGTCACTTGGCAATAATATTTGTCAAATACAAGAGGTTATGACCTCAACTTAAAGAGAAAACGCATTTCAAAGATACTAGGAGAAAAAGTTCTAAGGGCCGTTACAATGATGTTGCTAATAAATCAAACCGAAACTACAATAGCCACAATCTCATGAAAATGTAGCATTTGTGCAAAGATTTATTCAATGCTGCAAACATTTTTCTAGATATGGTTTCAACACTCCAGTCCCCTGAGCTTAATGGTCTATGCCTCACAAAACGAAACAAAACAAAGTCAGCAAATGCACTCCTCACAAAATGATTATGAGATAAACAATACGATTACATGTATTACTTATTTCGAATAAAAGCAAGGCACAGAATAAGTTATACATATGAGTAAATGGCTACTATCCTAAAACAGACATTAGTATCATAATGAAATGTATGAACCATTTTGTATCTTATTACGTTTAAGACCATTGCAAAAAAAGTCCCTCCTTTGAATTATGAGAAAACTCCTAATCATTCTGCACACTACTTCAAGTCCTCAGATTCACTAATGCTTAAACAATTACACACACAGTATGATTATCTACACATACTCATAGTGCTGGTGCCATATATTTAATAAACAAGTAAAAAGTTGCTGCTAAAGCAGCAAAAGTATACGACATATGAAGGAAAGGGGATGTCTGCTTTTCAGTAGTGTGCGTAGGAATGTTATATCTAGGTTGTAGCAAATACCCAAAACCTGTTATAATTATGTCGGGTTTCCAGAGATCAGAGTCACTACGCTAAAATGAGTCCAAGCCATTCCAAAAAACTAAAACAAAATCACGTGTTTACTGTCAGTCAAATATACAATTCTAATTCAGAATAACTGATATCGTAATATGTTTGAGCTTACTAAACAATTTAAACATGTACATGCTAGGTCCGTTTAAACTTAATTTAAGTTGAAAAATTAATATTCATTATTCCCAAATACTGCCGCTTGCAAAAAATCTAAAACAGAAAAAGAAAGTTATACTTTCTGTCCATACATTCTGCGGATTTCAAGTAAAAATAAAACAAACGGTAACTGCGATTGGTTAAAACTATCCCGAATTTATACCATATCCGAGAATAAACGAAAGCGCTCTTCACCCTGGACCCAAATTTACATTTACTTAAGTGTTACTGTTTGAGTTCAAGCGTTGAATACATGTCAATTCATGTACGTATACATGGCTCATTGGGACTTAATAGTGTTTCTATAAAGCTAGCCGTATGTCATTTTTAATTGTAATTGATTTATCAAGCAATGAACCTAATAATTGCCTGAAAATGTTGCCAATTTTAAGACCAATCTAGATTTACAATATGGTATTTTTTTTAATCTTCCCAAAAGAACAGGTGATTGATGGCTTGCAAGCCTCACATGTAAAATGGCGTGAATTCGATCACGTGATCATAATATACACTAGCTTCTCAGAGTTAGCCCATACTACAAATACAAAGTTTATTTTCAGCCAGTATGTTACATTCAACATAAATAAACATAACCTATGCTTAGCTTTTGACCTACCTAACATTAGCAAATATATAACAGGTAGTTCATACAATTATCACATAATTATTAATAATAGTTAAAATCAATGTAAATGACTTGTATTTTGTTTTCACGTATCATTATTATCATAATTAAATTAAACTGCCTATTAAGTTTGCCATTCATATGTAGATCTAACAACTTTTCCTATACAATCTATATTGTCTGCAAAATCAAATACCCTTCTGTCTGTATAGGTCTGCAAAATCATTCGTTGTTTATATTGTCTGCAAATGTACTGTTCCGAATTCAATTCGCCGGACAACTCCCTTACTATTTCCTTGCTATGTTAGATTACACACTGTTTGCCGCAAGTTATTTACTAACGATATCAATGTTATTAGTCCTATTTGTTTAAATATTGTAAGTCCTGTTTATTTAAGGATTGTTGCAAAATTGCAAGTTAGGCTTTAATAGTACGAAACAACATTGGGCGAAAAAACCCAGGTTCCACTTTCGCAGATTGGTTCCACTTTCTAGGAAAGAAGTTGTAGAAAACTGTAGTAAACATGAGGTGACGTGCTCCTCCACATTATACGCAATCTTTAACTACACGGCAATATGTAATAAAGAAACATATTGACATGTATTCCATATTAAATGTTAACAATTACACAGATTTCAACCTAACTGAAATTGGCACGATGCTTCTGTTTCTGTCAATCTGAAATACAATGTATGAAGGAAAAAAATTCAATTCTCTGAATTCATACTTACACAATGTTATCTGGATGATAACAAAATGATAATGGCGACATAAAATGTTGGGTGTATTCAACATTCCCTCCAATCTATTTCACATGTACATGTAGATCCAAATTTCATGAACATGAATATCGTGACATGAAATATTTTTGGTACTCAACATTCCCTCAAATATATTTTACACATATATGCTGACATAATTAACAGCATACAAAATTCCTTGTCATATTTACATTAAAAAATTATTGTTATCGAAAATCTTGATGGTCCTGGCATTTACTCTTTGTAAGTGGGTTGTACTCCCGTAGTTTGCTGTAAAGAACGTAGTATGGTTTATTCTATGCTGCTAGCAGACGACTTCTGTCTAAAATTGTTCTTGCACAAAGCACAGGCGTACATTCACTGTACAATAATAACACAATGTTCACTACGAAGTTAACCATTAATTGTCCTCCTTATTTTCGTTTAGATTTTGAAACCGTTTAACCAGTTTACTGAAGTCCTGTTTGTTCAAAACCTTCTCAAGAAATGACCACATAGACAAATTTCTTTCGAGGTATAGTTAAAATTTCCTTTGCTTCAATGACTTGTTGACAGAACGTTTACAGTTATACTCACATACTGATATGGTATATGTTGAACTCTTTGTCTTGCACTTCTGCGAGAAACAACTTTATTGTCTAAGTGTTTATTCACTTGATTGTTGTTCAAGTGCGTGTGTTGCTGTTGCTAGTGGGTGTAGTGTATTGTGTGTGTGGTATGTGGGTGTTGTTGTGGTGGGGTGTGGTGTGTGGTGTGTGTGTGTGTGCACTTTGGGGCTGTGGGGTTCGTTTTGGGGAGGCTGCGTTTTTGGTACGTGGCATTCCCTGTTTGATATTATTTTTGTTTTTAACTGAGTGACGCCCATTGATTTCCTTTTGCATACACGAGTAAGGTACAACGTTCTCATGACATGGTTTCAAACTGTCATGATGCATAATTCCGGGTCTAGAGTTTTGACTTCCTTTGATCTCAAACCACAGTTCACTTATCATTCTGCTAAGAAGGTAAGGTCCTTTCCATATATAAGAATCAGTTTTCATATCATTTTAGTCTTGAGTTTTTCAAAAACAAATCTTAATCCCCATTTTTGTAAGTATTTGCACTGTTTCTTAAGACAAAGTCCCGTTTTTGACGCTTTGCATTTTTACGTACTAGGTTCTGCCTAGCAATGGCATGGATTTTGCACAGTTTTTCTTCCATTTGGTCAACATACTGAAAGGTACTATCACAATATTTTCTGTAAGGTGATGTATACCAAGGCAATTTCTTCAGACCTAGTAACTTTGCATCATATACACAACTTCGATATGCTGAAGTTACTAAGTTCAAATCTTCGTCCCAATATGTTTGATCTTTGTTGACATATGTGGCTATCATTATATGTATTACTTATATGAATCTTTCTCGGGCACCATTTGCTAAAGCCCTGTACCAAGAAGTTCGAGTCTTATTGATCTGCAACGTTCTGCATATTTCTGTAACTATGTCTCTAGAGGGACGCTTACTGCTCAAATTAAGCCACTAACCACAACAGAAACATCTGGATC